>WNGS01023263.1:0-13333 GCA_020271785.1 Procambarus virginalis
TGTAATCTTTCCCACTACCGTCCATAGGATGGTATGGGGTGCATAATTAATGAGCTAAACCAAAAGCTAACTTGTATTTGTGTTTCAAGATGCCTCTATGTTGTGACTGGTGTGGGCGTGTATATTTACCCGCTTTTTTTTTGTGTCTTCCTGAATGCTTTCATTTCTGCGTTTGCTTGTATATGTGTATGTTATCTTGAGGTATCTTGAGATGATTTCGGGGCTTTTTTTAGTGCCCCCGAGGCCCGGTCCTCGACCAGGCCTCCACCCCCCAGGAAGCAGCCCGTGACAGCTGACTAACCACCAGGTACCTATTTTACTGCTAGGTAACAGGGGCATAGGGTGAAAGAAACTCTGCCCATTGTTTCTCGCCGGCGCCTGGGATCAAACCCAGGACCACAGGATCACAAGTCCAGCGTGCTGTCCGCTCGGCCAACCGGCTCCAATACCGGCTCAATGTTGCAATAATAATAATAATAATAATAATAATAATAATAATAATAAATAATATTAATATAATAATAATAAAAATAATAATGAGAATCAGTAGGAGCCAGGAGGAGGATTCGAACCTATGCTCTGGGTACTTCCAAGCTAATACTGAAATTCTCATTGATGCCTCACGTTAATGTGATTTCT
This sequence comes from Procambarus virginalis, assembly GCA_020271785.1. Taxonomy (NCBI): domain Eukaryota; kingdom Metazoa; phylum Arthropoda; class Malacostraca; order Decapoda; family Cambaridae; genus Procambarus; species Procambarus virginalis. Next base: position 640 of record WNGS01023263.1, read on the forward strand.
TAGTGCAATACTAATGATAGTATTATTAATAATAATTACAATAATAATTATGGTGCATTAAGCCCCTGCGGTGGCTACCTGGTGGAAGAGGGGCGTATGTGGGGTTTATGTGTGACGGGGAAGCCACATTATTACACAATTTAAGGTCAAAGTGAATATGTGAAGTCATAATTAGTTTTGCTTCACGTATTCTGAGTCGAGGATGTGTGCTTTTACCAAGCCTTTGTGAAGTTTGTTGACTCGTTCTGCCAGGTTTGTTGGGATCTGGATGGATAAATGGGTGGATATTATAGCAATAGGTTGATGGTGTATAATTATGGATGAGCATAAATAAGTTGTTTAGATTGTATCATAATTATAAATAGTCTTAAGAAAGATGTTTAGATATGTTATAGATATAAATTGTCATAAACAAGTTATTGTAGATAGTGTTAATTATAGTGTCACGTGCGGAAAGATGGACAAATTTAGCTTTTCTATTCTCTCGATTATCTGCCCAATCGAGTCATATTTAGCACCACAAGTCGCAATAGATCTAGAGACCCGATGTCCCTGGCGCCGATCTTCCACTGGAAGCTTATTATTATTAACATCTTTTTTACACAAATCATTACAATTATATATATATATATATATATATATATATAATATATATATATATATATATATATATATATATATCATGGTTACAATCAACTATATTAGACAGTATACATTTTTAATTTACGAATTTGTAAATCCAACTTTCGTTTTGCACTGCCACACAAGGGCAGGGATAGGGGTCATAAGAGATGCAACTTAAAAACAAACAAAAAAATCGTTCATCATTCTTTAAAATGGACAAGCAAATTTAGGATAAATTGTTAAGATGTCGCCCAGTAAACCAGATTCAATGAAATAGTTACACAGTTGGTGGTATAATGGACAAGAAGGTTTGTCAATGTAATGAATATGTCAATTTCGCGAGCCGCTACCATTTCTAGTACGACAATTGTTGGCCTTCGGTGATACTACACACGTCTGAGTGTGAAACCTGGCCTCACTCTAGGTCACCCTTGGTCCATCATAGGTCACCCTAGGTCACCCTTGGTCCACCATAGGTCACCCTTGGTCCACCATAGGTCACCTTGGTCCACCCCAAAAACGCTTTCACCAATTTTATCGTACTACGTATTCAAAAATTGTATTTTCTCACATATAAGTTAACATTAACACATACTAAAATGTGTTGCATAATTAGGGCTAACTTAGGTTAGATGGATAGGTTGTCTTGGCAATCATTGGTATTTTCAGTACGTGGATGAACTATCCAAGCTCGTATGATTACTGCGCTTTTATCTTTGTATGGGAGAACGGGCTGCAGTAAGGAGGTGCAATTCGAGCAGAGGACGTGAACGAAGCATTGTTCGACAAGAGTACATGCTGTAAATGCTTCAAACACGAACTAAAAACAATCGCCAACAGAACCTAAACACGTAACCAACCCTACGCCTAAATACACATAGAATTTGTATGTATAATATTTAATTTATATATGAGAACAAACCAATTTTTAATACACCTGTATGATAAAATTGATGAATGCGTGTGGGGAGGACGGCCGCTGCCGAGTGTAGCCTCACACAAGGGGGTAAACAGCCTAGTATGAGGACGGGTTGCAGTTGTGAGTCGTGGGTTAAGTGTTTACTACACATAAACAGGAAGGAGGGTGATGGCGGGTGGATTTGGCGTTTGTTGATGAAGACTGGTGGATTTTTTCCTGTAGTTTATAAGTACAAATCAGACTGGTTGATGTGCGATAGCGTGCATTTCAAGGTCGCTCTCATTAATCAATAAAGAAAGAATCCATCACTCTTCGCCCTGTAAATCAGCTGGTGCCATATATTGGATTCTTGCGCCACACGAACACAACAAATAAAAGAGAAAATCAACTGGAACAAAGGTGACTCGAACCTGCGACGAAGATACCCGCAGCTGCGCACCTTACGCTCTGTACCACATTATATCAATAACTGTTCAAGATCAAGAGACTGTATTCATTAGTATATATAAATCAGTAATACACAGTGATACAGCCTACTGTTACTTTATCAGAACTCATTATATTTGTAATGCTTTCATTTTCAAAATTGTGTGGGCTTGATTATGGTGCAAGCGGGACTGACCAAGAAGGGGAGAGGGCTTGCCGAGATTGAGGAGCTGACCAAGAAAGGGGGGATGGGGGACTGGCGAGAGGGGACGGCGCTGGCCGAGAGGGCGACTGGCTGGACAATAAGGTGTGGGAGCTGGCCAATAAAGATATGATGGGAGTCAAGAGGGAGGAGGCGCTGGTCAAGAGGAAGGTCTGGCTAAAGGTGTGGCCGGCTAAGAATGAGGCAATTCTGGCCAAGGGTGTGGCTGGATAAGGGACAGGCAGTTCTGGCCAAGGGTGGGGCTGGATAAGGGACAGGCAGTTCTGGCCAAGGGTGGGACTGGATAAGGGACAGACAGTTCTGGCCAAGGGTGTGGCTGGATAAGGGACAGACAGTTCTGGCCAAGGGTGTGGCTGGATAAGGGACAGACAGTTCTGGCCAAGGGTGGGACTGGATAAAGGACAGACAGTTCTGGCCAAGGGTAGGATAGGGGCGGCGACTCGGTCCATAAAATGCTGAAACTTACTCCCGTCATTGTCATCCTTTAATTATTTTCTTTTGTGTCTTGATTACCTGCTTTGTTGGTTAATTGATTAGTTTCGGTGTTTGATTGCCTGGTGGTGAGGCTTCATTGCTTTGTCTTTGTCTGATGACCGCTTTCATATGCTGGCCAAAGAAAATTAATTTAAGAAAATATATATAATTGTTATTATTTATTATTTGTCATATTAAGTTAATTACATATATATTCGTGTAAGCGCATGCGCATGCGTATACTCACCAAGGTGTCCTCACCAAAGTCCTAATGACATAGGTAATTTTGATAACATGAACGTAAGAGGTTGGAAGAAAGATCTCGCTGTTCCTGAGCAGCAGAGGGATTACTAGTAACGTTGTTCCTGAACAACAGAGGGATTTCTAGTGACGCTGTTCCTGAACAGCAGAGGGATTACTAGTAACGCTGTTCCTGATCATCAGAGGGATTAATAGTAATGTTGTTCCTGAGCGGCAAGAGGGATTACTTGCAATGCTGTTCCTGAGCGGCAGAGGGATTAATAGTAACGTTGTTCCTGATCAGCAGAGGGATTAATAGTAACGTTGTTCCTGAGCGGCAAGAGGGATTACTTGCAATGCTGTTCCTGAGCGGCAGAGGGATTAATAGTAACGTTGTTCCTGATCAGCAGAGGGATTAATAGTAACGTTGTTCCTGAGCGGCAAGAGGGATTACTTGCAACGCTGTTCCTGAGCGGCAGAGGGATTACTTGCAACGCTGATCCTGAGCGGCAAGAGGGATTACTTGCAACGTAAATTGTGATAAATTCTCATTTAACATCAATAGCGCATATAAAAGTCAATAGCATTTAAGTACTCCTCAGAGTGCCATTGACACGTGATGATTGTGTCACCGGCCTGATGGACACCAGCGGGGATATGTTAAAAACTGAACTGTGAACAGTTGGTTCACCGTAGCGCAAATTATTTGGAACTGGTTACCAAGAGAAATGTGAAAATCGGCAGGAGAAAATCAGAGCAAAAGATATGTCATCACCTAGCGGCGTCATCTGTCGCCATAAGGGACGGCGGTTACCTTGAGGTGCTTCCGGGGTTAGCGTCCCCGCGGCCTGGTCGTCGACCAGGCCTCCTGGTTGCTGGACTGATCAACCAGGCTGTTTGACGCGGCTGCTCGCAGCCTGACGTTTGAGTCACAGCCTGGTTGATCAGGTATCCTTTGGAGGTGCTTATCCAGTTCTCTCTTGAACACTGTGAGGGGTTTGCCAGTTATGTCCCTTATGTGTAGCGGGAGCGTGTTGAACAGTCTCGGGCCTCTGATGTTGATAGAGTTCTCTCTCAGAGTACCTGTTGCACCTCTGCTTTTCAAGTGTTTTTCAAGTGTCTGCTTTTACGGTGTGTCAAGTGTTGGAATCATTGATTGGGCATGGCAGACTAAATCCCATAATGCGTTGAAAAAAAATCATTCGAAGCTATGGCGAAAATATTAATATATTAAAACATATTGTTGTGAAAATAGTGTTATACATATTTTGACAAACAAGGAAAGTGTCCCGTGTATAACAAATTCCAGAAGCGTGTCCTCGGAATTAGACTGGTCAAATTGGCCAAATCTTCTAACCCAAAACTCTTCCCATGCCGGGAATCGAACCCGGGCCTCCTGGGTGAAAGCCAGGTATCCTAGCCACTAGACCACATGGGACTGAAGACTATGCATTCATTTATATTTTATTATATGTTATCCAAAATTATTTTAACTTAATTTATTTTTTATTTTTGTTTTTTCTCTCCGGTGTTTGATGAAACCATCAAACGCGCCCCTCGGCCTCCCTGCTTGCCCCATCAAACGCGCCCCTCGGCCTCCTTGCTTGCCCCATCAAACTCACCCCTTTGGCTCTCTTGACTGTGGACATGGTGGTCAACTCACCAGATATATGCTCACCATTTTTCTTATTTGTTTATGTACAAAGTAGGTACAGTATCTGATGATTTATGATTTTCCCACTGTATTTTGTGGCATAGGGCTTGTCCCTCCCCACAGCTCATTTGATTTGATTGTTGCCGCCGAAGGCGGCTAGTTTATTGTGCACCCCATACTCATCCTGTGAGCGGTAGCGCAAAAAGCATTACAGAGGGCACAAAAGGTCTTTATCAGACCTCATCTTAGATTATTTCATAAACAATTTCATCTATCCTTCACACCTTATAGTTACAATGTCAGCTAGTTACAGAGAAAGTGCTATTTCAAGAGCTATATATTTACAGTAATTCATCATACATTAATGGTAGGTCTTATAGCTAATACATAATAGTTTGACCAATGGGGACATTACAGAGTCATAGGGGAGCTTCTGTTTATTATTAGTCCTCACAATACACTACTTGTTTCTGAATCTCATATGTCGTTCATCTACTGGAAGCGAAATGTGGATACAGTGCAAGGATTTCAGGTAATTTATCCATGGTAATAAGATAGGTTGCCATATCATACAGAGTGAGCTTAGATTTATCTCTAAATGGCTCAATTTTACTACAATCCAAGATATAGTGTTCGAGTGTGTGTCCCTGTCTTTGTCCACACACTTTACACTTTACTTCATCTAGATCCCTATACAAGCCGAACTGCCAGAGATACTTGTAGCCAAGTCTTATACGAGCTGTGACAACATCTGTTAGTCTACTGACTTTGTTACTTGCCCCATACACATGTTTTACTTCACACATTTCATTGTGATGAACAATGGACCTGCTAGTTTCAGTTTGCACTGTTCTACTTTCTTCAAATTCATCCAGGAGTTCTCGTCTAATGACATTTTTAAGGGACCTATTTGATAACTCAAGATTCCGTTCAATACTGTCTTTATTTACTGCAGCCTTAGCAAGGGCGTCAACTTTGTCATGTTCCTGCATGCCAATGTGAGAAGGAATCCACAACATTTGTATATTTACCCTCTTGCTAAGTATTCTTATATATCTACGTCTAGCTTCCAAGACTAGCACGTTATTACTTGATTGCAAACTGTTTATTGCTCGTAGTGAGGAAAGGGAGTCAGAAATAATTAAGCTGTCTACTTCAGTGTTGTCAATAATTTCGAGTGCTACCAGTATCGCTACCAACTCGGCTTGCATAGTGGACGCCCAGTTACTAATTCGGATATTCCTTTGAATTGTGCTGCCATCGGGCTGATGAGCAATAACAGCACTTCCTGCCCTCCCTGTAGCTGTATTGAGTGATCCGTCAGTGTATATGGTCTGTGCTATGTTGTTTTCAGCTTGTATATTGTGAATGTGTTCTATGGTGCTTAATTTAGCAGCAAGCTGAGCATGAGGGTTGTTTGTGATTAGTTTCTTGGTGGGGTATGCAGGGGCCAGGATGTCGAAAGGGGTATCTTCCAGGGTGGAAGGAAGTGCTGTACTCTTTCATCTGTATATACATCGTGCAGTCCCACCTTAAGCCATATCCTACCACTTTTCCCAGAGCATGATCTGCTAATCACTTTACTCCGATTTTTGGTGTTTCCGTCTGGAGGCAGACTTTAGCAACAGTTTAAAGTCTTAGTAACAGTTCAATGTCTTAGTAACAGTTCAAGGTCTTAGTAACAGTTCAAGGTCTTAGTAATAGTTCAAGGTCTTAGTAACAGTTCAAGGTCTTAGTAACAGGTCAAGGTCTTAGTAACAGGTCAAGGTCTTAGTAACAGTTCAAGGTCTTAGTAACAGTTCAAGGTCTTAGTAACAGTTCAATGTCTTAGTAACAGTTCAAGGTCTTAGTAACAGTTCAAGGTCGTAGTAACAGTTCAAGGTCTTAGTAACAGTTCAAGGTCTTAGTAACAGTTCAAGGTCGTAGTAACAGTTCAAGGTCTTAGTAACAGTTCAAGGTCGTAGTAACAGTTCAAGGTCTTAGTAACAGTTCAAGGTCTTAGTAACAGTTCAAGGTCGTAGTAACAGTTCAAGGTCTTAGTAACAGTTCAATGTCTTAGTAACAGTTCAAGGTCTTAGTAACAGTTCAAGGTCTTAGTAACAGTTCAATGTCTTAGTAACAGTTCAAGGTCTTAGTAACAGGTCAAGGTCTTAGTAACAGTTCAAGGTCTTAGTAACAGGTCAAGGTCTTAGTAATAGTTCAAGGTCTTAGTAACAGGTCAAGGTCTTAGTAATAGTTCATGGTCTTAGTAACAGTTCAAGGTCTTAGTAACAGTTCAAGGTCTTAGTAACAGGTCAAGGTCTTAGTAATAGTTCATGGTCTTAGTAACAGTTCAAGGCCTTAGTAACAGTTCAAGGTCGTAGTAACAGTTCAAGGTCTTAGTAATAGTTCAAGGTCTTAGTAACAGTTCATGGTCTTAGTAACAGTTCATGGTCTTAGTAACAGTTCATGGTCTTAGTAACAGTTCAAGGTCTTAGTAACAGTTCAAGGTCTTAGTAACAGTTCATGGTCTTAGTAACAGTTCATGGTCTTACTAAATCCTTGAGCTGTTACTAAGACCTTGAACTGTTACTAAGACCTTGAACTGTTACTAAGACCTTGAACTGTTACTAAGACCTTGAACTGTTACTAAAACCTTGAGCAGTTACTAACAGTTCGAGAGGACACGCGAGCTCCAGAAGCGTGTCCTCGCGTGTTAAATTGATCAAATCTAACCCAAAACTCTTCCCATGCCGGGAATCGAACCCGGGCCTCCTGGGTGAAAGCCAGGTATCCTAGCCACTAGACCACATGGGACTGAAGAACTAGCATTCATTTATTTTTTATTATATGTTATCCATTTTTTTTTTTTGGATAACATATACCGTAATTTATTTTTGATTTTGTTTTTATGGTTTTGTCGGGGACAGGAAATTGCCTAACTATTAGGGGTAACTATTTACTATTTAGCATTAGGTGAATGAAAACATCTGAACTACTGCTGTTGTTCTGAAGTCATATTTGGTTCTGAAGAACATTGTAGTTTGAAGCTGCGTGGAGTGAAGCCCAGCGCCGCCTCCACAGCTTTCTGAACACGTCATATGTAATATGCTGCAAGGTATTGCTTGCCTCGTTTCTAAGTGAAACTGTGTTTCTCTCCGTCGGAGACAGATCTTAGCAACAGTGCAATGTTTAGTAACAGTTAAAGTCTTAGAAGCAGAGTTGAAGGTCTTAGAAGCAGTTTTGAAGATGTTCGTAACAGTTGAAGGTCATAGTAAACATTAAAGGTCTAGTAACATTTCATGGTCTTAGTAACATTTCATGGTCTTAGTAACATTTCATGGTCTTAGTAAAGATCATGGTCATAGTAAGAGTTCTAGTCGTTGCGTGACTTGGAGTAAGAATTAAAGTCGTCAAATAAAGAACACACCAAAACAATGACTGCAATAAATTAAGTATGTATCAGAAAATAATGACATCTTATCGCATCTAAGAATGACATTCGTCTAATGTAATACAAAAGTTATTCAGTTTTAATTAAAAAATGATTAACTTCGATGATTTTGTGAAGAACGATGAAGAACTACTGGTTACGAGGGAGGGAATTATCAGGGGGAATAGCTAAGCCATTACGACTATGTAACCCTTGGAAGGGGTCAGGATAAGGATTTGGGATGGGACGGAGGGGAAAAGGAATGGTGCTAACCACTTGGATGGTCGGGGATTGAGCGCCGACCTGCGTGAAGCGAAACAGTCGCTCTACCGTCCAGCCCAAGTGATTGGGCCCACCTGTTGAGAGCACTTTAGTAAACACCCGATAAAAGATATCAGTGGGTTGTGTTATCTGTCAGTGGTAGATATCTCTGGTTCCCGGGTGAGGCACGAAGATATTGTCTTACTGTTTGTCTACCGAGTCCAAGTCTAAATATTCAAGACTGACACTGAATGTGAGACATGCGGTTGTTTGTTGTGGTCGCGGGACATAGTTTTAGAGCTTCGTCTTAGAGCGAGCGTCTTAGAGACCGTCTTAGCGACGGTCTCGCTTCATGCAGGTCGGCGTTCAATCCCCGACCGTCCAAGGGGTTGGATACCATTCCTTCCCCCCGTCCCATCCCAAATCCTTATCCTGACCCTCTTCCAAGTGCTAAATAGTCGTAATGGCTTGGCGCTTTCCCCTGATAATCCCCCCCTGTCCTCTACATGCACTTACACTTCGTCTTAGAGCTTAGTAATTTTTAACCCTAACCCCCTTCTTAACCCAAAGTCATTTGCTTCTTAACCCTAAGCTCTTTATTTCTTAATCTTACTTCTTAACCCTAAAGCCTTTACTTCTTAATCCTAAACTCTCTACCTCTAAGTCCAAAACTCTGTACTTATTAACCCAAAGCCCTTAATTTACCTTAAATATTATATTATTAATTAATTTTTCCTGGGTTATTTAATTTAAAAAATATTTCTTATATCTTAAGACGTATTATTTGAAATCTTAATGTAATTTATTAAATCTTGAACTTCTTTGTATCCTAATGAAATTACTTGTTAAATTTTAGGTTTATTATTAAATCTTAAAGTTTTTAATCTTTAAATATTATTGTTTTTATGTATTAAAAGTTATTGTATTTATTCCTTTAATCAATACGCTTTAACTCGCAATCTTGACTATTCAAATCATAATGATCAAACCGCACATCATAAAGTGGAGAACGACGATGTTTCGGTCCATCCTGGACCATTATCAAGTCGTATTAACTTCCCCCCCCCCTTAACATATCGCCATTAGCTCACCCTCACTTAACGCATGTCCATTAATTCACCCCTTTAACTCCTACATCTCAGATCCTACAGTTCAGGTTCTACGGAACCTTCAAAATTATTCATTTTCATTTTATCATAAGTGAGGGTGGGTAAAGGAGGAGGAGAATGATGAAGCTGCTCGCTCACCGTCCTCACACACTTCATAAAACCCTTTTTTTGGCGGCCTGTAGCTACCCTCTCTCGCTTCCCGTCTTTATTTTCCTTTCCCATGACCTTTCCGATTATGCCGTCCTCCATTCTCTTCACTTCAACTCTTTTCATCTTCCTTCCGATTGATTGATGAAGATTAAGCCAGCAGGCGATGAGTCACAATAACGTGGCTAAAGTAGGTTGACCAGACCACACACTAGAAAGTGAAGGGACGACGACGTTTCGGTCCGTCCTGGACCATTCTCAAGTCGATTGTGACAATCGACTTGAGAATGGTCCAGGACGGACCGAAACGTCGTCGTCCCTTCACCTTCTAGTGTGTGGTCTGGTCAACATTAAGCCAGCCCAAGAGGTGGTGCGGTCATGAATAGCCCGTAAGTGGGTATTTTTTTTTTTTTTAGTAAATGTCTTTCATTCCAGGAGATAGTGCAGTAGTGGCTTTTCTATGATTGTTTGGCAGAAGATGCATTCCCTCAGCCTGGGTTCACCACTCTCCCAGTTATCTTCCGTCCTTTCAATTTGCTTACAAAGGTTTACTTTCGCACTTCACCTTCCCTTCTCCAGGTACTGAATAGTCTGTCTGTTAAAGACAACAATTCTTTTTCGCAGCCTTTTCACGCTACCCGTTATTCTCCACATCCTTCACTCTGTCTCTCTTCCTGTCCAATTCTCATTTTGTTCACTCTTCATCTCCTTCCCTCACAGTATATATCTCCGTCCGTGCCTCTCTGGTCCACACTCTCCGCCCCTGGGAACGGGGCGGCAGCACGCCAGGACACGCATTGTTACTAATCCAACCAATCTTGGTCCCGCGGGAGGAAAGGTAACTCTCTGGAGCAGTAATGGCCCCACATCACAAAACTTCCTTTTTAGTACACGAGGAGGAGAAAGTTCCCAAGCATAGAAGGTTCCAAACCTATTTGTGTTCTGGTGTGATATTTCCAGAGTAACCTGACAGGCGAGAAGTTATTTACAAGCGTCTACGGCGCTTTTAACGTGTTCCACAAGGCTTTGTTTCAGAGAAGGAGGGAGCCATGGTAATGAAGGAGCGTGTTGAGGTGGTGGTCTGGGCTACCTGCCGCTGACCACCGTTCATGCTGGAGGTGAAAAAGGCCCACAAAGGGTACCCAGCTTGGTCGAGGCGAGCCTGTGATGTGCAGGGAAGTACATTGGTGGTGGTCGGGGGTCGGGGTCTTATGTAAAGTGGTAGGTGGAGAGAGGCGCAGGTGTGGGAGGGACTCAGTGAACTTGGATCGTGGTGGTGGTAATAGTAGGGAAGATGCAGTGAGGCGTGTGAGGGAAAGAGTGTGTGGGGTCCTTACCTTGCCTTGATTTCGGGGATCAACGTCCCCGCGGCCCGGTCTCTAACCAAGCCTCTTGGTTGCTGGACTGGTCAACCAGGCTGTTGGACACGGCTATTCGCAGCCTGACGTATTGAATCACATTCGTCAGGTTGATCAAGTACTGGCAGCAAGATCACAGGGTGAGCACAGACGTCCCTGTGACTAAGTGAAGGAACAGCGAGGCATCAACAACACTTAGCTCATGGTCCATCGCGTAGTCTCGTGTTCTTAGAGCTTGACAACATCTATATCCTGACCAATCGACTACCAGGATCATCAGGATGCGTCTCCTAATATTAAGGAGACCCTTAAGAGACTGGTTACAAAGTAAACTTTCACTGTGTACAAGCTGAGACGTCCACCTCATAATATACGTACCTTAAGAAAGTTCTGACGATACCTAAGGACCTTTCTAAATACAGTTCGAGCTTCCCGCCGGGGCACACTGTACGGGCGCTGGCTGGCATCAACAGATCAATGATTCTCTGCCAAAGGATCCAAGACCAGGTCCTCTTTATACAGCTCACGTGCTTATACAGAGCTCTGGTAGTACAGAATGTTGGTGTACAGAGCTCTGGTGGTACAGAGCTCTGGTGGTACAGAGCTCAGGTAGTACAGAATGTTGGTGGTACAGAGCTCTGGTGGTACAGAGCTTGGTGGTACAGAGCTCAGGTAGTACAGAATGTTGGTGGTACAGAGCTCTGATAGTACAACAATATTGGTGGTACAGTTACTTGTTAGTAAACAACAAACGACCTTGAGGTTACCTTACCTTGAGGAGCTTCCGGGGCTTAGCGTCCCCGCGGCCCGGTCATCGACCAGGCCTCCTGGTTGCTGGACTGATACCAGGCTGTTGGACGCGGCTGCTTGCAACGAGAGGGGGTTTTCAGACTGATAATGGTAGTATAGCCCACTGGTTGTATAGAATGACCGATTTGAATAAGTCTAGTTGAGCATAATGCTGATAGTACGGAATTCTGATAGTACATAAGGGCGGTAGTAGAGACAAGTAACGGTGAATACGTATGCAGACTGTGTGTGTAAGGAGGGTGCACGGTGTTGGTAACTGTGTGTGCGATCCACGAGATTCTGGTTCTGATGGGGGATCCCCGGGGAACTTGGAGAGTCGACCATTGTTCTTCACCAGGCGGCGGCACCGACAGTTCCCGTTGCTAGCGATGATACAGTTCACCACATACGACAGTTACCTCCACACGAGAGGTTTGGAGCCGGCGACATGGTTAGGGGAGAGACTGTAACACTTGGGAGAGCCGTCTGATAGTGCGCTCATGTTGGTCATTGTATGGGATATTGTGGGGGGTCATTGTAAGCGCTCATGTGTGGTAATTGTAGGTGTTCATGTGGGTCATTGTAAGCGCTCATGTGAGTAATTGTAGGTGTTCATGTGGGTCATTGTAAGCGCTCATGTGGGTAATTGTAGGTGTTCATGTGGGTCATTGTAAGCGCTCATGTGGGTAATTGTAGGTGTTCATGTGGGTCATTGTAAGCGCTCATGTTTGTAATTGTAGGGTTCATGTGGGTCATGTAAGCGCTCATGTGGGTAATTGTAGGTGTTCATGTGGGTCATTGTAAGCGCTCATGTGAGTAATGTAGGTGTTCATGTGGGTCATTGTAAGCGCTCATGTGAGTAATTGTAGGTGTTCATGTGGGTCATTGTAAGCGCTCATGTGGGTAATTGTAGGTGTTCATGTGGGTCATTGTAAGCGCCATGTGGGTAATTTGAGGTTGTTCATGTGGGATTGTAAGCGCTCAGTGGGTTTAATTGTAGTGTGTCATTGTGGGTCATTGTAAGCGCTCATGGGGGTCATTGTAAGCGCTCATGTGGG
>WNGS01023268.1:0-14145 GCA_020271785.1 Procambarus virginalis
ATGCACAGTGGTAGAAATGATCCTGGTATATAGTCTGCACCTGACAAAGTATCCTAATATCAAATTACACAAAGGTAAGGTAATTATCAAAAGAAGGCACCAAACCGGGAAGGCTATGTAGCACCATCAAAGTGCGAAATAATCAGAGGGCGCTAAAATTACTAAGAAAGCCAATACGAGAACAAAAACGCATAAGGCGAACGATATCAAAAGTATCCGATTCACCTAGAATTCTATCGAGGGACAAGTGACCGCGAGGGACGGTCGGAAAGCAAGACACACGCTCGTCCTGGAAGGCAGGACATTCAACAAGGATATGCATAACCGTAAGAGGGACAACGCAATTCGGACAACAAGGAGCAGGGCGGCGCTCCATTAAGTGACCGTGGGTTAAGCGAGTATGGCCAACCCGCAGCCGTGCTAAAGCAGTTTCCCACCGCCGGTTACGGTGGTAGGAGGAAGGCCACGGGGACACACTACGTTTGAGAGTACGCAGTTTGTTACTAACCACAGAGGACCAACAACTCTGCCACGGGCAAGGATAGAGGAATGAATAACGGATAAAAGTCAGAATAAGGAAGACCCTTACGGGAGATGGGACAAGAACGGATGGCTTCCTTAGCGGCAGCATCTGCACGCTCATTCAAAGAAACACCAATATGGCTGGGAACCCAGCAAAACTCTACCGATTTAAACTTGCTAGAAATAAGAAACAGCCATTGCTGAATCTCGATGACCACTGGGTGGACAGGATTAAAGGACCCAAGAGCCATTAGGGCACTACGAGAGTCAACGACAACCACAAAGGAGGAATGAGAATGAGAAAGCAAGAGACGGAGAGCATAGAGAATAGCATAAAGTTCCGCCGTAAAGACGCTAGCCTCCGAAGGGAGGCGACACATATAAGTACGGTCAGGAAAAACAACAGTAGCCCACACCGTCCGCAGACTTAGACCCATCGGTAAAGATGGAAATAGAGCGGGAGTGCGAAGAAAAGTGCTCAAGGAAGAGGCTTTTCAGAACTGTAGGAGGGGTAAAGGCTTTAAATACAAGTCAAGGACGTACAAAACTTGGGAAGGGGGACTCTCCACGGAGGCAAGGAAGGAACAATACGAGGAGAAACATTAGAAAGATGAACAGAAAGAGAATCCTGCAAGCGAGATAACCGGACAGAAAGTGGGAGACAATGAAGAGGAACAGGAGCTACAGGAGGAGGAAAAGTCAAAGCACGACAGAGGCGAGAGGAAGGATGCTGTAAGGACCGCGCAAGATAGCGAAGACAGTAGCGGTCACGGCGGTCCTGGAGAGAGAGAAAGCCAGTGTCAACATACAAACTGAGGGCGGGAGTCGAACGAAAGGCACCAGAGCTGAGACGCAACCCAGTATGGTGCAAAGCATCAAGACGGCGAAGAGTAGAAGGAGAAGCAGAAGAGTAAGCAGGGCAACCATAATCGAGTTTAGACAGGACGAGAGAGGAGTGCAAATATAGGAGCGTGCGTCTATCCGCTCCCCAAGAAGTATGGGACAAAACCTTAAGGAGGTTAAGGGCCTTAGAGCACTCAACTCGGAGGCAAGAGATATGGGCTGACCAAGACAAACGAGTGTCAAAGACTAACCCCAAGAGCTTTGCGGAATCCCTGTACACAATGGGATGACCATAAAGCGACAAAGAGGGACGAAGAACAACATGCTTCCGAGTAAAGGTCATAGCACAAGTCTTAGATGCAGAGAACTTGAAGCCATGATCGGTGGCCCACGACGACACGGCATCAATCGCAAGTTGAAGCCGCCGTTGAAGGAGAGGTGAATCATCACCCTGACAGCAAAGGGTAAGATCATCAACATACAGAGCAGAGAAGACACCAGAAGGAAGAGAAGAAAGAAGACCGTTGAGGGCAACTAGAAAAAGAGTAGTGCTCAGAACACTACCCTGGGGTACACCCTCATACTGCCGAAAAGGGGCAGAGAGAGCAGTACCAAGCCGCACACGAAAGGAACGACGAGAGAGGAAGCTCTGGAGGAAGAGAGGGAGGTTCCCACGAAGGCCAAAAGAATGAAGTTGAGACAGAATGTGATACCGCCAGGTAGTGTCGTAAGCCTTTTCTAGGTCAAAAAGGACGGCAACAACGGAAGTCTTCGCAGCAAAAGCAGTACGAATATAGACCTCCAAGTTTACCAGGACATCCGTTGTGCTGCGGCACTTGCGAAAACCAAATTGAGAAGGAGAGAGTGGTTATAGTGTTCTAAGAACCACATCAAACGAACGTTAACCATACGTTCAAAGAGCTTGCAGACACAACTCGTGAGGGCAATAGGGCGGAAGTCCTTGGGGGATGACCCGAGAGACCCTGGTTTCCGAACAGGGAGGACAACAGCATCGAGCCAGTCTTCAGGGACTGACGACGACTCCCAGACCCGATTGTACAGACTCAGTAAATACTGAGACGTGCACGGAGGGAGATGGCGGAGCATTTCATAATGAATGCCATCAGAGCCCGCTGCCGTAGAACCACAAAGGGCTAGGGCAGATTGAAGTTCAGAGAGAGAGAAGGGATCATTATAGGGAAGGTGGAGAAAAGTACAGAAATTTAAAGGACGAGACTCAAGGAGAGGCTTACGAAGAAGGAAGGATTGGGGGAGATGAGAACCAGAACTAACAGAGGAGAAATGGGAACCCAGTTCGGTCGCAACCTGCAACGGGTCCGCCACAAGAGCACCATGGAGGCGAAGGACTGGGAGACATCGGGAACGAACTTACCCGCAATCTTGCGGATACGCTTCCAGACCAGCGGAAGAGGAGTTTCGGAAGTAACGGTAGAGACATAAGTCGCCCAGCAAGCACGTTTAGCCGCACGGATGGTCCTACGGGCCACCGCACTCGCCTTCCGAAACAAAAGAAAAGACTCAACCGTCTGCCGGCGGCGATGTCTCTTCCAGGCTGCACGCTTACAGCGGACAGCCCGAGCACAGTCCAAATTCCACCAGGGAACGCACTTTCGCGTTCCCCGAGAGGAAGAGCGAGGAATAGAGTGCAGGGCAGCGTCAAAGATAGTGTCATGAAAAAGAAGGAGGGCGCGAGGAGAGGTAAAACGGAGAGCTCGGAAATAGTAGCACGGAGAGTAAAAGGCGCCAGTCAGCCTCGGCAAACCGCCACCGAGGGAAGGAGAGAGGAGGGCGAAAGGAGAAAAAAGTGACAAGGATAGGAAAATGGTCACTGCCATGGAGGTCATCAAGGACTCGCCACCCGAAATCTAAGGAAAGGGATGACGAGCACAGAGAAAGATCGAGACAAGAAAGGGAGCGAGTCCGAGAGTCCAAATGAGTGGGCTCACCAGAATTAAGAAGGATAGGGAAGAAGAGAGGATGAAAGGTTCAAGTAGGCGACCCCGGGTGTTTGTCAGCACATCACCCAAAGGGCATGACGACAATTGAAATCACCCAGCAGGAGCACAGGCTCCGGCAAGGAGTCTAGGAGGTGTTTAAGATCGGGAAGAGAAAGTGGGACAGTGGGGGGAAGATAAATGGAACAAACCGTGTACCATCTACGCACAAAGACACGGGCGGCAGAACAGTGGAGAGGCGAGGAAAAAAGTAAGGGGACAAAGGGAACATCGGAACGAATCAAGAGAGCAGAAGAATTATGGACCCCAGCTGTGGCTGGGGGAGGGAGAGAAAGAATAGCCACGGAAGCGACCAGAACGAGAACCAAGCATCGGCTCCTGGAGACAGACACAAAGGGGCGAAAACTGTGAGATGAGAAGTTGAAGGTCAAGGAAATTGGCGTAAAATCCACGGATGTTCCACTGAAGAAAAGACATCACTAAAGAGAGAGAGGAGAGCAACAGAGAGCAAAGAACAAAGGTGAAGAAGGAACACAGCACGCTAAAAAAGCACAGAGTCAGGATCAGGGTCAGCAAAGTCAGGATTAGGGGGCATGGGTAACTGAGTAAGAAGGAGGGCAAGAAGCGGAAGGACGACCGAGCAGGGCCTGGAGGAGAAGGAAGGGGAGGAGGGGGAGCAGAAAGAGGGGAGCGCACCTCAGCAAGGGCAGTAACCGAGATGGAACTGGGGGCTAAAGAACCCCCACAGTAGGAACAGGGGGCACCACCACCGAAGCGGGAGGGGAAGGAACGATAGAAGCAGAGATAGGGGGCGAAGAAGAAAGCGAAGCTTTCTTACCGACAGGGGAGGAGGAAGGAGAGGAGCCAGGTTTCCGCTTCTGACTCAAAGAAACAGGCGTCCCAGCAGCAACGTACTGGGCAACAGACTCCAGAGTCTCGATAGGAGAAGAAGAGCGAGAGCGAACAACACAACACATCAGAGAGCGATGGACGTCGCCCGCACAGTCAGGCGGCGTGGAGAGCCAAGAGACGGAGGAGAAGGACTAGTAGAGAGGAAATAGAAGACACAGGAGATGTGACAGACTGGGTAGAATGAAGGGAGCCCTAGACAGAGAACCAGGAGGGGGACCCTTCGGGACAGAACTGAGGGAAACAGGGGAGGCGGTGGTGGGCGTGTCTGGGTCTAAGGCTCGGAAACGGTTGTGAGACTGAGGAAGGCGGGAAGGACGAGGAGGGGAAGAGCGCACCACTCGAGCATAGGAGACACCAGCGAAAGAGGGAGACGATGAACTTGGCGCCGAGCCTCAGGAAAAGACAAACGGTCCCGGTGCTTCAAGTTGAGGCAGCCGCCTCAAGTTTGTAACGAACACACGCACGGGAGAAGGTAGGGTGGGCCTCACCGCAATTGAGGCAGCGGGCTGGGGAGAAGTGCACTCCAACTTAGAGTGACCCTCGCTTCCACACAGGGGACAGAGAGAGACAGCAAATTACACAATAGGTCACAAAACCCGGACCGTATCAGATGCCGCTCGACTGAGGAGATCAAAGAGTAGTGACCGCCCTGAGCCAAGCTGGGGGGGGGGGGGGCCTGTATTCACGTCTATGAGTCAGCTGACTTCAAGTATCTCAAGCTCATATACAGACATATCTCGATCAAGAACTTGTAATTAATTAATATAAAATTAAATAAAGATATATACACAACCTTACATAATAATACGTTCAATAATTCAGTGCATTAAAGATTTTATCATGATATAAAATATGGGACAAAGAATTCGTATTGGTAAGACATGGAAACACTGGCGGGAGTCGTACTCAAGAGGCGGGGGGGGGGGGGGGGGGAAGAGGGGGGGGGAGTTATACATAAGGTATACATGAATACAATATATATATATATATATATATATATATATATATATATATATATATACATAAGGTATACATAAGGTATACATGAATACAATATATATATATATATATATATATATATATATATATATATATATATATATATATACATTCAACTTTAGAACACTTTCCCACCAGGAGACTCGAACCCTAGCCAGCACAGAAGCCTTCCAGCAACTGGCATAACAGGTAACACCTTAACCCACTGCACCACGCTCAGACCCTTAAAAGAGATGGTAATTTCGGGGTATTTCAACACTCCAAAGACTACCACCTCCCAAGAGCACTAGAGCAAGTGAGGGGTCAAATTTACGTTTTGCTCACTTGCTCTAGTGCTCTTGGGAGGTGGTAGTCTTTGGAGTGTTGAAATACCCCGAAATTACCATCTCTTTTAAGGGTCTGAGCGTGGTGCAGTGGGTTAAGGCGTTACCTGTTATGCCAGTTGCTGGAAGGCTTCTGTGCTGGCTAGGGTTCGAATCTCCTGGTGGGAAAGTGTTCTAAAGTTGAATTAGAACTTGATTAGAACTTGAAATTAGAACTCTTGCGTGTTTAGGCAAGTTGGGCATGCATATATATATATATATATATATATATATATATATATATATATATATATATATATATATATATATAACATGTGTATCAAAAGCTTGTCTATGTGGTATTCATCTCACAGTGCCATAATCTCAGTAAATGTCTTGTCTATCATGACAAGAGGACAATGAAATGAAAATTACACAGTATACATGATAGTAATACATCCAAGACCTAAATGTATAGATTCTCCATCATAGTTCACATAATATTTCCTATACAGCATTATGTAGCATTATATACAATAAGCATTTAAGGAGTTTTTTTTTTCAAGTTACATGACATTAGACTGTTTAATATACATGGTTATTTATGACATATATTGGCAATACACAAATTATAATAATATACTGTCAAAGAAGATTAGCTATAATTTACAATATTCGTGATACTAGGCTAATCAGCCAAGATATCACTATACAGTTTGAGCACATCATACACCAGCCACAGTATGATCATAATGGTGTATGCGTGGTCATAACAAGTCCCTGAGAATTCTCATCTGCACTTTCGTCTTTGCTCGGAGTCTGGATAGATGGAAAATGTTCCATCTGATTTTGTAAGGAGATAGATGACCTCTGTGGTTGTTCCAAAGGCATGCTTGACGAGGATCGCGAAGATGCCGAAGAGGGTTGGAGCAAGGAAGCATCCCTGTTTAACACCACTATTGATGTTGAATGGTTCAGAAGTTGAGCCGTCGTACACGATTGTTCCCTTCATGACCTCGTGAACGATTGTATCATGCTGAGTAGGGTGGGCAAGCAGCCAATTTTGGCCAGGATCTTGAAGAGTCCGTTCCAGCTCACGAGGTCGAAGGCCTTCATAAGTCAATGAAGGCGATGTACAGGGCTTATCTCTGCTCCCTGCACTTTTCTTGAAGCTGTCTCAGGGAGAACACCATGTCAGTGGTTGACCTCTCGGCTCTTAAACCGCACTGTGACTCTGGGTACACCCTTTCAGCAACCGTGTGACTAAGTCATCAAGATTGTAACTAGGCCATCAAGATCGTAACTTGCTTAGCTAAATGAATTGTGGAGTTCAGTCCCTGAGCCCATTTTATTTGCCTCTGTAACCCTTTCCACTACCGCCCACAAGATGGATATGGGGTGCATAATAAATGAACTAAACCAACTAACGGGGTGGAACACTGCCATCACTAGTGATAGTTCATTTTCCTAAAACTCTTCCTTCCACGATACGCCATCCTTACTTTCTACCTCCCCTTCTTTTTACTCCATACTTCACTCCCCACTACACCCCATCTGTTTGTCATAGCTAATTTTGGGGGGAACTTCAATCCTCTTATTCAAATTTTTGAGGTATTCCAAAATGTATGTACTGACCGGAGACTCCACAACGCTGACCTGCACCTCATCACCACCAGGGTACACTTTTTCCGCTTCGTTTCCTACTGCCACTCGGCAAGCTTAAATTGTCGCCTTTCTCCACAACGTTGGTCACAGAGACTTTCATTGTATTCTCCACTGTTTCTTCCCTGTTCCTGCTGTACAATCTTACCTTCCTTTGGAACTTCGTTTACCCTGCTTATGGGTGCCAGCTTGGATTGTCTCACATGGTGCATTGTAGATGCCTCGACAATTGCTGTAAGAGGGCAGAAATTTTCCTTCTTTGTCACCCCTGACTACACTGTCGCGAGTCATGCTTCTTACCACAATACCGACACCTGGGACCAAACTGGCATTTTCAATGTATTTGTCCTAAAGGAAAACACTTCATGCATAATGTTGGCTCCTCATTATATTTTGCCACTTTCCTGTATACAAGTCCTTGTACAAAAAGTCTTTGTGAAGCCGCACCCTTTAACAAGGTAATAATATAGATGTGTTTCTCACCAGCTTGGGGGGGTGCCTTCCCCACGCTCAGCTCCCGCACAGGACCAGCTATGGGGGGGGGAGTGCCTTCCCCACGCTCAGCTCCCACACAGGACCAGCTAGGGGGGGGGTGCCTTCCCCACGCTCAGCTCCCGCACAGGACCAGCTATGGGGGGGGGGGTGCCTTCCCCACGCTCAGCTCCCGCACAGGACCAGCTATGGGGGGGGGGGTGCCTTCCCCACGCTCAGCTCCCGCACAGGACCAGCTATGGGGGGGGGGGGGTGCCTTCCCCACGCTCAGCTCCCGCACAGGACCAGCTATGGGGGGGGGGGTGCCTTCCCCACGCTCAGCTCCCGCACAGGACCAGCTATGGGGGGGGGGGGGTGCCTTCCCCACGCTCAGCTCCCGCACAGGACCAGCTATGGGGGGGGGGTGCCTTCCCCACGCTCAGCTCCCGCACAGGACCAGCTATGGGGGGGGGGTGCCTTCCCCACGCTCAGCTCCCGCACAGGACCAGCTATGGGGGGGGGGTGCCTTCCCCACGCTCAGCTCCCGCACAGGACCAGCTATGGGGGGGGGGTGCCTTCCCCACGCTCAGCTCCCGCACAGGACCAGCTATGGGGGGGGGGTGCCTTCCCCACGCTCAGCTCCCGCACAGGACCAGCTAGGGGGGGGGTGCCTTCCCCACGCTCAGTTCCCGCACAGGACCAGCTATGGGGGGGGGGTGCCTTCCCCACGCTCAGCTCCCGCACAGGACCAGCTATTGGGGGGGGGGTGCCTTCCCCACGCTCAGCTCCCGCACAGGACCAGCTATGGGGGGGGGGGTGCCTTCCCCACGCTCAGCTCCCGCACAGGACCAGCTAGGGGGGGGGGTGCCTTCCCCACGCTCAGCTCCCGCACAGGACCAGCTATGGGGGGGGGGGGTGCCTTCCCCACGCTCAGCTCCCGCACAGGACCAGCTATGGGGGGGGGGTGCCTTCCCCACGCTCAGCTCCCGCACAGGACCAGCTATGGGGGGGGGGTGCCTTCCCCCACGCTCAGCTCCCGCACAGGACCAGCTATGGGGGGGGGGTGCCTTCCCCACGCTCAGCTCCCGCACAGGACCAGCTAGGGGGGGGGTGCCTTCCCCACGCTCAGCTCCCGCACAGGACCAGCTATGGGGGGGGGGGGTGCCTTCCCCACGCTCAGCTCCCGCACAGGACCAGCTATGGGGGGGGGTGCCTTCCCCACGCTCAGCTCCCGCACAGGACCAGCTAGGGGGGGGTGCCTTCCCCACGCTCAGCTCCCGCACAGGACCAGCTATGGGGGGGGGGTGCCTTCCCCACGTTCAGCTCCCGCACAGGACCAGCTATGGGGGGGGGGGGTGCCTCCCCCACGCTCAGCTCCCGCACAGGACCAGCTTGCGGGGTAGGGGGGTGCCTCCCCCACGCTCAGCTCCCGCACAGGACCAGCTTGCGGGGTAGGGGGTGCCTTCCCCACGCTCAGCTCCCGCACAGGACCAGCTACGGGGGGGGGGTGCCTTCCCCACGCTCAGCTCCCGCACAGGACCAGCTTGCGGGGTAGGGGGGTGCCTTCCCCACGCTCAGCTCCCGCACAGGACCAGCTATGGGGGGGGGGTGCCTTCCCCACGCTCAGCTCCCGCACAGGACCAGCTAGGGGGGGGGTGCCTCCCCCACGCTCAGCTCCCGCACAGGACCAGCTAGGGGGGGGGGGGTTGCCTCCCCCACGCTCAGCTCATACACAGGACCAGCTAGGGGGAGAGGGGGGTGCCTCCCCCACGCTCAGCTCCCGCACAGGACCAGCTAGGGGGGGGTGCCTTCCCCACGCTCAGCTCCCGCACAGGACCAGCTAGGGGGGGGTGCCTCCCCCACGCTCAGCTCCCGCACAGGACCAGCTAGGGGGGGGGTGCCTTCCCCACGCTCAGCTCCCGCACAGGACCAGCTATGGGGGGGGTGCCTCCCCCACGCTCAGCTCCCGCACAGGACCAGCTATGGGGGAGAGGGGGGTGCCTTCCCCACGCTCAGCTCCCGCACAGGACCAGCTAGGGGGGGGGGGTGCCTTCCCCACGCTCAGCTCCCGCACAGGACCAGCTATGGGGGGGGGGTGCCTCCCCCACGCTCAGCTCCCGCACAGGACCAGCTATGGGGGAGAGGGGGGTGCCTTCCCCACGCTCAGCTCCCGCACAGGACCAGCTATGGGGGGGGGTGCCTCCCCCACGCTCAGCTCCCGCACAGGACCAGCTATGGGGGAGAGGGGGGTGACTTCCCCACGGTCAGCTCCCGCACAGGACCAGCTAGGGGGGGGGTGCCTCCCCCACGCTCAGCTCCCGCACAGGACCAGCTAGGGGGGGGTGCCTCCCCCACGCTCAGCTCCCGCACAGGACCAGCTAGGGGGAGGGTGACTTCTCCACGCTCAGCTCCCGCACAGGACCAGCTAGGGGGGGGGTGCCTCCCCCACGCTCAGCTCCCGCACAGGACCAGCTATGGGGGGGGTGTGCCTCCCCCACGCTCAGCTCCCGCACAGGACCAGCTAGGGGGGGGGGGTGCCTTCCCCACGCTCAGCTCCCGCACAGGACCAGCTATGGGGGGGGTGCCTCCCCCACGCTCAGCTCCCGCACAGGACCAGCTATGGGGGGGGGGGGGTGCCTCCCCCACGCTCAGCTCCCACACAGGACCAGCTAGGGGGGGGGAAGTGGGTGCCTTCCCCACGCTCAGCTCCCGCACAGGACCAGCTATGGGGGGGGGGTGCCTTCCCCACGCTCAGCTCCAGCACAGGACCAGCTATGGGGGGGGGGGTGCCTCCCCCACGCTCAGCTCCCGCACAGGACCAGTGTGGGAGTATGTCTCCCAAGATGCTCCCACAGCTGACTTGAATGGCATTGCAGTGCACAGTGCACTGATCTTCGTGCACAAAGCCTATCTCTCTTAATCCTGGATAGTGACCTAGCATGTTGGGTATCTCCAGAATGCCCACTTAACCAGGAACACTGTTGAAATACGTAGGCCGCCGTATGTCTAGGCAGGAAGTAGATACAGGGAGCTAAGTATACTTGCTACCAAAGGGTCAGTGAGTACATGGCTGGTGCCCGCTGAGACAGAGGGGAAGGCGCCAGCAGCGTCTGACCTCTGGGGTCAACCGGCGCGATGTTGGAAAACAGCTATGACGTGTTCATGACGTCACTCCTGCTACTGCTCATCGAACGAGCTAATATGATTGGTTCCCGCTCATTTGCTGCAATGCTATTGGTCAAATTGTAACTTCTTTTGTGTTGTGTGCCACGAGATGCCCGGCACCCTTGCAAACTCATTCACGGGAGAGAGACCATACCCAGAGGACGTGTTCTGTTCTACCGGCCAATAGACTGATCACCGTCTATCCCTCACCGTCAAGTTAACTCAGCGTCTTTGCGATATACCACACACTCGCCAGAATCACGAGTGGGAATATATTGTTTAGAAGCCTAAAGTGACAAATCTCCAGAGCGAAACAGACTGGTATCAGGTAACCCCTGGTGACAAAGATCGTCGTGAGTGACCTAGAGTGAACTAAGGCAGTGCCGACGCCTAAGAAATCTGTGTGTGACATTACCACAGTGTACCTGTACCACAGTGTACAGTGTAGTGCATGGTACCGCCGCCAGCCGCCGCCTCGAGCGCCCGCCGCCAGCCGCCGCCGCCCTAGCTCCTACGTGACGTCACCACCTCACGCACCGTCAGTGCCAGTGTGTGCGCGTGTGTCTGTCTGTTAAGCATACAGCACGCCCTACTCACGAAATCATCTCAAGATACTGCGAGTACCCTCCGTGTCTACGAGCGAAACCAGCTATCAGGCCACCTACGAGTGCTTGTATAAACGAGTCTGAGTGAGTGCGTAAGGAAAGGTACCTTATCTGTAAGTACAAGATCTTGTCATTGTTTATTGTGTCTGTGTTGATCTGAGGGATCAACCACAGTTCTCACCTTCTATACCTGTCGCAGGTTATAGGTGAATCGACGGTGAATGCGTGTTTATCTGTGTGGTATCACTGCATTTCATTCGTCTGTGAATGTGAGCTTCACATACACCACACATTTAGTTATTGTGTGATTATTATTGTGCATGTTATTGCCTGTCCCATTGACAGTGTATTGTTGATTTATTGCATATCATCATTACCGAGTATCCGGTTGGAACTCTTGTGATCCCTTTGCATACCGGCAGTTAGGTTGCCGTGTTAGTGATTGGCTGTCAACTGTGTTAAGTTAGGTGTTTCTCCACGAGTGGATACGAGTCGATTAGCCAGACGTCAAGAGTCTCGCTAATGCAACCATAGCTTTGCTGACGCCAATCGAAAGTAAATCAAGCACCCTGTGTATTAGTGGTTAAGTTAGTAAATAAACTACTGTTAAGCTTTATGCGGTGTTTCCGTTGAACCACTTCTGAATACTGCCAATATTACTCAAGCCTTCAGCTCTAGGTGTCTTCAACACCGAGTTGCCTGTAAGTCACTAAACTATAAATTTGATGAGGACCCTAGGAGTCCCTTAAAGTGTTACATCATTGAGGAGATTCCAACGACCAACGTGGAGCAGGACCAGGTGAGGCTAGTCTGAGAAGAGACCCACAAGGACTCTAACTCGACCTTGCTCCCAGGCCCTGTACGGTTGCTCTCGTATTTTCTATTTTGCTAATTCCGACAGCTTCGTGAAGCGTCTGCCACATGTACATTGGCGACGTACGCATTGCAGTCGTGACAGCAAAAAAAGAAAACACCCACATCTGGCGCCCAACGTGGGGCTTAGTTGGAACCTATGAGCTAGGTTATACAGTAAAATTTCGCACTTAAATTTTCCCTGAAAATTCAAAAGTGACGAGCAGTATTCAGAGGATGTTTAACACCCTGTTAGGTACACACACCACCAGTATGTCTGAGTGTGGAATGTACAAACAGCGCTACCTGCATCTTCACTTGGCCTTGACCGCTCGTAGACCTGACGACTACGACACTCTTACTGAACAAGAGTGTAAGGAACGAGTGGAACAGCACATGAGGGCCGTGGAAGAGGTGATGCTACAAGCACACATGCAGGGTAGTGCTGAGGTGGCGTGCACGAGTCTCATCACACTGGATGAAGCTATCGGTGGTGAGACCCCAGTGAGAGAGAACTTGGAGGTAGAGACCCCTGTGGGTGACGTCACCGAGAATGATGTCACTAGAATCACGCGCGCTGCGGAAGAAAACGGAGTCACGCGGGAATCTAACCCTTGCAATACTCCGTTGGGGGGATTCTATGGGGAAGAATCTCGGCCCAAAAGGTCCTTGTGGACGACACCAACTCAAAGAGTAGGTATTACAGGCTCGCAATTATTCACCTTAGAGGAATACCGTAACCAAGTTAGGGAGTTGGGATTCGAAGGGAATAAAGTAGCAGAGCAAGCTATGAAACTCTGGACTGATCAGCAGGACAGAGAAAGCAAACTGTGGACTGATCAGCAAGAGAGAGAAAACAACGCTGGACTGATCAGCAGAACCGAGAAAGTACTGAACGCATAGCTCGCATGCAGTTGCACAACAAGGCAGGATGACCAGACAAGTGGTCGTTCAACGGAGACTAACGTTGAACAAGGTAAGACTGTCAAACTACCTAACTAGCTAACTTTGATGAGAGGGACGACTCGATGGATGCATACATCAAGCGTTTCGAAGGTCACGCCGCTGATTGCGGTGGGAAAGATCAAAGTGGGCACTCGCTCTTAGTGCATTGTAAAGGGTAGGGCATTAACTATCTACCACAGTCTGGTCCGCACCAGCGCGGAGATTACGAGGCATTGACAACAGCGCTGCTGAACGGTTTTGGCATAACTGCAGACCGGATGCTAGAGAATTTCCGTAGGCTCAATTGCAAAAAGGTGAGACATATTGGCTCATGTTACAGCGGTTAGAATCGAATCTAAACCGTTACTGTGAACTCATGGAGACTGCTCCTGGGAGCATGGAGTTCTATCACTGATGATTCGTCGTGAACAGTTCTTAAGCATGCGAATCGTCTCTGCGTGTCAAGCTCAAAGAGCAAGAAATTGTGTCAAATCTGTCTATGGCCAAGCAAGCTGATCTGTGGGCTGGGGCCAGGAGACAGGTGAAAGGGGTGAAGCCGCACGAGAGCATCATGCTACAGGTATTGGCGATAGAGCAAGCTTAAGACTGGGTGTCGGGGGAGCAGAACTCCTCCAACAAGCAGTGCACAAGTGCTACACTGTGGTAAGCCAGGTCATCGTGCAGCTGATTGCAAGGTAAAACCGAATCAGGTTACATAGCAGGTGTGAGCTCAAGTGGTAAGAATCATCCCACGTTGGAAAGGATCCACTAGCTTGGACCCTTGGTGGTGGACGGAAATGTTACGGAAAATCGGCGAAAATCTTCCGGACAAAGGCGCCACTACTCACCTTGTAAGAAAGAGCCTAGTACAGCCAGGATCTGAGACAGGAG
>WNGS01023270.1:5000-10695 GCA_020271785.1 Procambarus virginalis
TATATAAATTCAGGAAAACTTGGCTTATTAGGCAAATCAGTTCTTGCATAGTAGGCCGAGTACGACGTTCTGGCTACTAGGTACAACTGGCTACTAGGTATATATATATATATATATATATATATATATATATATATATTATATATATATATATATATATATATATATATATATATATATATATATATATATATATATATATTATATATATATATATATATATATATATATATATATATTATATATAATATATATTAATATATATCTATATATAATATATATATATATATATATATATATATATATATATATATATGCGTTGCCCTGACTCTGCACCCTCCCATTTCCCCCGTCCTCCCAACCGCATTCCCCACTGCTCCCTCCCCTCGTCCTCCCCACTAAACAACACAGCTAAATTCCTATGCAATGTGACACAAAATATTAAATCAAAATTGAAATAAAATCAAAATCTACAAAAATTCAACTTACCAATGCAATCGGAAACATTGAAATGAAATCGTAACATATATAACGTGTTTGCTATTATGTGCAACAGATGGCGCTGTTTTTTTAAAAAAAGCATGTTTTTACCTGTCACAGGTGTGGCATCGATATAGTAGGTATATAAAAACATGTGCGTATTCGAATGGAACGTAGTGTCAAAATTTCAAAGCAATTGGTGATGAACTTTCGGAGATTACAGCGCATGTTGCTCTTACCTCCAACAGACGGCGCTGTTTTTTTAAAGCATTTTTTTTCCTGTCACAAGTGAGGCATATATATAGTAGGTATATAAAAACACGTGTCTATTCGAATGCAACGTTGTGTCAAAATTTCAAAGCAATCGCTAAAGAAGTTTCGAAGATTTCCCTTGCATGAAAAACACAGTTAAAAATAAAAAACATGTTTTTTCCCCTTCACAGACATGACGGGGAAATTAGTCGCTAATTTAGGTTAGCGATTTTGAGCAAACTAACATTTATATTTTTATTTATATAGATATATATCAAAAAAGAGATTGAAAATTAGGTGATTATCATTTATCAAGATGATGACTATAATATATAACAAATGTGTTATAATATGAGGATAAAATTAAAGCAAGCGGCAAATACCAAATTTTAAGTAGACAAAACTAGATTATTCAATACAAATACATGGAAAAATAAATCAATAAAAACTTTGCTTTTCAGAATGAAAATGTTTCTCCTTTTGAATACCATTTTCTTTGTATTATTGTGTATATCGATAGTATTTAGATGTATCGAGGCGAGACAACGATTCAGTCATCCGAACTGAGTTTAGGAAATGATGTGGAAATGTGATTTTGTGTTCCTTCCCCCTTCTACTTCCTTTGTATCACCTTCACATCACTATTCTTCCCCGCAATATTCCCCTTCACCTTCCCTCCTTCTTCTCTTCCTCCATCCCTCCCTCTTATGGACTTCCCCTCCCTCTCTCCCTCAGTCTACCTTTCTCTTCCTCTATCTCTCCTTTCACCGGTGTTTCCTTCCTCTCTGTCCTTAGGTTTCTCCCACTAAGTCTCCCTTTATTCCTCTCTCCCTTGGGGCTCCTCATTCCTCCTTGCCTCCCTCCCCTGCCCTCCTTGCCTCCCACCCCTGCCCTCCTTGCCTCCTCCACTGCCCTCCATGCCTCTCTCCCCCTGTCCTCATGCCTCCCTCCCTTGCCCTCCTAGCCTCCCTCCCCTGCCCTCCTTGCCTCCCTCCCCTGCACTCCCTGCCTCCCTCCCCTGCCCTCCTTGCCTCCCTCCCCTGCCCTCCTTGCCTCCATCCCCTGCCCCCATGCCTCCCTTAAGATTTCTCTGGTGATGGTCTGGTTGTGGGAAGAGAATATATGTTCCTTAATGGAGCCCTGTTGCTTATGCATCGTTAATCGCCTGTTTATTATTGACGCGACACTTAAACGCGTTTCGTATAACTTATTACATTTTCAAAGACTTTTAGTTTACACACAAACAACTATAACCTGCAAGCACTAAACAGAGTTCTTACTATGCTATGATTTAAACAGCTTTCATTTTTCATTTTATACCCACATTTTGGGTGAGGTGATATGTTACAACAGTTTTGGATGAGGTGAACAAAACTTTCAACACAAGGACATAACAAGAAACAATGGGTATTAATGGGATAGTAATTGGGTAAATTGAAGGTAAGAATGGAAGTAACTGCAGAGGGCCTATTGGTCCATATTTCTTGATGCTTCTATATTGGAGCGGAGTCTTTTAGTGGGTAGAATATAGTTGTGTATTATTTCGCTGTTGATTGCTGGTGTTGACTTCTTGATGTGTAGTGTCTCGCAGATATCAANAGATCACCAGGAAAATAGAAGAGGGCAATACCACAGGTGCCATCAGAATCATGACCAGCGATGACACTATTGCCCCCAGGAACGCCACGACAGCAGAGGCTCTTCAAGACAAACACCCACGCAGAGCCCCCGACAGCAGCAGGGATCCCCAGGAAAACAATGCTGGCATAGAACCCTGACTGTTCGAGAATCTGAGGTGTACAAAGCAGCCATGTCTTTCCCAACAGGTTCAGCAGGGGGCTTTACACACACACGAAGACCCCAGCACATCAAACAAATGCTGAACCCGGTGCTTGGAGATGCTGCAAAGGACCTTCTAGTGGAGTTTACCAGATTCTCCAACATGTGTTTGGCTGGCGGCATCCTGAGGATATCAGGCCTGTTTTTATGGAGCCGCACTCTGTTGTCTAAAGAAGAGATAGGGGTATCAGGCCCATTGCCGTTGGCAACACCCTCCGACGCCTCGTAGCTAAGGCTGCTGTGAGATCTATCAGCCAGGAAGCAGCCACCTTGCTGAAACCTCATCAGCTCGGTTTGGGATTCCCCTAGGTTGTGAAGCTGCAGCACAAGCAGGCGGGCTTACATTGCTGGTCTCCGGACCAGAAGGCACTAGTAAGCTTGACTTCAAAAATGCTTTCAATCAAGTCAGACGAGACGCTGTCCTCAGGGCTGTACACAACCATTTCCGTCCCCTTTACCCGTTCATCCGATCGTGCTACAGTGGGGACTCTAAGCTCCTTTTGGGGAGCATGAAATAAACTCCTGTGAAGGTGTCCAACAAGGTGACCCTTAGCACCCCTCCTTTTCTGCCTAGCTATCAAAGAGGACACTGATAGTCTGACACGCGAGCTAAACATCTGGTCCTGGATGATGGCACTCTCGCTGGAACCCCAGAAACCATTTGGAGGATATAAAGAAAATCCAGGAGCAGGGAGCAGCCTTAGGCTCATTCTCAATGCATCAAGTGTGAAAAAATCTCCCGCAACCCAGACATCATCTGGGCAAATACAAAATGTTCTTCCAGATTCAGATTTGAATGGCCAGTCAGATTTGAGAGTAATGGAATCCTTATATATAAAGGAGCTGCAGCCTCGTTAAATAGCAACCTTTCGGCTGTTCAATTGTACACTGTATAGTGCACAGTAGGCCCTG
This sequence comes from Procambarus virginalis, assembly GCA_020271785.1. Lineage (NCBI taxonomy): Eukaryota > Metazoa > Arthropoda > Malacostraca > Decapoda > Cambaridae > Procambarus > Procambarus virginalis. The sequence continues at coordinate 8,484 of WNGS01023270.1, forward strand.
TAATTTGATTTATAGTTCATTCTGGTAGTTTAATTTTATTATAATTTTGTTTTAGTCTACCAGTTTTTTGCCTTTTCTTACTTATTTCAAGTCTTGACATTGTACATTATTATAATCTTTTTATTTAGGAACATAATACATTTTTTGTTATTTAGTTTATTTAATATTTGAGTTTTATACGATTTTGATTAGCTTATAATTGTCGCTTATTCTGTTTTTATTTTATATACATTTTTTGTTGATTGTAGTCATGATATGAATATATGTTATAGAGTTTAGTATCTATGTAGTAGCTATCACGTCTCACTCAGTTGATGACTTCACGTAAGACTAAGGCGCTGGAAAAGAGAACTGCAGCTCTAGGGTCTCTAGTTGTTTATTAGCTTAGACCCCAACTCCTTCAAAAAGCTAGCAGCACTTTTACTCCAGGCACCAAGTGTCTCTGAGGCAATGGAGACGAAATTGTAGTGGTGCTCAAGGTCTCTGTATTTACGTGACTTGGCCGCTTCCCGGAGATTGGCAGCTCCTCCTGCTTGTGTAACACTGAAATCAACATAGGATTGGCTAAAGTTGAAACACAAGTGTAGTCCCACACCAACTGTCTACCATTCTTCCAGGGGTTCACCGTGATTCCGTCGGGGCGACCGACAGGCTCATCAGAGTTGCAGGACATTAGGTAACGGGGCTCTCTCTGCTGGACGACGGCTGTGGTAAGGCTTCTCGGCTGTGGCAAGGCTTCTCTCTCTTCTCTCTCTCTCTCTCTATATATATTATATAATATATATATATATATATATTATATAGATATATATATATATATATATGTGTGTATATATATTGTGACGGTAAGTAGTGGAGTATGGTGTTTGGCAGTCTTCCACTGGCAGATGTCAAAGCCAGGCCACATATAAGAAAAGTAAAAAAAGGAAAAAAGAAGAGTGACTGCTTGTCTGATAATCTGTGGTAAGGTAAGGGAAGAGACACGAAACCAAATAATGAACAATGAAATTTTAATTACTCTAGAAAACAAAGTAAAATAAAGACAATTCCTTGGCTGAGTAATGTGCAAGATAACAAGTGAAAAATAACTAAACATAAAAATGAATGCTTTTACGTTACCAATGGGACATAAATGACATACAATAATGGTTAATATAAAAATGGTGCTGGGAATATATGCGCTAGCTATAAACCACTATTTGATCACACGAGGTGAATCAACTAGGTGTTCACAGCTGAAGTGCACAAGATATTCTGATGGTAGTACTGCAAGTCGACCCCGACATCGCCTTGACGTGGAACGTGGTTGGTGCAGGGCTGGAGTGGCGTGTTCTCGAATGGCCAATGAGAATGCAGGAAGGCCAGCAACTTGGTAGTTTGAGACTGCAGCAGTTGAAGGGTCGGTGCAGAGACGAGGTGTGCAGGAGTGGGGGGAGGGGGAGTATGCAGGTGCGTGTGGTCTTGATATACATTTAAGCTACTGTAAAACGTATCTTGAATGTAGCTGAGAACGTGATGTATATAGGGAAGAGCAGGCTAAATCTCTTGGAAGAGATTATCGTCACAATATATATATGCGAACAAGCCTGAATGGTCCCCAGGACTATATGCAACTGAAAACTCACACCCCAGAAGTACTCTTTATTTTCTTCTTCGAGGCTATGGGTCCCTACACCTGCACCAGAGGTGGTACCCCTTCTAGGTTTAAATATATATATATATATATATATATATATATATATATATATATATATATATATATATATATATATATATATATATATAGCCAACCCTGCCAGGCGTAGCTATGGCTCAGTAATGCATGTGCGTTGCTGAGTCACAGCAATCGTTCCCTGTCTACCAGTCCTCCCCACCATTTCTCCCTGTCCTCCCAACCATTCTCCGCTTCCCCATTCCCTCGACCTCCCCACAATTTTCCCCTCCTCCGTCCCGTGTCCTCCCCACCATCCACCACTTCACCATCCCTTCGTCCTCCTAACCATTCACCACTCCACCGTCCCCTAGTCCTCTCCTATTATCTACCCCTCCCCCCATCCCCACGTCCTCCTTACCATTCCTCCCTACTTCTCTCCTCGTCCTCCCCACCTTCCTCCACTCCACCTAGTCCCCTCGTCCTCCCCACCATTCCCCACTCCCGTCCCCTCGTCCACCCCCACCATTCCCCACTCCATCGTCCGTTGCATTCCCAAAT
>WNGS01023273.1:0-12686 GCA_020271785.1 Procambarus virginalis
CCCTTAATGTGCTCTATGTCACCTTGGGTGATATATAGTATGACTATGGCGCACACTTCTCTATGGAACACACTCAGGCTGTATCTCTAACTACTCACCTTATGTGTATACTTGTACATGAACAATATATACCAACACGGCATATGACCACACCTCCTTCATACCTCCTTCATGGGGTTCTGGGAGGCTTGACTTGTGAGAGTTTGGTCCACTAGGCTGTTGCTTGGAGCGGCCCGCAGGCCCGCATACCCACCACAGCCTGGTTGGTCCGGCACTCCTTGGAGGAAACAGTCCAGTTTTCTCTTGAAGATGTCCACGGTTGTTCCGGCAATATTTCTTATAGTCGCTGGGATGATGTTGAACAACCGCGGACCTCTGATGTTTATACAGTGTTCTCTGATTGTGCCTATGGCACCTCTGCTCTTCACTGGATCAATCTTGCATTTTCTTCCATATCGTTCACTCCAGTACGTTGTTATTTTACTGTGCAGATTTGGGACCTGGCCCTCCAGTATTTTCCATGTGTGTATATATATATATATATTATATATATATATTGTGACGATAATCTCTTATCAGAGATTTAGCCTGCTATTTCTGCGAATCACGCCTGTCCTCATCAATATACAAGATACGTTTTGTAGTGGCTAAACGTACATATGATAGCCACACGTACCAGCAACTCCCTCCTTCCCCCCCACTGCTGCACCTGGTCGACGCGCCGAACCCTTCAACGGCCTAACGAGCGACTTGCGGCCATCCAGCTTCCTCATTGGCCGCCAACCAACACTCCACTCCGGCTCCCCGCCAATCACAAGACCTCACCAGTTATTGTTGGAGTCCCTTGCGTTTCTGCCAGCCAGAATATTGTGTGCTCGCAAGCTGTGAACTCCTAAGTGACTCACTCTGTGTGGTCAAATAGAGGTTCATAGTTAGTGCATATATTCCAGCATTCATATTTTACTTACTTTTGTATATCAATTCTCCTCCCCATTAACGTAATCTATTTTCATGTTTATATTGTTTATTATTTTTGCCAGTAAGCCAAGATTTTGCATTTATTTCAATTTGTGTTTTTATTGTTATTAAAATCCATATTTTTTATTATTGCTTTTAGTCTTTCCAACCTTACCACAGATTACCAAATCACGCAGTCATTCTTTTTTTTTCTCTTTTTTTTCCTTTTTTTTTATATATATTATATGTGGCCCAGCACTGACACCTGCTAGCTGGAAGACTGCCGACCACCATTTCCAACTCGTTACCGTCACATATAAATGGGGGCCTGTCCACGGAGTCACTATTAAATGGAGATCTGTCCACGGAGCTTCACTCAGGTATTGGTAATTGTGGTAAGCGCACTTGGCTCTTATTTCCCTTGCTTCCATTATTCACATTAATCATTTTTTATTTTATATGGTGCTGTGTATATTGTACATTACGGGAATAGCATATGGTGAGAGTGAGACAACTTTGGATTACGTGGTGACTGTAGGCCGCAGTCATACTCTTAATTGGTCGTCTCCCCCTTCCGTGTTATCCTCCGTGTTTAACATCTTTGTCCCCAATATTTCTCACTTTTTGACAGATTATCACATAGGTACCCTGGTACTGTGGTCTGTCTACGGGTCAATAGCACCCAAGTCCTGCAATCCGACTCTAGGAGGAAAAAGAGGGCTTTAGATCCTCTAGCACGAACTATTATTGGCGAATTGGGACCTCGCCGATAGTTCTCGTCACCAGTTGACACTCGCACCCCTACTCGTCGGTCAGACTGATGGTATTTACCTAAGGTAGGGAATTGGCGTTCTTTCTTTTGAGCACAAAAGTTCGCTAATTCTGTAAATACCATATTCAATTTCAGTGGGTACCATTGCTTATGTTCTATAGTGACTTGGCAAGGTATGACTACATTTTTTGGACTACCTCATTTATTTTGAAGCCATTTAGTGTTTCACTTGTATTTTAAAATTAGTTTTCACTAATTAGTAGGATTTTCTTGCCTTTATCCTCCCATAGTGAGTACCAGGTACAAGATTTCCTGCGACCTTATTCATTTACCATCTTGAATTTACTTTAATTATTAATAATTCCCCACAGGATAGGTATCAGTTGCCACGTTTCCTGTTTCTGACACTCGCCATATTCTCACTATATTCGTCTCCTTTGTTTTGCTATATTTTCACCATGTTCCGCTTACAAGTTTTCATAGCAAATCCAGAAAGAGAAATAGGGACCTTACGTCAAGCTAAGAGGGTCGATTTGTTAACTCTTGCACATGAGTATCACTTAGAAGTTCCTGATGGAGCCAACAAATTTACCATTAATAATATGATACTGGATCACCTTGCTGAGGAAGATATTATAGATTCTTCTACTCATGAACAGTACATTATTTCAGATAAAGATGACTTGAGAGCGATAAAGCTCAGATTGGAACTTGCCAAGATCGAGCTACAGCAAGAACAAGAAGCAGCTGCAATCAGAAAGGAAGAACAAACGCGTGAAGCTGCAATCAGAGAGCGTGAAGCTGCCCTCAGAAAGGAAGAACAAACGCGTGAAGCTGCCCTCAGAAAGGAAGAAGCTGCCATCCGGAAGGAAGAAAGTGAAAGGGAGGCCCTACTCCTCAAAGGACAGCAAGAACGTGAGTTGGCCTTATACCAACAGCGACTAGAGATACAACGGAACACGACCAACGACAGGCAGAAGCAATGCTAGAATGTCGTAACCGAGAACTCACGAGGGACGCTGCACACCAAGCTCAACTCCAACAAGCGGCAGCTAGTCTTCCTCCCAGTTTCAATATCTCCCATGCAAGTAAGTTAATGCCCCCGTTCCTCGAAACGGAGGTTGATGTGTTCTTTACCACTTTTGAGACCCTTGCTGTTCAACTTAATTGGCCTGACGACCAATGGGCTACCCTTCTCAGAGTACATTTAACAGGTAGAGCAGCAGTCACACTCAGCACTTTGGCTTCGGAAAACGACTACACCACCCTGAAACAAGCTGTGTTGGACGCCTACCTTCTCTCCACCGAAAGCTATCGACGAAAGTTTCGTGACTACGTCAAGGCAAGTACCACCACCTTCTTAGAATTTGCTAACACCAAACAAGATATTTCATGAAATGGCTGGAGGCAGCACATGTCTCTACTTTTTCAGAACTTGTCAACCTCATACTGGTTGAAGAATTTTTGAGACGTGTACCTCCTCCTGTCCGCCTATACTTAGCAGACAAGGAAGAGACGGAGTTAGTGAAGTGTGCGAAGTCAGCTGACTTACAGCCTCATCCACCGGCTGACTCCAGATCCTACCAGCAAGAAGTCTTGGTACAGTTACGAGAAAGCGAGCCCAGATCAAGGTACCTCTCAACTGTACTGCAGGTATTGTCGATTATATGGACACACCATTGACAAATGTGGTAAGTCCCAATTTAAAGGTAACGTCGAACCCCCTAAGTCTAAAACTACTCACCCTAAGTCCGGTAAGCCTGTAATGAATGTTGGTGTTCATGCTAATGATCTCTCTCTCTTTACCAAGCATCTATATCCAGGAACTATCTCTACCCACGGTTCAGATTCAGAGGGACGTTTCGGACTTAAGATCCTACGGGACACAGCGGCTCTACAATCGATCGTTTGAAATCAGCTGTGCCCAACGTCGCCTACACAGGAGAGACTGTGTTCATCACTGACCTTACTGCTACAACTCCGTATCCACTTGCCCGAGTTTACCTGGATTGTCCCTTCGTGACCGGTGAAGTCCAAGTCGCCGTCAGGGAAAAGCCTTTTCCCATGCCTGGAGTGCAACTTCTCCTGGGCAACGACTTGGCAGAAGACCAACAACCAAACAACCTGATCGTCAAGGACATATCCAAGGTAAGCAACTCTGTGGTGGATAACCCGATTTTTGAACATTTCCCAGTAAAGGTTCAAGAGAGTGATGAAGGTTCTCCTCCTGTTATGGTGACCACCCGTGCTCAAGCTGCACGTCCACAGCCAGCCGACTCTACTGCTACCGCTGTCCCTCAGGACCCTTCGAAACTACCCCCTAACCTGACCGCGGTGGAGTTCCGTAAGTTACAGAGAGATGATCTTACATTGACACCATTATTCTTTCAGGCTGAAACCCAATCCGACAGTGTTCCTGGGTTCTTTATGGAGAACGAAATACTCTATCGCAGGTATAGACCCAGTAAACTGAAGGACGAGGACGATTGGGCAAACGTTGAACAACTAGTGATTCCCACCAGCCTGCGGCCCACGATTCTACACCTGGCCCACGGCGCTTTGTCACACTATGGGTTCAACAAGACTTACCATGGAATTCGACAAGACTACTACTGGCCAGGTATGGTAAACGACATCAAAAATTATGTCAAATTATGCCACGTGTGTCAGTTAGCCGGGAAACCGAACGTTTCCATTCCCAGAGCACCACTGATACCCATCCAGGTGCCTGAGGAACCGTTCCACAAGCTCATTATAGACTGCGTTGGTCCTTTGCCTCGGACCAGTGCAGGCAACGCATATATCTTAACCATCCTGTGTCCTACCACCAGATTTCCGATAGCAGTTCCAGTAAAAAATATTACAGCTGCTACAGTGGTGAAGAATCTACTGAAAATCTTCACCCAGTATGGATTTCCGAGGGAGATTCAGAGCGACTGTGGTACCAACTTCACCAGTGATCTCTTCAAACGGACTCTGGAGGAGTTCAACATCAAACAGGTACTGTCCAGCCCCTATCATCCTGCTTCACAGGGTTCTCTCGAGCGTAGTCATCAAACCATCAAGGCACTCTTAAAAAAGTTCTGTAATGAGACCTCAAAGGATTGGGATAGGCAAATTGATCTCATCATGTGTATTTTCAGAAGTCTTCCCAACGAGTCACTAGGAGTATCTCCTTATGAGATGCTCTACGGACGTAAGTGCCGTACACCTCTCAAGGCTTTCAAGGATTCTCTACGTGATGACACCTTCAGTGAGCATCAGAGTGTGCCCAATACCCAGGGTAGACGACATTCTGGATGCCATTGGTAATGCCCGCTACCTGTCTCAGGTAGACCTACTAAAGGGCTACTACCAGGTGAGTTTAACGGAGCGAGCTAAGGTACTGTCCGCCTTTATAACCCCGTTTGGTCTCTACAGGTACAATCGCCTTCCCTTTGGACTCTGCAATGCCCCAGCCACCTTTCAGAGAGCTGTCAACCGCGTCATCCAGGGCTTGGAAAACACCTATGCCTATTTGGACGACATTGTAGTAGCATCCAACACCTGGAGCGAACACCTGCTCCAGCTACAACGATTGTTCTACAAGCTCCTGAAAGCCGGCCTCACCATCAATTTGGGCAAGTCCACCTTCGCGAAAGGTAAAGTGCGGTACCTGGGTCATGTTATAGGGAGTGGCAACCTGGCTCCGTTAAACATTCACATTCAAGCAATCCAACAGTATCCACAGCCTACTACCAGGAAGCAGCTCCTGCGCTTCCTTGGTCTTGCTTCCTATTACCGTAGGTTTGTGAAGAATTTTAGCACTGTTGCAACCCCATTAATCACCTTAACCAGTCCCAAGCAACGGTATAATTGGACCAGAGAGCAAACCGTTGCATTCGAACAACTCAAATTCCTCCTCTGTTCTAATCCCATTCTCGCCTCACCAGATATCAAGAAGCCTTTCATCCTCCATGTCGACGCCAGTGGTACCGGCATCGGAAGTGTCTTAATGCAGCAGCGAGGCGAGGAGGTTCTACCTGTCAGCTACTACAGTTGCAAGTTGAAGCCTCATCAGAAGAACTACAGTACTATAGAGAAGGAACTCCTGTCCATCGTCCTGAGCTTACAACACTTTGCACCATATCTGCACGGTGCTAGGTCCACTACCATCTATTCGGACCACAACCCTCTGAGATTTTTACATCAAGCCCAATTTAATAACCAACGTCTGCTGCGATGGGCTTTATATCTTCAAGGCTTCAACTTAAAGATCTGCTACATCAAGGGGCCTGATAACATCATCGCTGATGCCCTCTCCAGAGTGCATGAGGTAGAGGCAGCTCCACCTCCCACTCTACCTCCAGTGGACGTGATTCACCCGAAACAGCAGGCTTCGGGGGAGAGTTGTGACGATAATCTCTTATCAGAGATTTAGCCTGCTATTTCTGCGAATCACTCCTGTCCTCATCAATATACAAGATACGTTTTGTAGTGGCTAAACGTATATGATAGCCACACGTACCAGCAACTCCCTCCTCCCCCCCACTCCAGCACCTGGTCGACGCGCCGAACCCTTCAACTGCCTAACTAGCGACTTGCGGCCATCCAGCTTCCTCATTGGCCGCCAACCAACACTCCACTCCGGCTCCCCGCCAATCACAAGACCTCGCCAGTTATTGTTGGAGTCCCTTGCGTTTCTGCCAGCCAGAATATTGTGTGCTCGCAAGCTATGAACTCCTAAGTGACTCACCTTGTGTGGTCAAATAGAGGTTTATAGTTAGTGCATATATTCCAGCATTCATATTTTATTTACTTTTGTATGTCAATTCTCCTCCCCATTAACGTAATCTATTTTCATGTTTATGTATTTTTTTCCACTTGACATTTTTACCATTAAGCCAAGATTTTGCATTTGTTTCAATTTGTGTTTTTTATTGTTATTAAAATCCAGTTTTTATTATTGTCTTTCGTATTTCCGACCTTACCACAGATTACCAATCACGCAGTCATTCTTTTTTTTTCTCTTTTTTTCCTTTTCTTTTTTTTATATATTATATGTGGCCCAGCACTGACACCTGCTAGTTGGAAGACTGCCGACCACCATTTCCAACTCGTTACCGTCACATATAAATGGGGGCCTGTCCACGGAGCTTCACTCAGGTATTGGTAATTGTGGTAAGCACACTTGGCTCTTATTTCCCTTGCTTCCATTATTCACATTAATCATTCTTTATTTTATATGGTGCTGTGTATATTGTACATTACGGGAATAGCATATGGTGAGAGTGAGACAACTTTGGATTACGTGGTGACTGTAGGCCGCAGTCATACTCTTAATTGGTCGTCTCCCCCTTCCGTGTTATCCTCCGTGTTTAACATCTTTGTCCCCAATATTTCTCACTTTTTGACAGATTATCACATAGGTACCCTGGTACTGTGGTCTGTCTCCGGGTCAATAGCACCCAAGTCCTGCAATCCGACTCTAGGAGGAAAAAGAGGGCTTTAGATCCTCTAGCACGAACTATTATTGGCGAATTGGGACCTCGCCGATAGTTCTCGTCACCAGTTGACACTCGCACCCCTACTCGTCGGTCAGACTGATGGTATTTACCAAAAGGTAGGGAATTGGCGTTCTTTCTTTTGAGCACAAAGTTCGCTAATTCTGTAAATACCATATTCAATTTCAGTGGGTACCATTGCTTATGTTCTATAGTGACTTGGCAAGGTATGACTACATTTTTTGGACTACCTCATTTATTTTGAAGCCATTTAGTGTTTCACTTGTATTTTAAACTTAGTTTTCACTAATTAGTAGGATTTTCTTGCCTTTATCCTCCCATAGTGAGTACCAGGTACAAGATTTCCTGCGACCTTATTCATTTACCATCTTGAATTAACTTTAATTATTAATAATTCCCCACAGGATAGGTATCAGTTGCCACGTTTCCTGTTTCTGACACTCGCCATATTCTCACTATATTCGTCGCCTTTGTTTTGCTATATTTTCACCATGTTCCGCTTACAAGTTTTCAAAGCAGATCCAGAAAGTGAAATAGGGACCTTACGTCACGCTAAGAGGGTCGATTTGTTAACTCTTGCACATGAGTATCACTTAGAAGTTCCTGATGGAGCCAACAAATTTGCCATTAATAATATGATACTGGATCACCTTGCTGAGGAAGATATTATAGATTCTTCTACTCATGAACAGTACATTATTTCAGATAAAGATGACTTGAGAGCGATAAAGCTCAGATTGGAACTTGCCAAGATCGAGCTACAGCAACAACAAGAAGCAGCTGCAATCAGAAAGGAAGAACAAACGCGTGAAGCTGCAATCAGAGAGCGTGAAGCTGCCCTCAGAAAGGAAGAAGCTGCCATCCGGAAGGAAGAAAGTGAAAGGGAGGCCCTACTCCTCAAAGGACAGCAAGAACGTGAGTTGGCCTTATACAAACAGCGACTCGAGATACAACGCGACCACGACAAACGACAGGCAGAAGCAATGCTAGAATGTCGTAACCGAGAACTCACGAGGGACGCTGCACACCAAGCTCAACTCCAACAAGCGGCAGCTAGTCTTCCTCCCAGTTTCAATATCTCCCATGCAAGTAAGTTAATGCCCCCGTTCCTCGAAACGGAGGTTGATGTGTTCTTTACCACTTTTGAGACCCTTGCTGTTCAACTTAATTGGCCTGACGACCAATGGGCTACCCTTCTCAGAGTACATTTAACAGGTAGAGCAGCAGTCACACTCAGCACTTTGGCTTCGGAAAACGACTACACCACCCTGAAACAAGCTGTGTTGGACGCCTACCTTCTCTCCACCGAAAGCTATCGACGAAAGTTTCGTGACTACGTCAAGGCAAGTACCACCACCTTCTTAGAATTTGCTAACACCAAACAAAGATATTTCATGAAATGGCTGGAGGCAGCACATGTCTCTACTTTTTCAGAACTTGTCAACCTCATACTGGTTGAAGAATTTTTGAGACGTGTACCTCCTCCTGTCCGCCTATACTTAGCAGACAAGGAAGAGACGGAGTTAGTGAAGTGTGCGAAGTCAGCTGACACTTACAGCCTCATCCACCGGCTGACTCCAGATCCTACCAGCAAGAAGTCTTGGTACAGTTACGAGAAAGCGAGCCCAGATCAAGGTACCTCTCAACTGTACTGCAGGTATTGTCGATTATATGGACACACCATTGACAAATGTGGTAAGTCCCAATCTAAAGGTAACGTCGAACCCCCTAAGTCTAAAACTACTCACCCTAAGTCCGGTAAGCCTGTAATGAATGTTGGTGTTCATGCTAATGATCTCTCTCTCTTTACCAAGCATCTATATCCAGGAACTATCTCTACCCACGGTTCAGATTCAGAGGGACGTTTCGGACTTAAGATCCTAAGGGACACAGCGGCTCTACAATCGATCGTCTTGAAATCGGCTGTGCCCAACGTCGCCTACACAGGAGAGACTGTGTTCATCACTGACCTTACTGCTACAACTCCTTATCCACTTGCCCGAGTTTACCTGGATTGTCCCTTCGTGACCGGTGAAGTCCAAGTCGCCGTCAGGGAAAAGCCTTTTCCCATGCCTGGAGTGCAACTTCTCCTGGGCAACGACTTGGCAGAAGACCAACAACCAAACAACCTGATCGTCAAGGACATATCCAAGGTAAGCAACTCTGTGGTGGATAACCCGATTTTTGAACATTTCCCAGTAAAGGTTCAAGAGAGTGATGAAGGTTCTCCTCCTGTTATGGTGACCACCCGTGCTCAAGCTGCACGTCCACAGCCAGCCGACTCTACTGCTACCGCTGTCCCTCAGGACCCTTCGAAACTACCCCCTAACCTGACCGCGGTGGAGTTCCGTAAGTTACAGAGAGATGATCTTACATTGACACCATTATTCTTTCAGGCTGAAACCCAATCCGACAGTGTTCCTGGGTTCTTTATGGAGAACGAAATACTCTATCGCAGGTATAGACCCAGTAAACTGAAGGACGAGGACGATTGGGCAAACGTTGAACAACTAGTGATTCCCACCAGCCTGCGGCCCACGATTCTACACCTGGCCCACGGCGCTTTGTCACACTATGGGTTCAACAAGACTTACCATGGAATTCGACAAGACTACTACTGGCCAGGTATGGTAAACGACATCAAAACTTATGTCAAATTATGCCACGTGTGTCAGTTAGCGGGAAACCGAACGTTTCCATTCCCAGAGCACCACTGATACCCATCCAGGTGCCTGAGGAACCGTTCCACAAGCTCATTATCGACTGCGTTGGTCCTTTGCCTCGGACCAGTGCAGGCAACGCATATATCTTAACCATCCTGTGTCCTACCACCAGATTTCCGATAGCAGTTCCAGTAAAAAATATTACAGCTGCTACAGTGGTGAAGAATCTACTGAAAATCTTCACCCAGTATGGATTTCCGAGGGAGATTCAGAGCGACTGTGGTACCAACTTCACCAGTGATCTCTTCAAACGGACTCTGGAGGAGTTCAACATCAACAGGTACTGTCCAGCCCTATCATCCTGCTTCACAGGGTTCTCTCGAGCGTAGTCATCAAACCATCAAGGCACTCTTAAAAAAGTTCTGTAATGAGACCTCAAAGGATTGGGATAGGCAAATTGATCTTCATGTGTATTTTCAGAAGTCTTCCCAACGAGTCACTAGGAGTATCTCCTTATGAGATGCTCTACGGACGTAAGTGCCGTACACCTCTCAAGGCTTTCAAGGATTCTCTACGTGATGACACCTTCAGTGAGCATCAGAGTGTGCCCCAGTATCTTCAAAATCTCCGACACATTCTAGAGAGGGTCCATTCCTTTGCCAGCAACAACCTACAGAAGCCCAGGAGAGGATGAAGACTCGTTACGACCAGCACTGTAAAGTAAGGAAGTTTACACCAGGAGACTTAGTGCTTGCCTATTTCCCTATCCCAGGTTCTCCTTTACAGAACAGGTTCTCAGGACCCTACCGTGTTAAGGAGTGCCGGAACAACTTCAACTACGTTCTCGAGACCCCGATAGGCGGCGGAAGACCCAGCTGTGCCACATTAATTTACTCAAGCCCTACCATGGGGTTCCTCCCACTGTGTTAACCAATTTCACCTCATTTACAGGTCCATACAGCCACAGTGAGACCTTCCCTGCTTCTCCTTCCGAGAGCACTGACACTGAGACAGCGCTCTCTAACTCGGAAATCCTTACTAACCTTCAACATCATTTTCAGGACGATAATAGTGCTCCACTAATCAAACTCGTCAGAGAATATCAAGAGTGTTTCGAGATGACCCCAAGAGTGTACTGTAACTCGCACGACATCCAACTGCTACCTGACACCCAGCCGATTCGCCAACCATCTACCGAATCAGCCCGAGCAAAACGGAAGTCATGCGGGCTGAGGTACAGTATCTCTTGGACCATGGACTGGCTACCCCTGTGAGTCCCCCTGGGCCTCACCATGCATCCTGGTACCCAAACCTCACGGCAAAATCCGTCTGTGTACGGATTATAGGAAGTTGAACCAGGTCACAGTGAAGGACGCTACCCATCCAGGGTAGACGACATTTGGATGCCATTGGTAATGCCCGCTACCTGTCTCAGGTAGACCTACTAAAGGGCTACTACCAGGTGAGTTTAACGGGCGAGCTAAGGTACTGTCCGCCTTTATAACCCGTTTGGTCTCTACAGGTACAATCGCCTTCCCTTTGGACTCTGCAATGCCCAGCCACCTTTCAGAGAGCTGTCAACGCGTCATCCAGGGCTTGGAAAACACTATGCCTATTTGGACGACATCGTGTAGCATCCAACACTGGAGCGAACACCTGCTCCAGCTACAACGATTGTTCTACAAGCTCCTGAAAGCCGGCCTCACCATCAATTTGGGAAGTCCACCTTCGCGAAAGGTAAGTGCGGTACCTGGGTCATGTATAGGGAGTGGCAGCCTGGCTCCGTTAAACATCACATTCAAGCAATCCAACAGTATCACAGCCTACTACCAGGAAGCAGCTCCTGCGCTTCCTTGGTCTTGCTTCCTATTACCGTAGGTTTGTGAAGAATTTAGCACTGTTGCAACCCCATTAATCACCTTAACCAGTCCCAAGCAACGGTATAATTGGACCAGAGAGCAAACCGTTGCATTCGAACAACTCAAATTCCTCCTCTGTTCTAATCCATTCTGCCTCACCAGATATCAAGAAGCCTTTCATCCTCCATGTCGACGCCAGTGGTACCGGCATCGGAAGGTCTTAATGCAGCAGCGAGGCGAGGAGGTTCTACCTGTCAGCTACTACAGTTGCAAGTTGAAGCCTCATCAGAAGAATACAGTACTATAGAGAAGGAACTCCTGTCCATCGTCCTGAGCTTACAACACTTTGCACCATATCTGCACGGTGCTAGGTCCACTACCATCTATTCGGACCACAACCCTCTGAGATTTTTACATCAAGCCAATTTAATAACCAACGTCTGCTGCGATGGGCTTTATATCTTCAAGGCTTCAACTTAAAGATCTGCTACATCAAGGGCCTGATAAACATCATCGCTGATGCTCTCAGAGTGCATGAGGTAGAGGCAGCTCCACCTCCCTCTACCTCCAGTGGACGTGATTCACCGAACAGCAGGCTTCGGGGGAGAGTTGTGACGATAATCTCTTATCAGAGATTTAGCCTGCTATTCTGCGAATCACTCTGTCCTCATCAATATACAAGATACGTTTTGTAGTGGCTAAATATTGAGCCACACGTACCAGCAACTCCCTCCTCCCCCCATCAGCACTGGTCTGACGCGCCGAACCCTTCCACGCCTAACTAGCGACTTGCGCCATCCAGCTTCCTCATTGGCCGCCAAACCACTCCACTCCGGCTCCCCGCCAATCACAGACCTCGCAGTTATTGTTGGAGTCCCTTGCGTTTCTGCCAGCCAGAAATTGTGTGCTCGCAAGCTGTGAACTCCTAAGG
>WNGS01023274.1:0-10619 GCA_020271785.1 Procambarus virginalis
AAAACAAGGACAACCTCTTTTTAACTGAGCCCGAGAAAACAGGACAGCGGACGAAAGTATACAAAAATAATTGTGCTCTTAGAAACGTAAGGAAGTATTGGCACCTTACACACGTGGTTAACACTAAACAAGTGGTGGAGGCCACTTCAAGAGCAGATACCACACGGACGTTTCAAGTAACACAAAAACTTGCCAAACGAGTGTGGCGCGGCGGGGCAGAGAGCGCGGGTGCTACCCGTGTTAGGTAGTCTAGCGCACCTGGTGATAATGCCTTGAATGGTGACGCCCTTCCCCCGCCGCCACACCCCTCAACCACACCGTCATTATTACTTACCGCCGTATTATCCATCGCCGCCATCTCCGCCTGCGCGTGTCTCTTTCCCTTATTACCTGCTAACAAAGGAAGACCTTGATGTGGTGCTGCGTTAGCTAGGTCACGGGTCCATACTGGTGATGCGCGGTATACGGAGAGACATGCAGATGTAACCAACCTCAGGGTAAAGTGAACGAGCCACCCCCCCCCCACTTCAACCATCTGGGCTAGTTATCTAGATATTTGTGAAGGTCTGAAAGCCTATTATTATGGTTGAATAATAGCTGTACTTTTAAACTGGCAAGTTAACTTCACCATTTTGTCATAACCAAAGCATGATTCCGTTTAATATCTTTATTACCCCCTTATGAAGGCGTTGGTTTAAAAACTATAATAAGTAGATGCTTAGCTAGTTTTTTAAACGGCCTGAAGTGGTCGAGGCCGTCGGATGGAGTGGTGGTAGTTTTCTGTAATTACAACTTTTAACGGGCGATACT
This sequence comes from Procambarus virginalis, assembly GCA_020271785.1. Classification (NCBI taxonomy): domain Eukaryota; kingdom Metazoa; phylum Arthropoda; class Malacostraca; order Decapoda; family Cambaridae; genus Procambarus; species Procambarus virginalis. The sequence goes on from WNGS01023274.1 coordinate 811, forward strand.
CAAACAGTTTTTGAATTTCTGTTTTACCTGTTGACGGAATAATACACCTTGTTAAATATACGAAATCACCTAAGCTCATATCCCTAACTATGAACAGGGGGCTAGCTACGTAATCCACCACCACTAGTAGCATCGGTATGTCTAGTGCGTTTTGTAAGTGTAACCTGCAGCCGAGTAGTCGTCCCGTCCCTGAGAACAGGTTATGCCAGGGTTCACATAGTACATTCCTCTAACCACACAACATTAGTCTTCCTCTTGTGAGCAGGTTGAGAGCTTTCCCTTCCCCTACCTCGTGGTAACCCTTACCAACAAGTTTTCCCTGGAACATGACCCGCCAATCCGTACCGCAACCCGGGTCCTCAATCACCCTGCTGGGTGAACAGGCGCAAAAAATTAACAATGTGTGACTAGTCAATCCTCTTATGGTTGAGAACACGAACCCATGACCAAAACCCCGTCCTTGCCCTCGGGGCGAATCCCCTCCGACGTGTGCTCCTACTACGCCAGCAGGGACGGTGATTGAGAGGTGTGGAGCGTGACACTGTGCTGGGGGCTCACGTTGCGTCACAGGAGAGAGCAACACATTAGAGGAAGGTGCAACATAGCGCCAGAGGCGCCTGCGTGCCGCTAACACCAGTCCCAGCTGCCAGGTCGGGCGGAAGGTCGCGCGCGGCTGATGCACACTACCTTCATCACCCACGTGTGGCGCCCGGTCACTCATCCTTGTGTGGCTGCCTGCCCTCAGCACTGCTGGCGCCTCGTCACTCACCTTGTGCGCCAGCAACCCCGTGTGGGCCACGTCATCTAATCTTGTTGCTGCCTGAAGCACTGTGGCGCCCGTCACTCATCCTTGTTGCTGCCTGTAGCACTGTGGCGCCCGTCACTCATCCGTGTTGCTGCCCAGCATGCGACCACCTTTGCTGCCTCGCTGTGCCCGTCACTCATCCGTTGTTTGCACAGCATTGTGGCGTACTCATCGTGCTCCTGCAGCACTGTGGCGCCCGCCACTCATCCTTGTTGCTGCCTGCAGCACTGTGGCGCCCGTCACTCATCCTGTGCTGCGCGTGTGAGCACTGTGGCGCCCGTCCTCATTCCTTGTTGCTGCCTGCTAGCACTGTGGCGCCCGTCACTCATTCCTTGTTGCTGCCGCAGCATTGTGGCGCCCGTCACTCATCCTGTTGTGCTGCACATTTGGCCGTCCACTTTTGCGCTGCAGCTTGTGGCGCCCGTCACTCATCCGTGTTGCTGCCAGCAGCACTGTGGCGCCCGTCACTCATCCTGTTGCTGCCGAGCACTGTGGCGCCCGTCACTTTCATCCTGTTGGTGCCTGCAGCACTGTGGCGGCCCGTCACTCATCCTTGTTGGTGCACGAGCACTGTGGCGCCCTTGTCACTTCAGCCTCCTTGTTGCTGCCTGTAGCACTGGTGGCGCCCGTCACTCATCCTGTGCTTGCTGCCTGCAGCACTGTTGGCGCCCGTCAGCGTCTATCCTGTTGCTGCCTAGCAGCACTGTGGCGCCCGTCACTCATCACTTGTTGTGCCTGAGCACTGTGGCGCCCGTCACTCATCCTGTTGCTGCCTGCAGCATTGTGGGCCCGTCACTCATCCTGTGTTGCTGCCAGTCAGCACTGTGGGCGTCTCATCCGTTGGTGCTGCAGCTGTGGCCCTCACCATCCGTGTTGCTGCCTGGAGCACTGTGGCGCCCGTCACTCCATCCTTGTTGTGCCTGAGCATTGTGCGCCCGTCACTCATCCTTGTTGCTGCCTGAGCACTTGTGGCGCCCGTCACTCATCCTTGTTGCTGCCTGCAGCACTGTGGTGCCCGTCACTCATCCTTGTTGTGCCTGTCACAGCTCGCGGGTCACTCTCTATAAGATAGACCACATAATAACTGTAATATAAACTAGTATACCTGTAACGTTTTTAACAAAGAACTTTGACCTGTTAATAACTGTAATTGCGACCTTTCCAATCGTAAATATTAATATTCATATTGCATTTAAAATTTATAAGTAAGGGTAAGTGGAAAGCGACAAGCCATTACGACAATATAGCACTTGGAAGGGGTCAGGAACAAGGATTTAGGATTAATTTATAAGTAAAAGGTTAAATATAATTACTACAAATATAAATAAGGTTTCCCATTTTCTGGGACAGGAAGTGTGTTAGGCTTGTTGAGTGACTTGTATTTACTCCTAATTAAAAGTTAAGTAACTATATTTACTGCTAGACGAAGAGAGGGTCTTATTATGAAAGGAGACGTGCCCAAGCGTCTCCACCCTCCAGGGGAAGACCTCCCATCGTGAGGGCGTGACTTGACACCGTTAATAAGCCGAGAATGTGTACAGATGCCTAACTGGTACGTGGAGAATATCAACATTAGCAGAGGTAATAGAGTATGTAATTCTTCAACATTAAAATTTCATTACGAAAGAGTCAAATAAAATAGCAAATTAGATAAGTTACTATGCGAGACAAATGTTGTATATATATTTTGGTCATGTAGCCTAATTATCGGAAGTTAATCTGATTATCGCTGGCTGCCAGCGTTGGTATTTAAAAGCGATTTACATCTGTTTACTAAAGTAAATCAGATACAAAATACGATACTACATAAACTATAAACTAGTCCAAGAGTGTATAAACGCGCTCACTTCATATTACTCCGCCAACACCAAGAAATACCTAATGTGGAAAATCCTTTAATAAAGTTCGAGATACTGTAAGAACTAAGGGTTCTTACAGTATTCTTAGAATGTTGGCATTGGCCGTAACTAACCATACTGGTTAGTTCACCGCGTTGTGGCCGTCAATCACCTAGGTTCGAATCCTGGTCACCTCAGAATAGCCTGTCTTCAGACCAAGTTCATTCCACATCAGCTGTCGACCCAAAGGCGCATTCATAATTTTAACATGCTGTTCATATAAAACAGGAATCGGTTCAAATATAAATTAATATTGTTATATATATTACAATACTGTGTATATTTTGTATGTAGTTAGGTTAGGTGTTTAGGTTTCTGTTGGGTGATTATTTGTATTTGTAGTACGTGGGTGAAGCATTTACAGCGTGTGGTTCGAAACAAAATTCGTCAGTGAAGCACTTGTTCCGGATATGTTCGAACGCCCAGCAGTTGAGTCTGGTGTAAACCGCTTTTCATTCATACCCCAGCCCGTCCTCCAAACAAAGATCCAAAGTGATTCCATGCACCCGCCAAACCCCCTGTTTATGAATGAAAGCTGTTTACACACGACCTCACAACTGCTGGCGTTCGAACACATATCCGGAACAAGTGCTTCACTGACGAATTTTGTTCGAACCACAACGCTGTAAATGCTTCACCCACGTACTACAAATACAATAATCGCCAACAGAACCTAAACACCTAACCTAACACTATCCTATGCCTATATATACACAATATGCCAATATATTTATAATATAATTTATACTTGAGAAATTCCCGTTTTGAATGAACAGCATGTTAAAATTATGAATGCGTCTGTGGGTCGACCGCTGAATGTAATGGACTTGAGTCGAGGACGGGTTTGCATATACAGCGGGGGATTGGCGGGTGCATGTAATCACTTTTGTGTCTTTGTTTGGAGGACGGGATACAAATACAACAGCCCGTTCTTGAGCACGGTATGTTATAATTGATGAATGCGTTTGTGCGTTGGATTGAGGGGGGGGGGGGTCCGTCTCCCTCCCCCCTCGTTAGAATGGCCGCCGCTCTAACGAGCCTGACCTGAGTACAGGTTGGGCAGAAAAAACTAAGCTTTCGACCTGGTGCGGAGACAGGGCCAAAATTTTACTTACCATTACAAATTGGTAAGTACAGAGGCATCATCAGTGCCAGATACTTGAGGAATTACAGTCCCACCTCACACAACTTTATATACACAGGTACAACACAATCACCCCGCCCCCCCCTCCACCCCCACACACCACACATGCACTACACTCCACTATACACTATTGACCTCCCAAATGCTACCTAATACCTTACAGGCGACACTACAGCCGATGACAACTTTCACTTTATCGCACACAACCCAAACATGCTAAGAATGCTAAGTTCTGAACTTACACAGTACATTGGTGTTTGACAATTTACCAACTCGTCCTTACCATTGTCAAGTAAGAAAACACAGTTGAAAAAAACTCTACTAGTTTATCAGTCAAACAATGAGCATCCCCAGATTGAAGGCATTTAAAATTTCAAAGCCTACACATAGACAACAAATTAAACTTGAGTTGACACATACACAATGTAATAGAAGAACATGGAAAACAGGAGGCATAACTAAACAAATCCGTTACCATGACCCGTGAACACATTCACGTCACTCTATTACTCTCTCATCTACCGTATATCACCTACGGTAGTTGAGCCTACAGTTCTACCGCCCAAAACTACCTCACACCCTTAATTACTCAACATAAATCAGTAACAATAGCCACGATTTGAACTCCCAATCCAATATAGCATGCGGGAGACTCTTTATATAAGCTGTTTAATGCATTATCACTTCCAATATGACCTATTAAAATCATTAGAACGTATTTGGGGGTATCTGTACCCCTTGGAGGTATGGGTATCTGTACCCATACCTCCAAGGGTACAGATACCCCCAAATACGTTCTAATGATTTTAATAGGTCATATTGGAAGTGATAATGCATAAACAGCTTATATAAAGAGTCTCGCCGCATGCTATATTGGATTGGAGTTCAAATCGTGGCTATTGTTACTGATTTATGTTGAGTAATTAAGGGTGTGAGGTAGTTTTGGGCGGGTCGTTAGATAACTGTAGGCTCAACTTACCGTAGGTGATATACGGGTAGATGAGAGAGTAATAGAGTGACGTGAATGTGTTCACGGGTCATGGTAACGGATTTGTTTAGTTATGCCTCCTGTTTTCCATGTTCTTCTCTTACATGTGTATGTGTCAAACTCAAGTTTAATTTGTTGTCTATGTGTAGGCTTTGAAATTTTAAATGCCTTCAATCTGGGGATGCTCATTGTTTGACTGATAAACTAGTAGAGTTGTTTTTCAACTGTGTTTTCTTACTTGACAATGGTAAGGACGAGTTGGTAAATTGTCAACACCAATGTACTGTGTAAGTTCAGAACTTAGCATTCTTAGCATGTTGGGGTTTGTGTGCGATAAAGTGAAAGTTGTCATCGGCTGTAGTGTCGCCTGTAAGGTATTAGGTAGCATTTGGGAGGTCAATAGTGTATAGTGGAGTGTTAGTGCATGTGTGTGTGTGGGGGTGGAGGGGGGGGGGGTAGGTGATTGTGTTGTACCTGTGTATATAAAGTTGTGTGAGGGTGGGACTGTAATTCCTCAAGTATGCTCACTGATGATGCCTCTGTACTTACCAATTTGTAATGGTAAGTAAATTTTGGCCCTGTCTCCGACCAGGTCGAAAGCATTAGTTTTTCTGCCCAACCTGTACTCAGGTCAGGCTCGTTAGAGCGGCGGCCATTCTAACGAGGGGGGAGGGAGACGGACCCCCCCCCCCTCAATCCAACGCCACAATACGCATTCATCAATTATAACCATACCGTGCTCAAGAACGGGCTGTTGTATTTGTAGCCCGTCCTCCAAACAAAGACCCAAAAGTGATTCCATCCACCCGCCAAACCCCCGCTGTTTATGCAACCCGTCCTCGACTCAAGTCCCTTACATTCAGCGGTCGACCCCACTGACCCATTCATAAATTTTAACATGCGATTCATTCAAACCGGGACATTTTCTCAAGTATAAATTAATATTATAATATATTGGCATATGTGTGTATATATAGGCATAGGATAGGTTAGAGTTGGTGTTTAGTTCGTGTTGGCGATTATTTGTATTTGTAGTACGTGGGTGAAGCATTTACAGCGTTGTGGTTCGAACAAAATTCGTCAGTGAAGCACTTGTTCCGGATATGTTCGAACGCCAGCAGTTGTGAGTCGTGTGTAAACAGCTTTGTCATTCATAAACAGGGGGTTTTGGCGGGTGCATGGAATCACTTTTGGATCTTTGTTGGAGGACGGGCTGGGGTATGAATGAAAAAGCGGTTTACACACGACTCAACTGCTGGCGTTCGAACATATCCGGAACAAGTGCTTCACTGACGAATTTTGTTCGACCACAACGCTGTAAATGCTTCACCCACGTACTACAAATACAACTAATCACCACAGAACCTAAACACCTAACCTTAACTAATACCAAAATATACACAGTATGCTAATATATATACCAATATAATTATATTTGAAACGATTCCTGTTTTGAATGAACAGCATGTTTAAAATTTATGAATGCGCCTTTGGGTCGACAGCTGGATGAATGAACTTGGTCTGAAGACAGGCTATTCTGAGGGGTGACCAGGATTCGAACCTAGGTGATTGAGGCCACAACGCGGTGAACTAACCAGTATGGTTAGTTACGGCCAATGCCAACATTCTAAGAATACTGTAAGAACCCTTAGTTCTTACAGTATCTCGAACTTTATTAAAGGATTTTCCACATTAGGTATTTCTTGGTGTTGGCGGGAGTAATATGAAGTGAGCGCGTTTATACACCTCTTGGACTAGTTTATAGTTTATGTAGTATCGTATTTTGTATCTGTTTACTTTAGTAAACAGATGTAAATCGCTTTTAAATACCAACGCTGGCAGCCAGCGATAATCAGATTAACTTCCGATAATTAGGCTACATGACAAAATATATATACAAATTTGTCTGCATAAGTAACTTATCTGAATTTGCTATTTTATTTGACTCTTTCGTAATGAAATTTTAATGTTGAAGAATTACATACTCTATTACCTCTGCTAATGTTGATATTCTCCACGTACCAGTTAGGCATCTGTACACATTCTCGGCTTATTAACGGTGTCAAGTCACGCCCTCACGATGGTAGGTCTTCCCCTGGAGGGTGGAGACGCTTGGGCACGTCTCCTTTCATAATAAGACGCCTCTCTTCGTCTAGCAGTAAATATAGTTACTTAACTTTTAATTAGGAGTAAATACAAGTCACTCAACAAGCCTAACACACTTCCTGTCCCAGAAAATGGGAAACCTTATTTATTTGTAGTAATTATATTTAACCTTTTACTTATAAATTAATCCTAAATCCTTGTCCTGACCCCTTCCAAGTGCTATATTGTCGTAATGGCTTGTCGCTTTCCACTTCCCTTACTTATAAAATTTAAATGCAATATGAATATTAATATTTAGATGGAAAGGTCGCAATTACAGTTTTAACAGGTCAAAGTTCTTTGTTAAAACGTTACAGGTATACTAGTTTATATTATTATATTGTCTATCTTATAGAGAGTGACCCGCGAGCTGTGACAGGCAGCAACAAGGATGAGTGACGGGCACCACAGTGCTGCAGGCAGCAACAAGGATGAGTGACGGGCGCCACAGTGCTACAGGCAGCAACAAGGATGAGTGACGGGCACCACAGTGCTACAGGCAGCAACAAGGATGAGTGACGGGCGCCACAGTGCTACAGGCAGCAACAAGGATGAGTGACGGGCACCACAGTGCTACAGGCAGCAACAAGGATGAGTGACGGGCGCCACAGTGCTACAGGCAGCAACAAGGATGAGTGACGGGCACCACAGTGCTGCAGGCACAACAAGGATGAGTGACGGGCGCCACAGTGCTGCAGGCACAACAAGGATGAGTGACGGGCGCCACAGTGCTGCAGGCAGCAACAAGGATGAGTGACGGGCGCCACAGTGCTGCAGGCAGCAACAAGGATGAGTGACGGGCGCCACAGTGCTACAGGCAGCAACAAGGATGAGTGACGGGCGCCACAGTGCTGCTGGCAGCAACAAGGATGAGTGACGGGCGCCACAGTGCTGCTGGCACCAACAAGGATGAGTGACGGGCGCCACAGTGCTGCTGGCACCAACAAGGATGAGTGACGGGCGCCACAGTGCTGCTGGCACCAACAAGGATGAGTGACGGGCGCCACAGTGCTGCAGGCAGCAACAAGGATGAGTGACGGGCGCCACAATGCTGCTGGCAGCAACAAGAATGAGTGACGGGCACCACAGTGCTGCAGGCAGCAACAAGGATGAGTGACGGGCGCCACAGTGCTGCAGGCAGCAACAAGGATGAGTGACGGGCGCCACAGTGCTGCAGGCAGCAACAAGGATGAGTGACGGGCGCCACAGTGCTGCTGGCAGCAACAAGGATGAGTGACGGGCACCACAGTGCTACAGGCAGCAACAAGGATGAGTGACGGGCGCCACAGTGCTGCTGGCACCAACAAGGATGAGTGACGGGCGCCACAGTGCTACAGGCAGCAACAAGGATGAGTGACGGGCGCCACAGTGTGCTACAGGCAGCAACAAGGATGAGTGACGGGCGCCACACTGGGTGCTGGCAGCAACAAGGATGAGTGACGGGCGCCACAGTGCTGCAGGCACCAACAAGGATGAGTGACGGGCGCCACACTGGGTGATGAAGGTAGTGTGCATCAGCCGCGCGCGACCTCCGCCGACCTGGCAGCTGGGACTGGTGTTACGCACGCGGCGCCTCTGGCGCTGTTGCACCTTCCTCTAATGTGTTGCTCTCCTGTGACGCACGTGAGCCCCAGCACAGTGTCACGCTCCACACCTCTCAATCACCGTCCCTGCTGGCGTAGTAGGAGCACACTCGCCCGACACCGGTTTTGTCTGGGTTCGAGTCTCAACCAAAGAGGATTGACTAGTCACACATTGTTAATTTTTTGCGCCTGTTCATCCAGCAGTGATTGAGGACCCGGTTGGGGACGGATTGGCGGGTCATGTTCCAATGGTAACTAGTAGAGTGATGCTTACCATAAAGTATGGGAAGGGAAAGCTCTCAACCTGCTCAGAGGAAGACTAATGTTGTGTGGTTAGAGGAATGTACTATGTGAACCCTGGCATAACCTGTTCTCAGGGACGAGCTACGCTGCAGGTAATCACTTCAAAACCACTAAGTAATTACTGTTGGTATCTGCTTCCTGTTCATATTTATATAGATTAGGTTTCGTTATATTAACAAGGTGTATTATTCTCAAAGGTAAAACATGAAATTCAAAAACTGTTTGAGTATCCCCTAAAATTTAATTACAGAAAACTACCACCACTCCATCCGACGGCCTCGACCACTTCAGGCCGTTTAAAAACTAGCTAAGCATCTACTTTTTATTTTTTAAACCAACGACTTATAATAAAATAAAGATATAACTGAATATTCTTTGGTTATGACAAAAGTTAACTTGCCAGTTTAAAAGTACACTATTATTGCAACCATAATATAGTTTCAGACCATCACAAATATCTAGATAAATATCCAGATGGTTTGAGTGGGGGGGGGGGTGTCTCGTTCACTTTACCCTGAGGTTGGTTACATCTGCATGTCTCTCCGTATACCGCGCATCACCAGTATGGACCCGTGACCTAGCTAACGCAGCACCACATCAAGGTCTTCCTTTGTTAGCAGGTAATAAGGAAAGAGACACGCGCAGGCGGAGATGGCGAGGGTAATGAGCGGTAATAATATGACGGTGTGTTGAGGGGGTGGCGGCGGAAGGGCGTCACCATCAAGGCATTATACCAGGTGCGCTAACTCCTAAACCTGGAGCACCGCGCTCTCTGCCCCGCCGCGCCACACCTTTTGGCAAGTTTTTGTGTTACTTGAACTTCCGTGTGGTATCTGCTCTTGAAGTGGCCTCCACCACTTGTTAGTGTTAACCACGTGTGTAAGGTGCCAATACTTCCTTACGTTTCTAAGACACAATTTATTTTGTAACTTTCGTCGCTTTC
>WNGS01023286.1:3488-16540 GCA_020271785.1 Procambarus virginalis
TGGCTCAAGAAGGGTTAGCCAAGATTGGCACATGTATAAAAATTCCCTGATAGATAGGATATATAATATATATATAATAGGATATATATATATATATATAATATATTATATATCGGATATATCTTAATTTATATATCTATATATTCTATAGCTCTGATAGCTATAGTATATATATATCTATTATATATCTCTAGTATCTTTTGGTAGCAGTCTTCCTGTAACCTATCTTTATCAAATATGACCGAAAAGTAAGATTAATAATTCTAACACGACATTTTCCTCTATTTTCCTTATGTTTCTTCTTTTTACTGGTGACGGTAATGGAAAATCATTTCTCCAAAATTCATTTTTATTTCTAGTCTGTATTTCTAGTCTATGTTTGGAGCGAGGTCTTGAAGTGGGTAGAATATAGTTGTGTGTTAATTGGCTGTTGATTGCTGGTGTTGACTGACCAACATGGAAGCATCAAGAAATATGGGCCAATAGGCCTTCGGCATTTCTATATTTACCCAACTTCTATCTATACCCATTGTTCTGTACCCCACTATTCCGTACCCCGTATTGTATTACATCACCTCACCCAAATGCAGGTATAGAGCCAATGTTGTTTCAGTCAAAAGTTCAGTCATAAGTTGTGTGTAGATAAACTAAAGTCTTTGAAAATGTAATAAGTTTTACGAAAGCGCTCAAGTGTCGCGCCAGACTAGAAATAAAATGAATTTTAGAAATTGATTTTTCATTACCGTCACCAGTAAAAAGAACACTAAGGAAAATAGAGAAATTCGTGTTAGAATTATTAATCTTACTTTTTCGGTCATATTTAATAATATATAGATTATATCTATATATATATATATATATCTACTACTCTCTAGAATCTTCTATCTAATCTCTCTCTCTCTCTATCTGCGAACAAGCCTGAATGGTCCCCAGGACTACGTGTACATTTAGGGGTGTGATCCTGGACGGCAATGGGCTCGAATCCTGGCCGGGTCAAAAGAGTTCTTAGTGATATATAGCTTGCGCGTTCATGCAGCTATTCTCACACACACACACACACACATATAGTAGATGAGATATAGTAATATAAGATTATAGTATTATAATATATTATAACTATATATATATATATATTAATATATATAGATATAATCTATTAATATATAATATATATATATATATATGTAATATATATATATATCTATTGATATCAAATCATCTTATATGTATTACTCTATAATCTCAATTCTTACTCATTCTTATGCAAACAAGCCTGAATGGTAACCCCAGGACTAGATACAATGTCAAACTCACACCCAGAAGCTGACTCGAGCCCATACTCTGCACGGAAGCAACTGCAACTGGTTGTACAGGGACGCCTTAACTCCACTTGACCATCGACGACCGGACAAAAGGAAGTGATAGCCGATGCTATATGACACACTTCCCGCCGGCACTCGGATGTATCTTGTGGCATAGCATTTTATCAAATCACCTACATTTTTGGGGCAACACTGTGAGGGAATACAAATGCAAACAAGATTGAATGGTAACCCAGGATAGATACAACTGAAAACTACACCACCCCAGATTGACTCGAACCCATACTGCCTAGGAGCAACGCAACTGGTATGTACAGGGACGCCTTAAACCACTCTTGACCTCACGACCGGACAAAAGGAAGAAAGCCGAGGATATGAACACTTCCCGCCCCGCCGGCACTCATGGTAATCTTGGGCATAGCATTTTATCAAATCACCTCATTCATTGGGGAACACGTAGATTAGGACTGTGTGGGGCTAGGATAGTGGGACTTATTTAAGTTAATTTTCGAGTTGATTTAGGTCAACCAGGTAGATTATTGGAGATGACCAGATTTATAATGTGGTAGAGAACGACACATGATTTTGTAATAATCTTTTATGGTATGGCCTATTATAATTTGGGGTTTGGTAATTGTTAATTCCAATTAGGAGCTGCGAAATAGAGGCTTCTTCGAATAAATAAAATAAGATTTTGATTACTTCCCTTTTCTTTGACTTTATTTATTAACTAGGGAAAAGTAGAAAGGGGGGTTGGTACGGATAAACTATGTATCTCCTTTAGCTTCTGCAATCTCATGCAGGGGCGTCGGTAGATCTAGGTATTTTTTCATTCATTTAGCAGGGGGTATCTTCTATTTTAGGTCAGTTACTTTATAATAAAAGCTATTATAATATGGAGAGTGGGTGTAACCGTGAACCGTGTGCCAATATCGTTTGATCCGTTTTATTACTACTGTTTTGTTATTATCTTTACCTGTTGTGAGAGGGTGCTCTCTCAGCGCAAGGTGGGCACAAGTATAGCAAATAGATGGGGTCGCCTTGGGTTTCCCTCTAGGTGTCCGTTTGCGAACTTCTATATGTGCACCATCGAGCAGAGGGTCTTAGTTGAAATGAACTTGAGATCCGCCATATACTGCAGGTATGTTGACGACATTTTTACACAGGACCTGATGCCAGAAGTTTGCAGCGGCTGAATTAGGCATTTGAGCAAATTCTGTGTTGAGTTTCACTTACGAGATGGAGAATAATGGGAAGCTGCCCTTTCTGGATGTAACAATCACAGAAAGGAGCGGAGGCTTCCACACTGCAGTCTACACTAGGAAACAAACATTGGAATGTGCCTCAATGCCAATAGTGACTGCGCAGACAGGTACAAGTGGAATGCTGTCAACGCTTACGTCGACCGTACTCTCAGCCACAGCTTAGAATGGAAAGAAGTCGATGAAGAACTCTGTAGGGTAAGGCAGGTCCTGGTCAACAACGGGTTCTCTAACGGTTTCGTTGAAGACATCATAAAAAGAAAGGTGAAACGCCATGCAACCTCTGAAGAGTCAACCAACACAACACTTGTACACCTATTAAACTAATTTATAGGAACTTCTTTCGACGGCTCATAAAATTTTAGGAAAGGGTTCTGAAAGATATTGTTGATAGGAACGTCATCGCTACAGAAAGAAATCCTAGAAATCAGCTCTTTAAGGCATTTGCACACAGTTTTGAGAGTTTTGTTAAAATGTGCGATCACTTTTTCAGTAGGATCTCTGTTAACGAATAGGTAAGTACCCCTATCATCCAAGAGTAACTCCATTTTTTCGGACATAGTCATCCTTATTCATAACTAGCAGAACCCGGCCACACGTTGCTGTGGCTCAGCAACGCATATGCGATGCTGAGCCACAGCAACCTTCTCTGTCCCCCAGTCCTCCCCACCATTCCTCGCTCACCTGTCTCCTCGGTCTCCCAACCATTCCCCACTCCACCATCCCCTCGTCCTCCCCACTATTCTCCACTCCACCATCCCCTGTTCTTTCCCATCTTCCCCTGTCCCTTTCTCCTCCCCACCATTCTCCATTTCCCTATCCCCTCGTCTCTACCGTCCCCAACTTTTCCGTCCCCTCGTCCTTCCCCACCATTACCCCCTCCCTTGCTATCCCCACCATTCCCAGCTCCCTCGTCTGACACCTTCCCATATTGTGTGATGTTCCCATCAGAAAATTGGAAACATCAAGTGATCTGATGGTCCCATCACTGAAATATAGCAAAACAGTTAAAAAATGAAATGAAAATATGAAAAAGTAAAAAAGTAAAGTATACTCATGAAAGGAACGGTATGGTAAACAACACAGCTCATTTCAAATGCAATTCACAGAAAATAATTAAAGCAAAATGAAAATAAATCAAAGTTTATGAAAATTCTATTTATCAATGCAATCAGATATATTGAAATGGAATTGTAAGAGATTTAGTATAGCATGTGTGTTGATCTTACATGCAACAGATGACGCTGTTTTTCAAGAAAAGCAAAGATTTTCTGCTTGCAACAGGATTTGTTCAAAGCATAGTTTTACCTATAACAGGTGTGGCATTTATACTTACACCTACGACATGAACGTTATGGTAAACAACACAGCTTGATCCCAAGACAATGTCACACAAGAAACTAAAAAAAAAAAAAAATCGAAATCTTCGAAAATAAAATTTATCTATGCAATCGGAAATATTGAAATGGAATTCGTGACATATATAGTATGGCGTGCATGTTGATATTATGTGCAACAGATGGCGCTGTTTTTCAAAAACGCATATTTTTACCTTTTTTTTTTGCAGGGATATTCCTGCGCGGGCCCTAAGCCTCTGGCTGGCCCACTAAGTGTCGCTCGTTTCTAGTTTACTTGGGCAGAGTATGAGTATTTATTACTCGTATGGTCGCTTTAGTAAGATGTTGCCATATGTGTTTAACAACTTCTTCTGCTCTGTTGAATCGAAGTTGAAATCTTAATGGGTTTGTAACTGTGCACTGTGTTAGATAATGTTCCAGAGGTCTGTCGGGCATTTCTCCACAGTGTTGACATTTCCTCTCATCTTCCGGAACCTGTAAGCCTATTTCCCATGCACATGGGTATCCAAGCCTGATGCGATGTAAGTGTACTTCTGTTGCCCTACTGCTCCCTTCATTAACATAAGTGGTTCGTAGTTGGTTGAAGTCCTGTACCAACCCGCAGATCGAGATGTTGCAACAGCTGAGTTGTGGTCACTGTACAACTTTTGCATTGCTCTGTTTCTAATTACTCGCTTAATCTGTGACAGACTCTGTGGTATGCAAATGTCTACAGTTCTTCTCTTAATTGCAAGTTTTGCAGCTTCGTCTGCAATGTCATTTCCTATGATTCCCACATGACTTGGCACCCAGTTGAGAAGGACCCGTCGGCCTTGTCGTTTGAGTGTTTGCATTAATGATAGGACAGTTGTGATCAGATGTATGTTATCACATATGCGGTCTTGTTGCAAGGTTTCAATGGCGGTTCTCGAATCTGTATGTATGATAACATGTTGTCGGTGTTGAGCAAGAGCATGTTCCAAAGCCTTTTGAATGGCCAGCATCTCTGTAAAGTCGAACACCCATTGGAGAGCCTCCAACTATGTACAGAGTTTCCTGCTTTAACTGCAGCTCTGGTTTCTTGTCCCTGCTGGTCTACTGATCCATCGGTGAAGTATGGGAAGCTGTCGGATGCCATGTTTGCTTCTATATGCATCTGTGCAATGTTACGTAGCAGAAGAGGATGTGTCTGGTTCTTTTTCCCTACAATAACCATAATCTTAAAGTCTGCTGGCGGAGATTCCCAAGGGGCTTGCATAACAAAGTCTGCATATATGACGTCGACACCCTTCTCAGTGACTGTGTTTGTTATATCGAACGTATTGATGGTGTTTATCGCACAATGGGTCCACCTGGTGCTATTGGAGGCTCTTCTGTCCAGAGTTAGTGCTCCAGTGATGATATCATTAAGGGAACTGATTCTAGGTTTAGTCAAGATCTTGGTGAGCATGCACGCAGCAATCCCTTTTACCCTTATTTCAAGCGACGTTAGCCTGGTTTCCAGTCTTAGGTTCAGTATTTTAGTCCATCTGGGAGCTCCTGTTATGATTCGCAATGCATCGTTTTGAAGAACCTCAACGTTCGCCCACTGGCCAGGAGAAAGAGTGAGTAAGGCAGGCGCTGCATAATCAATTAGGGAACGAACGGCGTGTATGTAAAACATTCTTAACACTTTGTGTCCCGCTCCTAGACGGGGCCCTGTGATTGCTCTCATTATATTTAGTCGTGATTTTACTTTCTCCTTTAGATATTGAATTTGCTTGTTGAACGTCATGTTAAAATCTATCCACACTCCGAGATATTGATATTGTGTAACCCACTGAAGGTTAATGTCTTGAATGCGTAGGTGCCTGTCTGGAGTGTGGCCGCCTAGTCTCATTGCCTTAGACTTCTGTGCAGATATTTTAGCCCTAAAACGCTGCATTCAGATGTTACTTTATCTAATGCACCTTGTGCTTTATTGAGAAGTGAAGGACCTGTAATGACTAATGCTAGATCGTCAGCATAGCTTAGCAATTTAACCCCTTCTGTAAATGTCATGGCAACAAGTTTCTCCATAAGGATGTTAAAAAGACTAGGACTGAGGACTCCTCCTTGTGGAGTCCCATTCTCATGCAAGCGGTAGTCCGACACTTGTCCTTGCAACTTTACTCTGGCATACCTGTGACTTAGGTAATCTTGAATCCATGCTAGCATTTTTCCCTTTACACCTTTTGTAACTAAGGTGTGTAAAATTGCTTGCGGGCTCGCAAGTTCGAATGCTTTTTCTAGATCAAGGAAGATCACTATAGCTGGACCTGAGTTAACTGTTCCTAGTAATGTGGCTATGCAGTTGGCAGTACCCACGCCTCTAGTGAAGCCAAATATGTGTTTATGCAGGTCTCCAGTCTTCCACAGTAGCCTATTTAAGACCATCCGTTCTGCAGTTTTACTAATGCATGATGTTAATGAAATGGGTCTGTAATTGCCAGGTTCTTTCGGCTTAGGAATCGGTATGATGTCTGCTTTCTTCCAAGAGGTCGGTAGTTTGCCTTGCTGCCAAGATGCGTTGATGACGTCCAATATTCCTTGTTCTCCAGCAGGACCTGCATGTGCGATCATTGAGTATGTAATGGTATCAGCACCTGGTGCAGTGTCCTTACCACCTTTTTTGGCTCTGATTAGTTCTTGTGTGGTGAAGGGACAGTCACATTCGTCATTTATAGCTATACTCGCATGAATGACTGTCAACCTCTCTTGTGTTAATTGTTCTTGCTGCCTGCGGACCACAGCAGGAAGCTGATATGAAGCTGTTCGTTCTGCAAATTGGAGGGCAAGTCTCTCAGCCTCCTGCAATGGTTGAATACATGCCTGTGGTCGGGCTGGTCGACCTGATATAGTTTTAATCTGACCCCATATCTTGCCAAGACTACTATGTTCGTTCAGAGTTTGACACCACTCAAACCATCTTGCCTCCTTTACTTCTCTAGAAACGCGTCTTGCTTCAGATACCACCGCTCTTAGCAGAGTTCTTCCTTCTGGTGTGGGGTTTCTCTTTAGATGTTTTCTGAAGATGTTGACTCTGTGGTTCTGTTCTTTAACTTCACTACTATAGAACCAATAGTTCCTCCGTGTTGTGTTTCCTGTGATAATGACTGGAATAGCTTTGTTTGCAGCAGCTGCAATGGCTTCCTGCAGATTGGTCTCGTGTATGTTCAAATCCGCAGGTGGCGTGTATGTTGCAAACCAATTTTCAAGTTCTTCTTGGTATATATTCCAATTGGCCTTTCTTAAATTCCACCTAGGTTGTGCAGGTGGTGTAGGAGGTCGTTCTATGTTTAGTGTTGTGACAGTAGCATAGTGGTCACTGGTGATCACCGGGTCTACTTCCCACTTCGCCCGATGCTTGAGTGCTGTTGAGATTAATGTAAGATCAAGGGACCCTCCTAGAATGTGAGTGGGTTCCCCAGTGTTGAGAAGTGTAATTTCAGGTACATCTCGCAGAGCTGCAGCTAAATGGCGCCCATCAGCATTGGCTGGCCCAGTCGCACCTAACTCTCGATGATGAGCATTAAAATCCCCAGCAATAATTACATTTTCCTGCGTGGCCAAGGCAAGCGCCGCCTCTGCTTCTAGTTTACGTCTAGGGGGCTTGTAAACGTTGTATATGAGGAGCTCAATATTAGCCATATCCACTGTTACCGCTAATACCTCTACTCCATCCCCACATGAAACTGGGTCTATTTTCTTGCTGGGTATGGTGTTCCTGACTAGGGTCATTAATCATCTTTGTCTCCCCTGCTCATACTGCATAACATAGTGCTGATACCCAGCTAATCTGAAGGATTTCGTGGCTGGGAAAAAGAGTTTCTTCCAAAACGATTATATCTGCTTTCGTGCTGATTGCAGCCTCCCGAAGTGTGTGGTTTTTATTTCCAAGACCTTGTATGTTTCACTGCAGTATTCGTAATGGCCAGACGACGGTTTCGGTTGGTGTTGCCTGTTCTAGGAGAACTCCTCTTCGGGATCGACCTCTATATTCTCCACCTCGCAAGTCGTGTTGCTGCAAATCGGACTGCACTGATCGGCCGTGGCCGGTTCTGGTGTTGTTGGAACCTGTGCATCTCTGCTGTCCAATACGTCTGTGTTGGTGTTGTTGCATATCAGACTGCATGGGCTGTTGTTGTCTGTCACTTGTGTTGTAAGATTCTGTTGATCGTGGGCGGTCACTGCCACTTCCAGTTGCGTTTGTAAATGTCGATGTTCCGGGATCTTGACTACCCGACTGTTGTCGGAAGTCAGTATGTCCAGGATGCGTTGTTTGTCCACGTGTGCTTCGTCTTGTCTCAGACTGTCTATTTGTTGTGTAACTGTGGTCTGCTGCACGATCTTGTCCATTATCACACAAGCGATTTTCTGAGTCTGTCGCTGTGAGGCGTTCTGCGTCATCTGTAGGCAATCGATAATGGTCTCTGCCATGATCTTCACGATGTTTTTCAGCTGGACCTCGGTAAAACTGTATATCTGGTGTGTCGATTCCGAAAGTAATTGTTTTTTGCCCATTTGCATTTGCTGTATTTCTGCAGCACCTTTGTGTATTTTCTGATTCGGAATTAATAGATTCGGGAAATTTTGCTCTGTGAGTGCGTGTGTCTGTTGTGGCTGTGCACGAGTGTTCCAGACGTTGGTGTTGGTGTATGTGGGGCTGGTCTGTGTGTGTATCCTGGCCTGAGCTGTCTGCACTTTTTCTTTCCGTGCAGAGCAGGTTGTGCTCCAGGCATGATGTTTGCCTCCACAATTTGGACATTTGGCTGTAGTGGCCTGGTTTGCCTTGTGCTTGGCTATGCAGTCTGCGGTTGGATGTCTCAGGCTGCACACTCCGCATCTCTCCTGTCCGGTGCAGCGTGACTGATGGTGGTCGTATTTCTGACACCTGAAGCAGCGCAGGGGTTCTGGGACGTACGGTCTCTGTCGGTATGTTCCCCAATTCCCAAGACTGAACGTTTCTGGCACACGTCCCATGACGGTCACCAGAACTTGACGTGTCGCTGCCTTGTCCACTTTTGTGCGGCATCGTTCCGCATTCAGGATTTGCTTGTGTTCGAGTACTGGATCCAGGGGAAAGTCGATTGGGTATCCCAAAAGCACGACTCGTGTGCGTCTTTCCGAAGGGTCCAGCTTTTCCAAGCATACAGGTTTCCCTTGCAGGACCCGTACTGTTCCTAAGTAATTTGCAGTCTGTTGGTCTTGTGGTGCTAGTATTATTTCTCCCTTCAGGTTGACTGTAATGGAAAGTTTGAGCTCTGGTTGTTCTTTTTCCATTGCCGTTACTACTCCATATGCTGTAGGAAAGTGGTCTGTCTGCATTATCTTGAATTTTGGAAGAAGTGCAGAGGCTGGCGATGTCTGGTGTGAGACTGGTGGTGTCCTCTCCTGTCTCATACTGTTGTCCTGTGGCTGGGCTGTGGAGAGAGGTACAGTGTCTGACACTGGCTGGTGTGAGACTGGTGGTGTCCTCTCTTGTCTCATACTGTTGTCCTGTGGCTGTGTTGTGGACAGAGAAGCATTGTCTGACACTGGCTGGTGTGTGACTGATGCTGCCCCCTCTAGGCCCATTACGTCTGCTGCCTTGCTGGTAGAGGCACGTGGCGAAGCCTCGAGAGCAGTTTTCTTCGATGCCTGCTGCACATCGGTCCACCGACCCTCCTCGTCTGAAAGCTGCCAACATTTCCTCTTTCTTTTAGCCTTCCCCATGACTCTCTCCACGTAGTGAGGACCGAATCACTGCCCTACCTAATGCCCGAGACACTCCTAGGCCTGGAAAAATTCATTCCCCTCCAACGGAGGTCGTAGAATGATTCCCCCAGGTGGAATCAGGGATACCTAACACCTAAACAAGCTGTTTGGTCAACCTTTCCCTGTCAGGCTCAGTACTCTTTCTAAAGTGCTCCCTTGTGGCAATGCCCGCGGGATATCGCCTCGCTCTTCAGGGTAGGACTAAGTGACCTGGTCAATGATACGGTCCTTAAAATAATAAAAAAAAAGGTGCTGTACGAGAGTTTGGGTCGCTTGCGTACTGGGCTGTGCAGAAAACCAGTCAGGCGGACAGCAGGGAATCAACAACGTTGCTTCACCGTCAATTGTAGGCGAAATCGGAATTGCTTACTTCAAAACAAGATATTATCTGGGTCTTGGAGTACAGATGTAGTGTTCCTCACAAAATCGCGATGAATAGAGCTGATGGGTGCACAGAATCGTGAGTTTTTCCGGGAACAAATCCGTGTGCAGCCAGCTAGCTATGGCGCCGGCAGCGAATCTACCAGGAGCCGCTGACATCCTGGAATGTATTTTTACCTGTCACAGGGGGTGGCATCTATATAGTAGATGCCATCCCCTGCGATGCTCTAGTATATAGAGCATCGCAGTGTGATTCCTTCCCGAGTTTCGGACAAGGAACTCGGCAGTCATACTGTAGAATTGATTCTATGAAATATGATCATGAAAATATGCGCATATTCGGATGGAACGTTGTGTTAGAGTTTCAAAGCAATCGGTGAAGAACTTTGGTACATTACAGTGTGTGTTGCTCTTACATCCAACAGATGGCGATGTTTAAAAAAAAAGCATATTTTCTCCGGTCACAGGTAAGGCATGTATATAGTAGGTATATAGAAACACGCGCCTATTCGAATGCAACGTCGTGTCAAAATTTCAAAGCAATCAGTAAAGAGGTTTCGAAGATTTCTCTCCAATCAAAATCACATGAAAAACACAGTTTAAAAAAATGTGTTTTTTTTTCCGTCACAGACGTGACATCAATATAATATGTATATAAAAACCTGCTCGGATGCGAATGGAACATTGTGTGAAAATTTCAAAGCAATCGGTGAAGAACTTTCGGAGATTAGCGATTTTGAATAAACGAACATTTACATTTTTATTTATATAGATAACAACTGCATTTGACTTATCAGCCTTGGTAACATGCAATTAGTTATCTTTTTTTGAGGTTTTTAAATGCATGAATAAATTGACTTGGACAATTAGGAACAGAAATGTTAAGTAAAACACCATACATCATACCTTTGCAAACATTAAGTTCTTCAACTGAGATATCACTATGCTTTTCGAGATTACAAAAACCTTTGGCAATATCTATAAAATTAACCATCCCGTTAGTCGTGGTAAAGTTCAGGCCACATCCTAATGCAGTAATCGTGTTGTTATCAAGTTGTCTATCCGAGATGTTGATAACAAAATCCTGGTTGGAGTGTTTACTCCAGTTACTTTGTTGAATAAGTCTCATCAACTTGAAATCCAGTTTAGTACTCACCTCTCTGCAAGTAGACCTCAAAGTAGTATAACAATAATCCATCGAACAACGGTTCCATTCAGGTGGAATGGCTTGGCGAAAATCATAAGTACTATGCGAGGTGTCTCATCAAACGGCCGATCTGACAATTTAAGAACGCTGTTGGGTAATAATGAACGGGGAATGCACTTACTCACTGAGGCATTTTCGAAGAAAACGGAGGCGAAGTTTTAAGGAATGAGATTTCACTAAAGCAGAACGAAGTTTAGTAACAAAAGGTTTAAGGGAAGGGTAGAGAGAGAAGGAGAGAAACTGCCCCGTGGTATCCATTGATGCAATTTACGATCACGAAACACTAATCATTTATGCGGTATGCGGAAAATCTACAGAGAAACGGAAAAGAAAGATGAACGTTTCGGCCGGTCAATCTTGAGGTTATCTTGAGATGATTTCGGGGCTTTTAGTGTCCCCTCGGCCCGGTCCTCGACCAGGCCTCCACCCCCAGGAAGCAGCCCGTGACAGCTGACTAATACCCAGGTACCTATTTTACTGCTAGGTAACAAGGGCATAGGGTGAAAGAAACTCTGCCCTTGTTCCTCGCCGGCGCCTGGGATCGAACCCAGGACCGCAGGATCACAAGTCCAGCGTGCTGTCCGCTCGGCCGACCGGCTCCCGGCGGTCTCAGTTTCAAGACAGTAGTCAACACCAGACTACAAGAAATCACAAAGGAAGAGTGGAGGCTAACAGTAAAGTCTGACCACCATCCCCTGGGGTAATAATTAAACAGAAAATGGTATTGATTAGCTTAGAATGGTCAGAAGGAGCGGGAAGAGGATTTAAGCGGTAAGAATAAAAGATGAAAGAAAAAACCTCATTGAACACACATAAAATATATGAATATAATATTGTTATGAGAAATTGTAACCCTCTCTTTCATAGTTTTTTCTTAAAATGTTGTGCAATATTGTAACTTAAAATTGGCTCAAGTTTGTACATACCTGTAATAACATTGAGAAGATTTGGACATTGACTGATTAGGGCAGACACAATTAAATTCCGTTCCACAAAGCCATTGCAATTGGTAATGCTTTTCGCCCCATCCCAATTAATAGTGTGATCACACAAACATGTGTGTAAATACAGAGCGTTAGACGTTTGACCAGTTTTTATACTATAAGCATGTTGGGACATACTAATGATTTTCATGTTTGTCCAAGGACACAGACTCACAATCATTGCAGTGAATCGAATACACACAACCTGCTGTACCAGGAGAATTTTTTATTAAATTGGATTTGATCGTATTATTAGTGAACACCAAATTGATATTAAGGTTCTTAAAAACTTGGGAAAGTTTCTCAAATCCCATCGCATAAGATACTACCAATGAGTTTCTAATTTCTAGTCTCGCTTTGGGGACATGGTTATAAAACGTATGTTTAGCTTGCCCAAACGAACAATCCAAAAAATCTTAGGGTATTGTAAACTCTTCCCAATTTCATATATTTTAGCTATCTCTTCACTCAGGGCTGCATACCCTCAAAGGTCGAAGAAATATTCCTGAAAATACTGCCTGTTTAACTTTACTATGGTGATTCGAATAATAATGAACAAACGACGCTAACGACGACGACGAATAATAACGGCGACGGCGACGAATAATAACGAACAAACGTAGGTTTCCTGTACACAATGAATTTAAACCTTCTATTGACTATGAATCATAATGTCCAAAAACGGAAGAGTACCATTCTCCTCAATCTTACACGTGAATTTTATTGAAGGCATAAAGAATTTAGTTCATTAAGAAAAACAATTTGGTCTTGGTCACTCGTCCATA
>WNGS01023286.1:17540-27746 GCA_020271785.1 Procambarus virginalis
GAGGATTTAAGCGGTAAGAATAAAAGATGAAAGAAAAACCTCATTGAACACACATAAAATATATGAATATAATATTGTTATGAGAAATTGTAACCCTCTCTTTCATAGTTTTTTCTTAAAATGTTGTGCAATATTGTAACTTAAAATTGGCTCAGTTTTGTACATACCTGTAATAACATTGAGAAGATTTGGACATTGACTGATTAGGGCAGACACAATTAAATTCCGTTCCACAAAGCCATTGCAATTGGTAATGCTTTTCGCCCTATCCAATTAATAGTGTGATCACACAAACATGTGTGTAAATACAGAGCGTTAGACGTTTGACCAGTTTTTATACTATAAGCATGTTGGGACATACTAATGATTTTCATGTTTGTCCAAGGACACAGACTCACAATCATTGCAGTGAATCGAATACACACAACCTGCTGTACCAGGGGAATTTTTTATCAAATTGAATTTGATCGTATTATTAGTGAACACCAAATTGATATTAAGGTTCTAAAAACTTGGGAAAGTTTCTCAAATCCCATCGCATAAGATACTACCAATGAGTTTCTAATTTCTAGTCTCGCTTTGGGGACATGGTTATAAAACGTATGTTTAGCTTGCCCAAACGAACAATCCAAAAAATCTTAGGGTATTGTAAACTCTTCCCAATTTCATATATTTTAGCTATCTCTTCACTCAGGGTTGCATACCCTCAAAGCTCGAAGAAATATTCCTGAAAATACTGCCTGTTTAACTTTACTATGGTCATTCGAATAATAATGAACAAACGACGCCACGTTGGTAGGTTTCCTGTACACAATGAATTTAAACCTTCTATTGACTATGAATCATAATGTCCAAAAACGGAAGAGTACCATTCTCCTCAATCTTACACGTGAATTTTATTGAAGGTATCAAAGAATTTAGTTCATTAAGAAAAACAATTTGGTCTTGGTCACTCGGCCATAAGCATGAAATATCATCGACATACCTAAACCAAACTACGTTAGAAGGGATAATCTTGGATAAGATTTTTATTTCCAAGAACTCCATATACAAATTGCTCAAGACTGGGAAAAGGGGATTTCCCATTGCCATTCCAAATGTTTGCTTGAAATTTTTCCAGTGAAACTGAAATAATTGTGTTTTATACATATTTTGAAATGTTCCAACACACTATTGGTTTGCAAGCTCAAATTATATTTAGGCAGTTCATCACGTAGGAATGCTAACAAATCATCAACAGTTACTTTAGTGAAGAAAGCAGTCACGTCAAAACTTACTAGTTTAAAATAAAAATTGAAATTCAGTGTGGATAGCTTATTAATTGTGGGTCTGGCTCAGCAACGCATGTGCATTGCTGAGTCACAGCAACTTTTCCGTCTCCCAGTCCTCCCCACCATTTCCCCGCCCCTGTCTCCTCGTCCTTCCAACCATTCCTCACTCTCCCGTCACCTCGTCCTCCCATTCATTTGCCACTCCCCCGTCCTCTCGTCCTCTCTACTATTCCCCCTCTCCCCTATCCCTTTGTCCTCCCCAGCATCCCCCAAACAATACAGCTCAATTCCAACACTGTCACACAAAATGATTCAATAAAAAATATAATAACTCGAAATCTATGAAATATATTTATCAATCCAATCAGAAACATTGAAATGTAATTCGTGACATATTTAGTATAGCGTGTATGTTGCTATTGTGTGCAACAGATGACACTGTTTTTCAAAAATGCATGTTTTTACCTGTCACAGGGGTGGCATCAATATAGTAGATATATAAAAAGATGTGCCTATTTGAATGCAACGTTGTGTCAAAATTTCAAAGCAATCGTGAAAGAGGTTTCGAACTCACATGAAAAAACACATGGAAAACACAGTTTTCAGACAAAAGTGTTTTTTTTTACCGTCACAGACGTGACATCTATATAATATGTATATAAAAATCTGCTCGGATGCGAATGGAACATTGTGTGAAAATTTCAAAGCAATCGGTGAAGAACTTTTGGAGATTAGCGGTCATGCACAAACGAACATTTCCATTTTTAATTATATACTAGCAGTACCCGGCCACAGCAACTTTCCTTGTCCCCAGTCCTCCCCACCATTCCCCCCCTCACCCGTCTCCTCGGCCTCCCAACCATTCCCCACTCCCCCATCCCCTTGTCCTTCTCACCATTCCCTACTCAACCATCCCCTCTTCTTTCCCACCATGCTCCACTCCCCTGTCCCTTTGTCCTCCCCACCATTCAGCATTCCCCCCGTCCTCATATCCCCACCATCCCAAACTCCCCCGTTCCCTCATCCTTTCCAACCATTATTCCCTCTCTTGTCCCCTCGTCCTCCCCCACCATCTCTCACTCCCGTCCCCCTCGTCAGCCCCACGATTCCCCACTCCCTCATCTGATACCTTCCCAAATGGTCTGATGTTCCCATCAGAAAACTGGGAATATCAAGTGATCTGATGTTCCCATCACTGAAATATAAGAAAAACAGTTACAAAATGAAATGAAAATATGAATAAATAAAAAAATAAACCATACTCAGGAAATGAACGGTATGGTAAATAACACAGCTCAATTCCAACACAATTCACACAAAATAATTAAATCAAAATGAAAGTATATCAAAATCTATGAAAATTCAATTTATCAATGCAATCAGAAATATTGAAATGGAGTTGTAACATATTTAGTATAGCATGTGTGTT
Source organism: Procambarus virginalis (assembly GCA_020271785.1). Classification (NCBI taxonomy): domain Eukaryota; kingdom Metazoa; phylum Arthropoda; class Malacostraca; order Decapoda; family Cambaridae; genus Procambarus; species Procambarus virginalis. Next base: position 20,241 of record WNGS01023286.1, read on the forward strand.
GCTCTTACATGCAACAGATGGCACTGTTTTTCAAGAAAAACCATAGTTTTACCTGTCACAGGTGTGGCATCTATACTTATACCTATGAAATGAACGGTACGGTAAACAACAAAACTCAATTCCAACACAATGTCATACAAAATAATTCAATAAAAAAATAAAATAAATCGAATTCTATGAAAATAAAATTTAACAATGCACTCGGAAACATTGAAATGGAATTCGTGACATATTTAGTACAGCGTGCATGTTGCTATCATGTGCAACAGATGGCGCTGTTTTTAAAAAATGCACGTTTTTTCCTGTCAGAGAGGGGCATCTATATAGTAGGTATATAAAAAGACACGCCTATTCGAATGCAACGTTGAGTCAAAATTTCAAAGCAATTGGTGAAGAACTTTCGGAGATTACAGCATGTGTTGCTCTTACGTTCAATAGATGGCTCTGTTTAAAAAAAAAAACATGTTTTTTCCTATTACAGGTGAGTCATGTATATAGTAGATATATAAAAAGACGTGTCTATTCGAATACAACGATGTGTAAAAATTTTAAAGCAATCAGTAAAGAGGTTTCGAAGATTTCCCCTCACATGAAAAACACATGAAAAACACAATTTTTCAGAAAAAGCATGTTTTTTTTACCGTCACAGACACAACATCTATATAGCATGTATATAAAGACCTGCTCAGATGCGAATGGAACGTTGTGTGAAAATTTCAAAGCAATCGGTGAAGAACTTTCGGAGATTAGCGGTTATGCACAAACGAACATTTCCATTTTTATTTATATTGATACTAGCTGTACCCGCCACGCGCTGCTTTGGCTCAGTCTGGCTTAGTCTCAGTTAAATGGAAATGAAAGAAAAGAGAAAGTGCAAGTTTCTAATATATTAAATTTCATAATGCTTGAGGGTATACAATATTTTTTGCTGTTCCATTGTCTGTGGAGATATAGTCATTGTCTGATTTGCTGACTCTAGAACACGCAACATATAATTGTCCATAAGAGATGCAATCCGTGTTTAGATATAAACTGCTCAATTTTAAAGATTGGCCCTGAGCATTGTTGATGGTGAATGCAAACGCCAATCGAATTGGAAATTACAATCTTTTAAACTGAAATATCATATCAGTTGGAATCATAGTAATGCGAGGCATGAGGACATCTTCACCTTTTAAAGGTTGTGTCAAGATTGTTGCTTCCACGACGTTGCTGATTATTTTTTTACTGCAAGGCGCGTGCCGTTGCAAAGTTTGGTCTAGTTGATATTTCGCAACATGATAATTGGCACGCCGATTTTCAATTGCCGTACGTGCGGTGGTATCCCTGGCAGATCTAGTGAATTCAAAAATTCTGTTGGATAATTAACCGATCCATCTGCTTCCTAAACATTGTCGACGGACTTGTATATGAAGACCTCGCTTTGTATGTTAGACTGAATAATATTGGTAAGTTTGTGAACGTCTTTGTTCTTGGCCGCATAAACAGCTCGTTTATTCAGCCAATCGTGATCCATGTAATTGGTTTGAATATTGGGAAATACTTTTTCAACCAATTCTTCTTTTGACGTCACTAAATTGTAGAAGTTAGGAGGCAATGAAATTCGTCCTGAGGTCAGATCAACCGGCACGTATCCGTTCCCAATTTCCAGAAATTGATGTGAAAATATCTCAGTTGATGGATCGTTTTGTAGCGGAACAAACATATTTGTAGTTAATTTTAACGTCTTTAAGTGGCGCCACAAAGTAGAGTATTTCTGACGAGCATTTATTTCGTCCGCTGGTGTCAATCAAGGAATTACAGGTAATGTTTGCCTGAAATCTCTTGCAAGCAATATTAATGCGTTCCTAAATGGTCTGATGATTCCACGGTAATCTTGTTATGATCGATCAAGAGCCTCGAGCGATTTTTTCTGGGCCATTGTGCATTCATCCCAAACAATAAGTTTACATTTCTGCAATACTTTTCCCATGCCGGATGCTTTTGAAATGTTGCACTTGGAAGTTTCAATAAATTGCATGTTCAATGGCAATTTAAAAGCCGGATTAGCAGTTCTTCCAGCAGGTAGCAATGTCGCAGCTATTCCGGACGATGCAAGAGCTAAGGTTATGCCATTTTGGATCGAAATGCTGCCAGAATCAATCTAATTAGGAAGGTTTTACAGTTCCTCCTGACGCATCTTAGAAGATTTCTCCAAACCCGTTATTGACAGTTTGAATTATTTGATCGTAAATGCCTTTTAGCTCAATCGTTAGCTTAGGAATATATGATATCACATACAACAACAGATCACCCGTGTTTTAATTTAGTTCACGACGCAATTCTACATCGAACGAAGCAGCAGCAGATTGACTCGATGATGACATTTCTAATTGATTTAGAACTTTGTTCGTGATTTCTAAGCACAAATCCTCAATCATTATCAACGCTTCGTTGTAGATTTCTACTGTGAAATCCATGTTCATATTTGAACTTTCCTTGCATATTCTACGGATAATATCTTCAACCATGTGAGATTTATATTTCTCATATAAATCCGTTGGAGATGAAGGAGACAGGTGGTCAATATGATTGCAAATAATGCACGAATTTGATTTGGATGCGACGTGTTGGACGCGTCATTAATGCATACATCCCAGTGTCGGTCGTTCTCCAATAAATTCAGAGCATGACATGCACTATGGAAAGTGGAATGTGTTACGCCGGTGACAAATCTCAACGGCTGGAAAGACGTTGGACCGGAACATTTACCAACAGCATGCGAGGAAGGAAGCCTTCATCTTGATTGGGATGCACAGTGTACAGTCTGACTATCGTAGTTTAATCGAAAAATGATGCCAGGAAGTCTGTTTTTTATATTTTTTTCACGATATTCCTGCGCGGGCCCTAAGCCTCTGGCTGGCCCACTAAGTGTTGCTTGTTTCTAGTTTACTTGGGTGGAGTATGAGTAGTTATTACTCGTATGGTCGCTTTAGTAAGATGTTGCCATATGTGTTTAACAACTTCTTCTGCTCTGGTGAAGTGAAGTTGAAACCTTAATGGGTTCGTAACTGTGCACTGCGTCAGATAATGTACCAGAGGTCTGTCGGGCATTTCTCCACAGTGTTGACATTTCCTTTCATCTTCCGGAACCTGTAAGCCTATTTCCCATGCACATGGGTATCCAAGCCTGATGCGATGTAAGTGTACTTCTGTTGCCCTGCTGCTCCCCTTCATTAACATAAGTGGTTCGTAGTTGGTTGAATTCCTGTACCAACCTGCAGATCGAGATGTTGCAACAGCTGAGGTGTGGTCACTGTACAACTTTTGCATTGCTCTGGTTCTAATTACTCGCTTAATCTGGGACAGACTCTGTGGTATGCAAATGTCTACAGTTCTTCTCTTAGTTGCAAGTTTTGCAGCTTCGTCTGCAATGTCATTCCCAACGATACCCACATGACTTGGCACCCAGTTGAGAAGGACCCGTCGGCCTTGACGTTGGAGTGTTTGCATTAATGATAGGACAGTTGTGATCAGATGTATGTTATCACATATGCGGTCTTGTTGCAAGGTTTCAATGCGGTTCTCGAATCTGTATGTATGATAACATGTTGTCGGTGTTGAGCAAGAGCATGTTCCAAAGCCTTTTGAATGGCCAGCATCTCTGTTTGTAAAGTCGAACACCCATTTGAGAGCCTCCAACTATGTACAGAGTTTCCTGCTTTAACTGCAGCTCCGGTTTCGTGTCCCTGCTGGTCTACTGATCCATCGGTGAAGTATGTGAAGCTATCGGATGCCATGTTTGCTTTTATATGCATCTGTGCAATGTTACGTAGCAGAAGAGGATGTGTCTGGTTCTTTTTCCCTACAATAACCATAATCTTAAAGTCTGCTGGCGGAGATTCCCAAGGGGCTTGCATAACAAAGTCTGCATGTATTTCGTCGACACCCTTCTCAGTGACTGTGTTTGTTATATCGAACGTATTGATGGTGTTTATCGCACAATGGGTCCACCTGGTGCTATTGGAGGCTCGTCTGTCCAGAGTTAGTGCTCCAGTGATGATATCATTAAGTGAACTGATTCTAGGTCTAGTCAATATCTTGGTGAGCATGAACGCAGCGATCCCTTTTACCCTGATTTCAAGCGACGTTAGCCTGGTTTCCAGTCTTAGGTTCAGTATTTTAGTCCATCTGGGAGCTCCTGTTATGATTCGCAATGCATCGTTTTGAAGAACCTCAACGTTCGCCCACTGGCCAGGAGAAAGAGTGAGTAAGGCAGGCGCCGCATAATCAATTAGGGAACAAACGGCGTGTATGTAAAACATTCGTAACACTTTGTGTCCCGCTCCTAGACGGGGCCCTGTGATTGCTCTCATTATATTTAGTCGTGATTTTACTTTCTCCTTTAGATATTGAATTTGCTTGTTGAACGTCATGTTAAAATCTATCCACACTCCGAGATATTGATAATGTGTAACCCACTGAAGGTTAATGTCTTGAATGCGTAGGTGCCTGTCTGGAGTGTGGCCACCTAGTCTCATTGCCTTAGACTTCTGTGCAGATATTTTTAGCCCTAAAACGCTGCATTCAGATGTTACTTTATCTAATGCACCTTGTGCTTTATTGAGAAGTGAAGGACCTGTAATGACTAATGCTAGATCGTCAGCATAGCTTAGCAATTTAACCCCTTCTGTAAATGTCATGGCAACAAGTTTCTCCATAAGGATGTTAAAAAGACTAGGACTGAGGACTCCTCCTTGTGGAGTCCCATTCTCATGCAAGCGGTAGCCCGACACTTGTCCTTGCAACTTTACTCTGGCATACCTGTGACTTAGGTAATCTTGAATCCATGCTAGCAATTTTCCCTTTACACCTTTTGTAACTAAGGTGTGTAAAATTGCTTGCGGGCTCGCAAGTTCGAATGCTTTTTCTAGGTCAAGGAAGATCACTATAGCTGGACCCGAGTTAACTGTTCCTAGTAATGTGGCTATGCAGTTGGCAGTACCCACGCCTCTAGTGAAGCCAAATATGTGTTTATGCAGGTCTCCAGTCTTCCACAGTAGCCTATTTAAGACCATCCGTTCTGCAGTTTTACTAATGCATGATGTTAATGAAATGGGTCTGTAATTGCCAGGTTCTTTCGGCTTAGGAATCGGAATGATGTCTGCTTTCTTCCAAGAGGTCGGTAGTTTGCCTTGCTGCCAAGATGCGTTGATGACGTCCAATATTCCTTGTTCTCCAGCAGGACCTGCATGTGCGATCATTGAGTATGTAATGGTATCAGCACCTGGTGCAGTGTCCTTACCACCTTTTTTGGCTCTGATTAGTTCTTGTGTGGTGAAGGGACAGTCACATTCGTCATTTATAGCTATACTCGCATGAATGACTGTCAACCTCTCTTGTGTTAATTGTTCTTGCTGCCTGCGGACCACAGCAGGAAGCTGATATGAAGCTGTTCGTTCTGCAAATTGGAGGGCAAGTCTCTCAGCCTCCTGCAATGGTTGAATACATGCCTGTGGTCGGGCTGGTCGACCTGATATAGTTTTAATCTGACCCCATATCTTGCCAAGACTACTATGTTCGTTCAGAGTTTGACACCACTCAAACCATCTTGCCTCCTTTACTTCTCTAGAAACGCGTCTTGCTTCAGATACCACCGCTCTTAGCAGAGTTCTTCCTTCTGGTGTGGGGTTTCTCTTCAGATGTTTTCTGAAGATGTTGACTCTGTGGTTCTGTTCTTTAACTTCACTACTATAGAACCAATAGTTCCTCCGTTGTGTTTCCTGTGATAATGACTGGAATAGCTTTGTTTGCAGCAGCTGCAATGGCTTCCTGCAGATTGGTCTCGTGTATGTTCAAATCCTCAGGTGGCGTGTATGTTGCAAACCAATTTTCAAGTTCTTCTTGGTATATATTCCAATTGGCCTTTCTTAAATTCCACCTAGGTTGTGCAGGTGGTGTAGGAGGTCGTTCTATGTTTAGTGTTGTGACAGTAGCATAGTGGTCACTGGTGATCACCGGGTCTACTTCCCACTTCGCCCGATGCTTGAGTGCTGTTGAGATTAATGTAAGATCAAGGGACCCTCCTAGAATGTGAGTGGGTTCCCCAGTGTTGAGAAGTGTAATTTCAGGTACATCTCGCAGAGCTGCAGCTAAATGGCGCCCATCAGCATTGGCTGGCCCAGTCGCACCTAACTCTCGATGATGAGCATTAAAATCCCCAGCAATAATTACATTTTCCTGCGTGGCCAAGGCAAGCGCCGCCTCTGCTTCTAGTTTACGTCTAGGGGGCTTGTAAACGTTGTATATGAGGAGCTCAATATTAGCCATATCCACTGTTACCGCTAATACCTCTACTCCATCCCCACATGAAACTGGGTCTATTTTCTTGCTGGGTATGGTGTTCCTGACTAGGGTCATTAAGCCTCTTTGTCTCCCCTGCTCATACGGCATAACATAGTGCTGATACCCAGCTAATCTGAAGGATTTCGAGGCTGGGAAAAGAGTTTCTTCCAAAACGATTATATCTGCTTTCGTGCTGATTGCAGCCTCCCGAAGTGTGTGGTTTTTATTTCCAAGACCTTGTATGTTCCACTGCAGTATTCGTAATGGCCAGACGACGGTTTCGGTTGGTGTTGCCTGTTCTAGGAGAACTCCTCTTCGGGATCGACCTCTATGTTCTCCACCTCGCAAGTCGTGTCGCTGCAAATCGGACTGCATTGATCGGCCGTGGTCATCCCCGGCATTGTTGGAATCCGTGCATAACTGTGGTCCATTACTGTGTTGCTGGCATTGCCGCATGTCGGACTGCATTGATTGGTCGACGCCGTTTCTGGTGTTGTTGGAACCTGTGCATCTCTGCTGTTCAATACGTCTGTGTTGGTGTTGTTGCATATCAGACTGCATGGGCCGTTGTTGTCTGTCACTTGTGGTGGAAGATCCTGTTGATCGTGGGTGGTCACTGCCACTTCCAGTTGCGTTGGTAAATGTCGATGATCTGGGGTCTTGACTACCCGACTGTTGTCGGAAGTCTGTATGTCCAGGATGCGTTGTTGTCCTCTTGTGCCTCGTCTTGTCTCAGACTGTCTATTTGTTGTGAAACAGTGGTCTGCTGCACGATCTTGTCCATTATCACACAAGCGATTTCCTGAGTCTGTCGTTGTGAGGCGTTCTGCGTCACCTGGAGGCAATCGATAATGGTCTCTGCCATGATCTTCACGATGTTTTTCAGCTGGACCTCGGTAAAACTGTATATCTGGTGTGTCGATTCCGAAAGTAATTGTTTTTTGCCCTTTTGCATTGCTGTATTTCCGCAGCACCTTTGTGTATTTTCTGATTCGGAATTAATAGACTCGGGAAATTTTGCTCTGTGAGTGCGTGTGTCTGTTGTGGCTGTGCACGAGTGTTCCAGACGTTGGTGTTGGAGTATGTGGGGCTGGTCTGTGTGTGTAACCTGGCCTGAGCTGCCTGCACTTTTTCTTTCCGTGCAGAGCAGGTTGTGCTCCAGGCATGATGTGTGCCTCCACA
>WNGS01023287.1:4511-21355 GCA_020271785.1 Procambarus virginalis
ACTAAGGGAAACAGAGGGGGCATATACTGAAAAGTGACAAGGAAATCTGTGAGGCACTGAATGTAAGTTTCCATGGAGTGTTCACAACCGAGGCCTGAAGCAGCTCCATTGTTGGAAGGGGTTACCCTAGATGAAGACTCTCAGATATAGAGGTGACAGCAGAGAAGGTAAAGAAACAGTTGACAACACTGGATGCAAATAAAGCTGTTGGACCAGACAAAGTATCACCGGGGATACTAAAAGAGGCAGAGCAGGCTCTCAGTGTGCCTCTGGCAATGATCTTTAATGAGTCTCTTATGTCTGGAGAATTGCCCAGTTGCTGGAAGAAGGCAAATGTCGTGCCGGTCTTCAAGAAAGGTGATAGGGAGGAGGCACTTAACTATAGATCTGTATCACTGACAGCATCCCCTGTAAAATACTGGAAAGCATGATTAGGCTACGACTGGTTGCATACCTGGAGAACATTAGGTTTGTGAACAAACATCAACATGGGTTCTGGACAGGGAAATCGTGCCTAACAACCTTCTGGAATTCTATGATAAATAACAAGGATAAGACAGGACAGAGATGGTTGGGCAGACTGCATATTTCTGGACTGCCAAAAAGCCTTTGATACAGTACCGCACATGAGACTGCTGTTCAAACTCGAGAGGCAGGCGGGGGTGGGAGGAAAGGTCTAGCATGGATAAGGAATACCTAACAGGAAGGAGCCAAAGAGTTACGGTAAGGGGCGAGAAGTCGGACTGGCGAACAGTAACAAGTGGAGTACCACAAGGATCGGTGCTGGGACCAATTCTATTTCTAGTATATGTTAACGACATGTTTACAGGCGTAGAGTCCCTACATGTCGATGTTTGCGGATGACGCAAAGTTGATGAGAAGAGTTGTGACAGATGAGGATTGCAGGATCCTCCAAGAGGATCTGAACAGGTTGCAGAGATGGTCAGAGAAATGGCTACTGGAATTCAACACGAGCAAATGTAAAGTTATGGAAATGGGAAAAGGAGATAGGAGACCAAAGGGACAGTACACAATGAAGGGGAACAGCCTACCTGTGAAGACGCGAGAAAGGAGATCTGGGAGTGGACGTAACACCTATCTATCTCCTGAGGCACATATAAATAGGATGACGACAGCAGCGTACTCTACACTGACTGGCAAAAGTTAGAACATCATTCAGAAACCTAAGTAAGGAGGCATTTAAGGCGCTTTACACTGCCTACGTGAGGCCAGTCCTAGAATATGCCGCCCCATCATGGAGTCCCCATCTAAAGAAGCACATAATGAAACTGGAAAAGGTTCAGAGGTTTGCAACGAGATTCGTCCCAGAGCTACGAGGGATGGGGTATGAGGAGCGCCTGAGGGAACTGTGCCTTACGACACTAGAAAGAAGAAGGGAGAGAGGGGACATGATAGGAACGTATAAAATACTCAGAGGGCATTGACAGAGTGGACATAGACGAAATGTTCACACGGAATAGTAACAGAACGAGGGGACATGGGTGGAGAGCTGGAAACTCAGATGAGTCACTGGGATGCTAGGAAGTTTTCTTTAGCGTGAAAGTAGTGGAAAAATGGAATGCACTTAAGGAACAGGTTGTGGAAGCAAATACTATTCATAATTTTAAAACCAGGTATGATAGGGAAATGGGACAGGAGTCATTGCTGTAACAAGTGATGCTCGAAATGCGGGATCCAAGAGTCAATGCTCGATCCTGCATACACAAGTAGGTGAGAACTAGGTGAGTACACACACACACACACACACACACACACATAGAGTAGTTAATAATGGAATGTATTAGGAAGTGATGTGATATATATATAAATAAATAAATATATATATATATATATATATATATATATATATATATATAGATATATATATATATATACTATATATAATTAATTCCTTGCCGCCTGCCTGGTGCTCGCTGTCACAAGGGCCGAGAGATAAAAAAAACACCAGATAACCTGTTTGGAACGGACAAAAAATATTAGATAATATCAACGAGTTGAATCGCTGTTACGAAGAAATATTGAACTATGTTGTTTGAGCGAGGAGAGAGAGAGAGAGAGAGCTTCCCTATCGGACGCGGAGGGGGATGAGATTTAAGGGTTTAGCAGGTTATGAAGAAGGTTTCTACTGGTAAACAAGTGAGGGTAAAGCCATTAGTTCTTTAAACTTTATTGACCAAAGAGTTAAGTTATTGGCAGAGAAAGAGACGGGGCGTGATGAGAGACGGCATTCCAAGTAGCACGGGCTATGGTGAGCCGGCGGAGTGGGCGGATGAAGAGGCCTAGGTTTCTTTAGTTGTTTTTGCAGGATATTCCTGCGCGGGCCCTAAGCCTCTGGCTGGCCCATTAAGTGTTGCTTGTTTCTGTTTTACTTGGGCGGAGTATGAGTATTTATGACTCGTATGGTCGCTTCAGTAAGATTTTGTCCCACGTGTTTAACAACTTCTTCTGCTCTGTTGAATCTAAGTTGAACTCTTACACAGTACTGAGTTACACACCCGTTAAGGTGCGTGGTAAAGTTTTAGTGGCCAATTCACTATGAATTTGTGTGTTGTGTTACTCACACATAAAACACACCACAACACACACACACACACACACACACACACACACGCGCGCGCACACACCACACACACACACACACACACACACACACACACACAACACACACACCACACACACACACACACACACACACCACAGTTGATTGTGTGTGTTCCGTTGATTGACAGTTGAGAGGTGGGACCAAAGAGCCAGAGCTCAACCCCCGCAAGCACCAAATAGTGAGTACAAATAGGTGAGTAACAGCACACACACACACACACACACACACACACACACACACACCACACACACACACACACACACAACACACACACACACACAGAGTAGTTAATAAATGGAATGAACTAGAAGTGATATGGTGGAGGAAGACTCCATACACAGTTTCCAATATAGAATATGTAGAGCCAAATAGGCTCAGGAACCTGTAACCTGTTAAGCTGTTGAAAGGCGGGACCAAAGACCCGAAGCTCAACCGCCTGCAAGCACAAATACTTCACAGCCCTCGTGGCGCAGGGGGTAAAGCACTCGCTCGGCACTTGGCGAGGCGCTATGGCCTGGGGTTCGTATCCTGTCCAGGGAGGATTGACTGGGCGCCAATCCTTAACTGTATACCTCTGTTTACCCAGCAGTAAAATGAGAACCTGGTTGTTAAACCCAAGCGCTACGCGTACTAGTGGCCTTTACAAGAAATTAAGAACTCTTGTATATACAAGTAAATCTCCAAATCATTGGAGATTGGATTGGAACCAATCGGAGGCGTGAACCACAAGACCAGAAGTAAACAAGAAGTCTTCCTCAGGCATGGGGGGGGGGGGGAACGATAATTTTTTGGGTCCGCCTAAACACCCTTCTCTCGGGTTTATACCCCGGCGCTAACACTAATATATATTTTTTCCCCTTGTGAAGACGAGTTTCTTCCCCCTGGCCGTTGTTGTAAGTGCGTTTAGCAATTCTCTCGCGGCTTGTTGAGAGGCTGTCAGCGGCTCACTCTATTACTTTCATCAATATTCTTCCACCGGAGTTTTTATTTTTTCTTCTTTCCTCTTGATATTTTGTGTTAGTTTTAGTTTAGTTTGCTGTGATAATTTGATGCTCTTTTGTTCTGGGGTTTGTACGCAGTGAGTAGAGTGATTTGACCCCTTGATTTGTTATGTTATTCTTTTCTAAATTGTTGTCGAATTGGCTCGCATATACTTAAGAGCGCCTGACAGCTGGGTGGACAGCGGTTTGGATTCGTAGTTCTGAGGTTCCGGGATCGATATCCGTGTGGAGGCGGAGACAAATGAGCAAAATGTTTCTTTCACTCTGATGGCTCTGTTACCTAGCAGTAAATAGGTACCTGGGCGTTAGACAGCTGCTACGGGCTGCTTCCTGGGGGGTGTGTAACAAAAAGGAGGCCTGGTCGAGGACCGGGCCGCGGGGACGCTAAGCCCCGTAATCATCTAAAGATAACCTCAAGATAACCTCTCCTCACATCACCTCAGGTTCTCTCACCTCTCCTCACCCACACATCCCCCACTTCCCTTACTCTTCTTCGCTTCCTTTCTAACTTTATTATGGTTTTCCCCTACTCTTTATTCCTCAGTTTCCCACATTCTTTATTTTTTTCACCTTCCATTCATTCACTTGTGGGGTTTGGGGCTACATGTTCCAAGCCAGGTTATTGTGACTTATTCTCTGCTCTATTTTCTCCTTTTCCTCCTCCTTGTGTTCTATTTCATATATCCCCCATTCTGTTCTTTGGTTTATATTGTTGCTGTTCCTCTTTCTGATGATATATATGCTTGGTTTTGTATCTTGTGGTAATTACTTACTTTCGTGTGTGAGTATTTACTATTTGTGCCTGCAGAATCGAGCTATTAGCTCTTGGATCCCGCCTTTACTAACCAATCTATTTTGTTCTATTATGTCTACTACATATATTGCTCTCTAACACACGCACACATACACACATCCCCAGGAAGCAGCAGCAGCGCCTGTGTGTGTGTGTGTGTGTGTGTGTGTGTGTGTGGTGTGTGTGTGTGTACTTACCTAGTTGTGCTTGCGGGGGGGTTGAGTTCTGGCTCTATGGTCCCGCCTCTCAACTGTCAATCAACTAAAAACATCACGAGGAAAAACGTGTGTGTGTGTACTCACCTATTTTCGCGGCGTGTGTGTGTGTGTGGTGTGTGTGTGTGTGTGTGTGTGTGTGTGTATGTATGTGTGTGTGTGTGTGTGTGTGTGTGTGTGTGTGTGTGTGTGTGTGTGTGGTGTGTGTGTGTCATTACCAGGGGTGACTCTCACTACTGGGGGGTGTTTATGGTGCATTATTTTCACAGCTTTATGCACCTACAATTTTATGGGACCATTTTTCCATACCATTATTGTCGTGACTAGGGAAGAGCAGCGGTAAGCTATTGTCTCCCATTGTCTCTGTTGCTTAATATTTTTCACCTTTCTTAGTGAGAGAAATTATAATGCTAGCAATACTATAAAAATTATACCAATAATTATAACGAATTCTGTTATTCCTACAAATAATAATAATAATAATAATAATAATAAATAAATAATATCAAAATATTAATGTTGAGAAATAATGTTTCTAATAATAATAAAAATGGTTATAATGATAGTTATAATAATTAATAATAATTATTATAATAAAAATTATTATTGGATTATATTATAGATTAAAAAGGTTAGAAAGGTTTAATACTAAGTAGAATATCTTTTTGGAGTTTCATGTTAGGTGAATATATGTTCACTTTCATGTTCACTTTCATGTTCACTTTCATGTTCACTTTCATGTTCACTAGGTGAATACACACACACACACACACACACACACACACACACCACACACACCACACACACACCACACACACACACACACACATACACACACACACACACACACACACGACAGACAGAGTGAATGGTCCAACAATGGCTGTTGAAATTCAACCCGAGTAAATGCAAAGTAATGAAACTAGGCAGTGGAAACAGGAGGCCAGACACAGGATACAGAATAGGAGATGAAGTACTTAATGAAACGGACAGAGAGAAAGATCTAGGAGTTGATATCACACCAAACCTGTCTCCTGAAGCCCACATAAAAAGAATAACGTCTGCGGCATATGCGAGGCTGGCTAACATCAGAACAACGTTCAGGAACCTGTGTAAGGAATCATTCAGAATCTTGTACACCACATAGGTAAGACCAATCCTGGAGTATGCAGCCCCAGTATGGAGCCCGTACCTTGTCAAGCACAAGACGAAGCTGGAAAAAGTCCAAAGGTGTGCTACTAGACTAGTCCCAGAACTAAGAGGCATGAGTTATGAGGAAAGGATGCGAGAAATGCACCTTACGACACTGGAAGACAGAAGAGTAAGGGGGACATGATCACAACCTACAAAATCCTCAGGGGAATCGACCGGGTAAACAAGGATGAACTATTCAACACTGGAGGGACGCGAACAAGGGGACACAGGTGGAAGCTGAGTACCCAAATGAGCCAAAGAGACATTAGGAAGAACTTTTTCAGTGTCAGAGTAGTTAGTAAATGGAATACACTAGGAAGTGATGTGATGGAGGCTGACTCCATACACAGTTTCAAATGTAGATATGATAGAGCCCAGTAGGCTCAGGAACCTGTACACCAGTTGATTGACGGTTGAGAGGCGGGACCAAAGAGCCAGAGCTCAACCCCCCCAAGCACAAGTAGGTGAGTACACACACACACACACACACGCACTCCACCTGCCCCACACACACACACACGCACTCCACCTGCCCCACACACACACACACGCACTCCACCTGCCCCACACACACACACACACACACGCACACGCACTCCACCTGCTCCACGCACACACACACACACAGCGATTGGTGATTGATGAAGATTAAGGCACCCAAAAGGTGGCACGGGCATGAATAGCCCGTAAAACCCCACACACACACTCTCTCTACGTCCCTTCTTTAAAACACTCCAAACCTTCCCCCCCCCTCTCCTACACCCCTTCTCCACCCCCACACACACACACCCCTCACGCCCCCTCCCTCACACCCCCTCCCTCACACTCAGGGCAGTCTCGGCCAAATTTAAAATCGGTTTGAGATATGAGGGAAGAAACTGAGTTACTGGAGCTGAGTCTCTCCAGATTACTCTTTATCTTAATAATTGTTTATATCTTCCACGCCAGCTGATGGGCTCTGTGTCGCGAGACTTATTGTGTTTACCATGTTGAGAAATACGTGTCTTCGCCAGGCGTTGGTTCGCCGGGCGTTGGTTCGCCAGGCGTTGGTTCGCCGGGCGTTGGTTCGCCAGGCGTTGGTTCGCCAGGCGTTGGTTCGCCAGGCGTTGGTTCGACGGGCGTTGGTTCGCCGGGCGTTGGTTCGCCGGGCGTTGGTTCGACGGGCGTTGGTTGAGAGGCGGGACCAAAGAGCCAGAGCTTAACCCCCGCAAGCACAATTAGTTGAGTACACACACAACTTCCACCACTACAAACACCACAACTTAGGGGTCATAATTCACCCCGGCGAGATTATGATGTCCTATGAAATTTGGTTGATATTAAGTGGATGAATTATAGCTCCTTAATGGCCCGAGTGCATCAGGAACGTCGCTGACCTTTGACCCCACTTTGGCCCTAACGAGCTCCTCACACCGAACGACCGAACAGCGTGGCAGTTATTTCCTGGCTAGATGCAGGCACCTAAAACCTGGCATCCAGAAAGTCTTTTATTCAACGCGGGTCGTAGGCCCTATTAAACGGAGCAGGGGGAAGGGGGAGACATCCCCCTTTGGAAAAGGGCCGAAGGGAGGGTGAACCCATTGGAGGGAAAAGGTATTAAAGCTTCATAATGATCAAGCAGATTGACTTTAACAAAGGCATATTTAGCGCTCTTGCATTGTGGTAGGGACAAAAGAGAGACAGACAGACAGACAGACAAACAGACAGACATATTAGACTATACCCACCATGGTGTGCACAGGGCAAGATAACCTACAGCTTGGCCATCCATATATTTCCTACAGTTGATTGTGTTTGAGTTTTAGGCCGTGGATGTGAATATTCAGTCGGCAGGCGACGCAGAGGAACTTTACTGCCTGGGGCGATGGAGTGGATTATGGGGGTGTGGGGAGCATCTTCAGTGGGTGTTTTGACTGTGTAGGGTGTGTGTGTGTGTGTAGTGTGTATTGTGGTGTGTAGAATGTATTGTGTGCGTGTGTGTGTGTGTGTGTGTGTGTGTGTGTGTGTGTGTGTGTGTGTGTGTGTGTGTGTGTGTGTGTCTGTCTGTCTGTCTGTCAACTAAAATCGTGCAAGTTAACGTTGGAAAGATTAACGATTGTTAACGGGGTGTTTCGCCAGAGTGAATTAGTGTCTTCACCCCTCCGGCCTGTCCTCTCTCTGTATTTACAACTCAGTCCACCAGTCTAACTCTCCATCTGTCTATATTTCCTGTCATCCATATTTCCGTTCATTCACGTTCATTCACTCATCATTCAATCTTTAGGTGTTGAAGATTGAGTCAAGTGTACCCTGACTCCAAGATGTCAGGGTACAGCTTAGAGTCTGCTATCATCCGATGTCAGGATACACCTTGGAGTCTGCTATCAGCTGATGTCAGGGTACAGCTTAGAGTCTGCTATCATCGATGTCAGGATACACCTTGGAGTCTGCTATCAGCTGATGTCAGGATACACCTTGGAGTCTGCTATCATCCGATGTCAGGATACACCTTGGAGTCTGCTATCAGCTGATGTCAGGGTACAGCTTGGAGTCTGCTACCAGCTGATGTCAGGATACACCTTGGAGTCTGCTATCAGCTGATGTCAGGATACACCTTGGAGTCTGCTATCAGCTGATGTCAGGGTACAGCTTGGAGTCTGCTATCATCCGATGTCAGGATACACCTTGGAGTCTGCTATCAGCTGATGTCAGGGTACAGCTTGGAGTCTGCTATCATCCGATGTCAGGATACACCTTGGAGTCTGCTATCAGCTGATGTCAGGGTACAGCTTGGAGTCTGCTATCATCCAATGTCAGGATACACCTTGGAGTCTGCTATCATCCGATGTCAGGATACACCTTGGAGTCTGCTATCAGCTGATGTCAGGGTACAGCTTGGAGTCTGCTATCAGCTGATGTCAGGGTACAGCTTGGAGTCTGCTATCATCCGATGTCAGGATACACCTTGGAGTCTGCTATCATCCGATGTCAGGATACACCTTGGAGTCTGCTATCATCCGATGTCAGGATACACCTTGGAGTCTGCTATCAGCTGATGTCAGGGTATAATTTGACTCTCGGTCATCAGTCAAAATTAATTATAATTCTTTCGAAAACTGAAAGTTTGCTAATTTTGCGTGTCGGCTTCTTTCTTCTACTCTATCATTCCACCATCTCCTCCATCACTCCACTATCATACACCATCTCCTCCATCACTCCACTATCATACACCATCTCCTCCATCACTCCATTATCATACACCATCTCCTCCATCACTCCAATATCATACACCATCTCCTCCATCACTCCACTATCATACACCATCTCCTCCATCACTCCATTATCATACACCATCTCCTCCATCACTCCACTATCATACTCCATCTCCTCAATCACTCCACCTACAAGAAGAGGTTGTGTGGAACAACTCAAGAAGAGTTGTTCAACAACTTCAAAGGCCCGAGTCAGCAAAGAATTTAAAAGTCAGAATAGTTAAATGATGAGACGTCACATGTATGGGACTATCATAGGGGCTCATACAGAGCTAGACCACACGCTATCGTAGACAGTGTTAGGTGTTTACACTCGTGTGTTTGCATGTGGCAGGGCGCCCTTGTGTGTCACTGTGTCCGGGGGGGACAGGAAGCCAGAGTGGATTTATACATTTTAAGGTTTTGTCGAGGGCGAGAGCTGCAATTTGACGTGGTCTAAAACAAGCGAGTCGAACGAGTTATTATGCACGAATTGATTGATTGATTAATGAAGATTAAGCCGTCCAAGAGGGGGGCACGGGCATGAATAACCCGTGAGTGGTAATATGTTTGGAGTAAATGTGATGTTTGGTCGTGTATGCACGAGTAGTGATAACTTTCCTTAATACTTTAGATGCTCTTCCCCTTTTTCCCCTTGCCTTACCCCTTACCCTCTCCAATCCCTTCCCTTCACCCTCCTCTATCTCCTCTACCCTCTACCCATCACCCTGCCCCCCCCCTCCACCCTACTTTGTTCACCAAACTTTTACGAAAATTCTTAATGTTTCAAGACGTGATGCCTGGTAATGGAGGAGACGTCAGACGCAGCAGGACCTGCGGTAGCAGGTAATTTTCTACTCACGTGCCCTTGTTCATGTTTGGATAGTTATGGTGGATGAGGAGATGGGGCAGCAGGAGTGGATAGGGGGCAGGAGGAGGAGTGGAATGAGGTGGAGGAGGAGGAGGAGGATAAGGACTCAAAGCATTAAGTTCTTGCGTCTCCTTGCCAGAGTACAATAAGTGTCATAATATATACATACAAATTACTCCCTGTCAGACACACGACCAAACTACGACGTTCCTGCAACATTCGAACAATTTTCAACACCTAACAAGTTGTAACAACCAATATACCAAGTTATAACAACGTTAAATACGTCATAAAAACGTTATAACAAGACGTAGCAAGTTATATATAACAACATATATATAACAAGTTGTAACAAGTTTATATATAACAAGTTGTAACAAGCGGAAAATTGGGAGCGGTTAGGTCAGACATACACACAGACACCACAATAGCGTGATGCATCAAGTGAACAAATCCACAAGGGCCGTGATGAGGGTTCGAACCTACGTCCGAGAGCACCCCAGACGCGGCCTTAATCAACTGAGCTACGACATGGTAAAAAGAATTGCAACCGGGATTTCAACTTGACCTACTACGGATCCTGCAGCCTCTCCGAGACACAAACCATGATTTTACACAATTCCCCCTTGCACCTGAGCTCTGCCAATAAGCTATTCTTCCTCTTCGCCGTTACTTCATTACACACAGAAATCACAATAGCCTGATGCATCAAATGAACCAATCCGGTTGCAATTGAACTCCCGGTTGCAATTCTTTTACCATGTCGTAGCTCAGTTGATTAAGGCGCGTCTGGGATCCTCTCGGACGTACGTTCGAATCCTCATCACGGCCCTTGTGAATTTGTTCAGGGTTAGACATATATATGAATGTGATTGGGTGGTTATAAATAGGAGCTGCCTCGTAGGGGCCAATAGGTCTTCTGCAGTTTGATTGTTGCCGCCGAAGGCGGCTAGTTTATTGTGCACCCCATACTCATCCTGTGAGCGGTAGCGCAAAAGCATTACAGAGGGCACAAAAGGTCTTTATCAGACCTCATCTTAGATTATTACATTTGCAGTTACCTTTATTCCTATGTTCTTACGTCCTTATGACCGTTACGTTGTGTGTTTACATCGTTCAAAGGTTAGTTCCTAGATAGCAAGACTAAAATTACCATTTACTGAAGCGAAAGATATGGTAGGAAATGTAGAATAGTAGAGGGTCCTTAGACACAGGGAACACCTTACGAACAACACGGGGGTCCCTTAAGGCCCCTGATGTTCATTGAGAGAGAGAGAGAGAGAGAGAGAGAGAGAGACAGACAGACAGACAGACAGACAGACAGACAGACAGACAGACAGACAGACAGACAGACAGTCAGACAGATTAATACAATGTTCATGTACCAGATGTATGAAATAGTGCCAGAACAGAAATGATATGAACAAGTTCCTAGTAGTTCCTTGAACTAGAGGAACTGTTATTCGTTTTAGGATGAACTTAAAAATGCGAATGATGAACGCAGCTCTGTTATATATATGTTCGTTGTTCACTGTCACCAACGGCCAGCACAACGTTGTTCTTCAGTTCACTTTTAACACGGGTGGTCATTAGTACCACCAAGCTGCTTGTTATTCTCTGGTTGATGCTAATGACTCTCTGGAATGCAATTGTCTCTACTCTCTGGATTCTCATTGCTTAGGTGGTCATTTCTTTCTGTTTGATTATAATTCCTTTGTTTGATATCTTCTTTTCTTGGTAAATTAGTTATTGCTTTGTTTGATATCTTCTTTCCTCGGTAAATTAGTAATTCCTTTGTTTGATATCTTCTTTACTTGGTAAATTAGTAATTATTTTGACAGTTATTACTTTCTGTTTGATACTAATTACTTTGTTTCATAGTAATTACTTTTTTCTTGGTAATGACTTTGTTTCACAGTAATTACTGTCTGCTTGACAGTAATTACCGTCAGGTAGATGGTAATATATTTCCGTCAATCTCCAGCATTCACGACATAATCATCCACATTGACAGTTCATTTCAATATTGTCACACCTGTCTCTTACCCTTGACAGTTTTAAAACAGTTCGGAAGCCTTTTTTCTGTGTTGAAGCCCTCGGGAAAGTTACCTAACATATTTCTCCAAGACTCGGTAGGCATTTTTTTTTGGAGGGGGAGGGGAGGGGCTGTCTTGAACACGTTTCGACTGTTCGGCCGTGTTCGGATTTGTAAATGTTTCTTGGAAGTCTGAATATTGGTTTTGAGGAAGTTAAGGGGTGTTCTTGTAGGGGGAGAAGGGGGGAGGATGATTGGGGGGGGGGGGGTTCTAATGAGGCTTCTTTTTGTATGAATATTGATGGTGGTGATGGTGATGATGATGGTAATGGTGGTGGGGATGTTGATGGTGTGTCTTTTAATGAATCCACGGCTCATTAAACTCACAAGAGAGAGAGAATGATAAAATAAGTATTAAAAGAGACTTGTGAGAAGTGGTGAGCGAGTGGCCATGATGTGAGGCAGGTAGAGGCAAGGTAGCCATTAACATGCAGGATGTTATGTCAAGTTGTAAGGGCCGGGATGACTGTGGTGGAGGCTGGTAGTCACTAGGGAGATCTCCTGTACGCTTACACACACACACACACACACACACACACACACACACACACACACACACACACACACACACACACACACACAACACACATACACACACAAGAGGTAACAGACACACAGATGTTGGAGGCAAGTATGATAATGGGGTTGTGAAGGCATTAGGAGGGAGAGAGGGAGAGAGGGAGAGAGGGAGGAGTCAGCAACGCTGTGATCAGGGCGCAGTATGTTCATAGTAATTACTATGACTGTGCCCGTGGTGGTCGTGCGCACCAAATATTGTCTTGAGTGTGTGTGTGTGTGTGAGCTTATCACGCACGAGGCCTCGAAGGCCAGTGAATGGTATGAGACCTTTGAAGGCTCGAAAGTGAGCGTTCAGATTTGTATCGTCAATCCTAATGATCACAAAATTGCCGATGAAACGAGTCAGAATAAGAGAACTATTTCAAAATGTAATATTATGACCTGGACAAACTACAGAGATGGTCTGAGAAATGGCTGTTTGACTTCACTCTTAAGTATATGCAAGGTGCTCAGACTAGGAACTGGGTGAGGTCAAATGGAAAAAAACAAATACTAGACACAGGGAAAGAAAATAAATTATCAGAAAATAGGCATAACCCCCCCCCCACCCACACCCCTAAGCCTAGCATAGGAGGCAGACATCAACGAGGTAACATCAGCGGCGCATGCGACCCAATTCAAATCGAATCAAACATTTTATTAATAAATGGTTGGACATTTATAATTGGTCAAGTTTACATAAACAAAATCCTGTTCGTTAATTACAAAATTGGGTCCTCACAATGGGGAAGATGAAGCTGCTGGATATAATTGGCTGGCTCGCTACTGTCGCTTCTGGATATTAATGAGTGAACTTTTTTAGTTATATTTAGTGAGGAAAGGCTGATAATGTTAGTCCTCACTACAGTGTATAATAATAAAAATAAAAAAGGAGACATGATCATAACATATAAAATTCCTTGAGTACTGCAAATAGATTATATATTAAAAAAAATGTAGTTTGTAACAAAATTATTTACAAACAGCTCTATTCCCACCGTGTAAAACACAACATATTAAGTCCTTGCCGGTTTGACTTCCATCCCCCCACCCCCAAAAAAAAGAATACCAATGATGCCATTAATATAATCTACGAAGCCCTTGACAAAAATGAGTTCCCAATTGGCCTCTCCATTGACCCGAGGCGAAGGTTTATACGCATTTCCGATGAGCACATTCGATATTCTCCGCGAGTGCGTGCATTCGCCACGGTGGTTGGCGAGACACTACCCTGATCATCCCGGGGGTGTTGGCCTTACGTGTCTGGGTCACCTGAAGTCCGTATCGACCAGGGAAGGTGAGTGAGGCGGAGCCAGGTATAGGGGAGTTAACCCTGGCAGCTCTGACCTAACGCCTTGCTGAAGTCTCACGACGGGTGGCCGCTGGGGGCCGACGGGCGGTCAACTTCGGGAGCTCTATGTCTTTAGGGGGTACATAGGCAGGGGCTAGATGTAGGCCGGCATGATGCTCGGCGCCCGTTCTCTTCGGCGCCGGAGGAGGGTTGGGTTAAGGACCACGAGCTCAGCCTTAGATACTGTAAACCATAACTACCTCTTACTTAAACTTCACCACTATGGTATCCGAGGACTTGCTCTGAACTATATCTGTTTCCATCGTAGTGACAGACATCAATATGTAGTCATCAATACATAACTTCTTCCCCACTCTGTGGGAAAAACCTGCTGTGATTGATATAAGAGGAGACTACCAGAGACTTGTACTGAACTAAATTAAAAAATTACTGTATGCAAATTAATTCAACTAAAATCTCTAGCTAGGGTCGTAAATCCTAGCTCCTCTTTTCCTAATGACAGATAATGGGCTGTAAGGGGCAGGTGGGGTGAGTGAATTAGTTGATAGGTTGATTGCAGTTCCACGTCCACCTGCCAACAGGTATCTCACATCAGCTTGTATTTTATACAAGGATAAGATTTATAAATTCAGTTATATAACTGAACACTGGCTCTGTTTAAATCAGAGATTTAAACATACACAGTCTAGCCTAGCACCTTAGCAATTAACAGCCAATACACTTATACTTTAAACAACTTAAATTGTAAATTGTAAAGTATGATAAATGACCTAAATATGGTCTGAGTACTGTTACTGAGTACTAAAAATATATTAATTAAATGAACTTATATGATTACTTAAAAAATAACTAAGCAAGCAATTGTTAACTTAATTTATATATTCAAGTATTGCAATGTATATGATCAATGTATATGATTAAATACAGTCAGCTTGTTGAATCTCTTCCTACACTCTGGACACTCATGTGTATTAGTTTACTTATTGTGACAATCTTCTCTGACACTGGACACTCATGAGGTTCAGAGCTTGGATAAGATTCTGCTGTACCACAATATTAATAATAAACTCACAGAAATATGAGGCGTTGCCTCGCCTTTTTACCGACTATCAGTCTTATAGAATATTAATGTTATACTAGCTTTAATTGGCCAACTAATACGCTACAGTAATAACATTCAATAAACTTAGCTGAAGCCGGGTGCCTGTCTGACAAAGTGTGCCAGACTGAAGAACTCTCTTGGCGAGTTTAGGCACGATATTTTAGATTACAGCGTTGCTGTTTGACGTACGAGTAGCGTTGCTGTTTGACGTACGAGTAGCGTTGCTACGGATATAGGACTGCGTTGCAGAAGATAACAATGAAGATTAGGGATGAGATTAGGGATGAAGGTGGAGACCGCGTCACTAAATGCTCCACTTCACTCTTATTTTACATAAATGTTCTAGGATTTTCCTTGTTGATATATTGTCCAGGTACTCCCCCAGTTCTAGAGAGTGTTCACTGGTGATAATGATATTAGATAAGGTGTCCTTGAGCTGAAAATGTTCGCTAAGGGACCGTCACGTGTACACTGTTGTGTAAACATACGTTCTGCCCCCGGGCTGTGGTGGGCGCTTCTCTCCCGAGATGCCTCCCCCATCCCCTTGAAGGGGTTACTTACAATGAATATTGATTGATTATTTTTACAGTCTAGACTTATGATTGAGATAAGATGTGATTATAATAAAATATGATATAGGATTTAAAGATTATAAGTAGTACTTGATAATACCACTGACTCTTAATAAGGATTCGATTTTATCTCTACCGGATACTACGTCATGTTCCAATAAATTTTTAATTAACAAATCCTTCTAGAAGCTTCTGGATCCTTGAAAGAACATGCACTAAGTCACGTAGGCATCTATAGGGCCCTATGGCGTACGTGATCATAGTGGCATCATCTAGGATCAAGCTATATTGTGAATCTATTGTGATTCTGATATGATTCTGATATGATATAGATTTGATATAGATATGATATAGATATGATTTGATATGATATTGATATGATATAGAAATAATACATTTCTTAGATGATTATTAGATATGGTGGGTAAAAATTTCCCACATCTTCCAGAGGGAGAGAACTGGCACAGAGTCCTATACTAAGGACAGTAGTAACCATATGTATTTATTTACTCTCCATCGGATTGATAATACAAGTGCAAATTTTGCTTGCACTTTTGTGCGGCTGTCCGTTGTGGACGATTGTGCCTGTTAGGAGTCTGTGGGTCATGTGTAGTTAGAATGTCTTGAGGTCTCTCAGGATCTAACTGCAGCTGGCTCACTGATTCCATGTGGATGAGTTTGTCCAATGTCTTCAGGGAAGTTGTTCCTTTAGACAGGATCTTGACTATTCTCAAAATCCCCTGGCTATCTGGATGGACTGAGACAACTTTACCTAATGGCCAGTCAGCCCTAGGGCCATCACTGTCTACCAAGACAATATCGCCAGGTTGGAGATTAGATATATTATGTGGGACATTGGCCCCATAGTGATGTTCTCGTAGAGATGTAAGATATTCTTTTGTCCAAACATCATTCCATTTTTGGATTATGCTGGACAGATGCTTATACCCCTGAACCAACTCGCTCTGACTCACATATGAGGGATCTCTGATCTCATCATCCACTAGAGATGGTACTGGAGTCAGAAGTCTTCCATACATTAGGTGTGCAGGACTTAATGGCTCATGTTGAGTAGGATCATCAGACAAGTAAGTCAACGGCCGGTTATTCACCCTTGATTCTATTTCCGTGATTACTGTCTGGAGTTCTTGAAGATTGATTTTCTGACGGTGTAGAGATTTTCTCAAGGATCTTTTGACAGTTCCTATTAACCGTTCATAAAATCCTCCGTGCCATGGGGCTCTTGGAGGGATAAATTTCCATCTGCAATGACGCTGT
>WNGS01023287.1:42624-58219 GCA_020271785.1 Procambarus virginalis
CCAACGTCAGTTATGATGTTAATGGTGATGGATGGTGACAGCCCAGAACACTATCCAGCTCCTGTCATGGTAGGTCTCCGTCTGCACATACTCTATGGGGTCTATTTCCCTCCCTCTCTCCCTCCCTCTCTCTCTCTCTATCCCTCTTTCTCTCTCTCTCTCTCTTCTCTCTCTCTCTCTCTCTCTTCTCTCTCTCTCTCTCTCTCTCTCTCTCTCCAACACCTTCCCTCCATCGCCACCTCCTCCCCCTCCCTCGTGCTCCTGCCTCCCGATTCCTCCATCTATCTGCCATTAATCAAGACTCCATCAAGTTAACTGGACAAACGATGCAAGCACGACACACATTGCGGCAACATTTGGGCAAGATGAGTCGGTAAAGATGGGGCTGAGAGCCATCATCTGCACACTTGTGGCGGCTGCCTTCACTACCATCACCACCATCATCATCATCACAAACACGGCCATCATCACCACCCAATCCTGTCAGCACTCTCAACCACAGCGTTTTTATTTTTGTTATTTATAAGTATATCAGCATTTTCTGCACGCACACACACGCACATGCACGCACACGCATGGGGTCAGTGACCCTCGCGGCTGAGTGGACAGCACTTGTCGCAGTCTAAATGGCGCGGGATCGATTCCCGGCGGAGGCGGAAACAAATGGGCAGAGTTTCTTTCACCCTGATACACCTATTCACCTAGCAGCAAATAGGTATACCTGGGCGTTATAGACAGCTACTACGAACTGCTTCCTGGGGATGTGTATGTGTGTGTGTGTGTGTGTGTGTGTGTGTGTGTGTGTGTGTGTGTGTGTGTGTATTCACTTAGTTGTATTTTACGGGGGTTGAGCTTTGCTCTTTCGGCCCGCCTCTCAACTGTCAATCAACTGTTTACTAACTACACTAACTACTTTTTTTTTTTTTTTTTTTCCCACACCACACACACACACACACACCCCAGGAAGCAGCCCGTGACAGCTGACTAACTCCCAGGTACCTATTTACTGCTAGGTAACAGGGGCATTCAGGGTGAAAGAAACTTTGCCCATTTGTTTCTGCCGGGTGCGGGAATCGAACCCGCGCCACAGAATTACAAGTCCTGCGCGCAATCCACCAGGCTACCACGGCCCCCATGTGTGTGTGTGTGTGTGTGTGTGTGTGTGTGTGTGTGTGTGTGTGTGTGTGTGTGTGTGTGTGTGTGTGTGTTTGTGTGTGTGTGTGTGCGTTAGAAAAAAATATGTGTAGTAGATATAATAGAGGTAAAACAGTTTGGTTAGAAAGGCCGGGTCCAAGAGCTAATAGCTCGATTCTGCAGACACAAATAGTAAATAGTAAAATTGTAATTACACAGGAAGCAGAAGCAACGCCCAATGACATTCAGGAACAACGAACTAACAATCACAGCAGAAAATACCATCATTAGAGAGTTTGGAATCTTCAACCAGCAACATTAAGAAAGAATTCGCGGTATTGCTATTCCTCTCTCACTAAATAACCGATAATTATATATTGCAACACATAATTTGTCTCAATTAACACAAAGGTCTCGTTTAACACATAATGCCTCGTTTAACACATAAAATGTCTCGATTAACATGTAATATGTCTCGTTTAACACATAAAATGTCTCGTTTAACACATAATATGTCTCGTTTAACACATAATATGTCTCGTTTAACACATATTGTCTTGTTTAACACATAATATGTCTCGTTTAACACATATTGTCTCACTTGACACATAATATGTCTCGTTTAACAAGTAATATGTCTTGTTTAACGCATAATATGTCTCGTTTGACACATAATATGTCTCGTTTAACACATAATATATCTCGTTTAACATATAATATGTCTCGTTTAACACACATTGTCTCGTTTAACACATAATATGTCTCGTTTAACACGTAATATGTCTCGTTTAACACATAATATGTCTCGTTTAACACATAATATGTCTCGTTTAACACATAATATGTAATGTTTAACACATAATATGTCTCGTTTAATACATAATATGTATCGTTTAACACGAAATATGTCTCGTTTAACACATAATATGTATCGTTTAACACGCAATATGTCTCGTTTAACACATAATATGTCTCGTTTAACACGTAATATGTCTCGTTTAACACGTAATATGTCTCGTTTAACACATAATATGTCTCGTTTAACACGTAATATGTCTCGTTTAACACATAATATGTCTCGTTTAACACGTGATATGTCTCGTTTAACACATAATATGTCTCGTTTAACACGTAATATGTCTCGTTTAACACGTAATATGTCTCGTTTAACACATAATATGTATTGTTTAACACATAATATGCCTCGTTTAACACATAATATGTCTCGTTTAACACATAATATGCCTCGTTTAACACATAATATGTCTCGTTTAACACATAATATGTCTCATTTAACACATAATATGTCTCGTTTAACACATAATATGTCTCGTTTAACACATAATATGTCTCGTTTAACACATAATATGTCTCGTTTAACACATAATATGTCTCGTTTAACACATAATATGTCTCGTTTAACACATAATATGCATCATTTGTATGACTTTCACCTCACCTACCTCATCCAAACGTGACCTCTCTCTATGATATGTCTGTACTTCATGATTCAATGAATTCCTTCGCCTGTACACGTTGATACAGGCTTCGAGGCCACAGCTGTATCACCAGTACACACACCTCCGCCTCATATGGTCCCCCAGTACACACACCACCACCACACATTACCCCAGTACACACGCCACCACCACACATGACCCCAGTATTCAACGTGTAGCAGAGACCTTGATTTTTCCCGCATTCCAAATTAGTTCCAGCATTGTCATTCTCCTTCCACAGCATCCTCATCCTCTAACGCCTCTTCCATCCTGAGTTATCACATCTCCCGAGACTCCCACGGCCCACAGCTGCTCCCAGGGTCCACAGCTGCTCCCAGGGTCCACAACTGCTTCCAGGGTCCACAGCTGCTCCCAGGGTCCACAGCTGCTCCCAGGGTCCACAACTGCTTCCAAGGTCCACAGCTGCTTCCAGGGTCCACAGCTGCTCCTAGGGCCTACAGCTCCTCCCAGGGTCCACAACTGCTTCCAGGGTCCACAGCTGCTCCCAGGGTCCACAGCTGCTTCCAGGGTCCACAGCTGCTTCCAGGGTCCACAGCTGTTCCCAGGGTCCACAGCTGCTTCCAGGGTCCACAGCTGCTCCCAGGGTCCACAACTGCTTCCAGGGTCCACAGCTGCTCCCAGGGTCCACAGCTGCTCCCAGGGTCCACAGCTGCTCCTAGGGCCTACAGCTCCTCCCAGGGTCCACAACTGCTTCCAGGGTCCACAGCTGCTCCCAGGGTCCACAACTGCTTCCAGGGTCCACAGCTGCTCCCAGGGTCCACAGCTGCTCCCAGGGTCCACAGCTGCTCCCAGGGTCCACAGCTGCTCCCAGGGTCCACAACTGCTTCCAGGGTCCACAGCTGCTCCCAGGGTCCACAGCTGCTCCCAGGGTCCACAGCTGCTCCCAGGGTCCACAGCTGCTTCCAGGGTCCACAGCTGCTCCCAGGGTCCACAGCTGCTTCCAGGGTCCACAGCTGCTTCCAGGGTCCACAGCTGCTCCCAGGGTCCACAGCTGCTCCCAGGGTCCACAGCTGCTCCCAGGGTCCACAGCTGCTTCCAGGGTCCACAGCTGCTCCCAGGGTCCACAGCTGCTCCTAGGGCCTACAGCTCCTCCCAGGGTCCACAACTGCTTCCAGGGTCCACAGCTGCTCCCACAGCCCACAGCTGCTCCCAGGGTCCACAACTGCTTCCAAGGTCCACAGCTGCTTCCAGGGTCCACAGCTGCTCCTAGGGCCTACAGCTCCTCCCAGGGTCCACAACTGCTTCCAGGGTCCACAGCTGCTCCCAGGGTCCACAACTGCTTCCAAGGTCCACAGCTGCTTCCAGGGTCCACAGCTGCTCCTAGGGCCTACAGCTCCTCCCAGGGTCCACAACTGCTTCCAGGGTCCACAGCTGCTCCCAGGGTCCACAGCTGCTCCCAGGGTCCACAGCTGCTCCCAGAGCCTACAGCTGCTTTCAGGGTCCACAGCTGCTTCCAGGGTCCACAGCTCCTCCTAGGGTCCACAGCTGCTCCCAGGGTCCACAGCTGCTCCCAGGGTCCACAGCTGCTCCCAGGGTCCACAGCTGCTCCCAGGGTCCACAGCTCCTCCCAGGGTCCACAGCTGCTCCCAGGGTCCACAGCTGCTCCCAGGGTCCACAGCTGCTCCCAGGGTCCACAGCTCCTCCCAGGGTCCACAGCTGCTCCCAGGGTCCACAGCTCCTCCCAGGGTCCACAGCTGCTCCCAGGGTCCACAGCTGCTCCCAGGGTCCACAGCTGCTCCCAGGGTCCACAGCTCCTCCCAGGGTCCACAGCTGCTCCCAGGGTCCACAGCTCCTCCCAGGGTCCACAGCTGCTCCCAGGGTCCACAGCTGCTCCCAGGGTCCACAGCTGCTCCCAGGGTAGGCATCATCAGCATCATAATAATCAGCATCTCGGACCAATAGAGCCAAGTCTAAGACCCGGCTCCCATCAGTTATCCACACGTATGAAAGGCTTTCGAACCAACCTTCTCGCTCTTCTCTGTTCCCTGCTTTATCCTGCTTCCTTTTTCGTTTCTCCTCGTTCCATGCGTTGTTTTTCTACCATGTTACTCCTTCTTTTCCATAGCTGTCGGCTTCCCCCTACCTCTCGCCTCATTTACCTACTTTGCGCCATTCCCTTTCCCTTCGGCATCTTTATTTCCCCTATTTATGTTTTTCCCTCTCTTAATCCCTCATTGTTCATCCCCTTTTTTTTCTTCTCTCTCCTTCGCCTCATCTTCTTACTCCTTTCCAATCACTTTCCTCTCAGTTCTTCTCTATTTTCTCAAGTCTTCTTGTTGCCTCTATCTGTCCACCTTATTACTCTCCCCCTCTTGCTCCTTCTCCTCCTCCTCCTCCTCGTGTGCCTACTTCTCATCACCTTGTGTCTCCATCTCCTCAACTTCGCCATGAATACGTGAGGCCTTTGTCGACGACCGTGCAAATCCTGCAAGACCTCAAGGTGAGAGATAAGGTGAGAGACAAGGTGAGAGATAAGGTGAGAGACAAGGTGAGAGACACCCTGCTGCCTATCTTAAACCGAACTCTGTTCCCTGAAGTGCTCTTTGAGGGCCGGACGAGCCTAAGATTTTTTTAAGGTAGGGGGGAGGGGAGGGAGGTAAAGAACCACGGTTCCTCAAACATTCTTCAATGAATACTGCATTCTGGCTACTAGGTACAACATTATATATATATATATATATATATATATATATATATTATATATATATATATATATATATATATATGCGGAAAAACACAAAGACATGGAGAAGTTTTTTGAAATGAAATTTTTTCCGCATACAAATGATCAGTGTTTAGTGATCGTCAATTGCATATATATATATATATATATATATATATATATATATATATATATATATATATATATAAATATATATATTAGTCAATAGTCCTAGAATGTGTTGATTGTTGAGGGTGTGCTAATATAAATACAACGACACTGATTGATCAGTTTATATTAGTTCTAGTGCTAATTGCCTCTTTATCTTAATTTTGTGATGTACATTGCACCAATATACGTCTCACCGTTTTAATAAACCTCACTTTGTCTTTACAATATATATATCAGCCTTGACATTATTAGCTAAGTGTTCACTCGCTGTGTACCAAAAATGCAAGTTTAATTTTGATCGCCATACAGTGGTTAATCCATTTTGTAATTAGTTCGTTACCGATCATACGCTTCTGATTCTGATAGTTACAATGACTATCATGCTATGCCGCTATTGTGATTACACAGTGATTACACAGAGTGAGATTGAAGTCTCTCAGGGCCGCATAATTACACCCATTTTAGAACCTGCAATTAGTGAAGACTTTGGTGAACTGGATTTTGACAGCCATCGTAAAGAAAGAGCCACACACACACACACACACACACACACACACACACACACACACACACACACACACTGTGCTTGTGATGAGACGCCAAACTGCGTAGTTGTGTTGCGCGAAACTGCGTAGCTGAGTAATCCTTGGAGAACTTTGAGGCTAAAACCTAGCGGTAACGATCAGCAGCTTGGGTCGTAAAGGGGCAATGACCCCCGACCCCCACACAGGTCAGCAGGTGGAGGGGAAATGTCAACAGCCGATGGACAGTGTTTGGCTCTTGAGTACACACTAGTAAAGAATAGAATGTGTGTGTGTGTGTGTGTGTGTGTGTGTGTGTGTGTGTGTGTGTGTGTGTGTGTGTGTGTGTGTGTGTGTGTGTGTGTATTCACTTAGTTGTATTCACTTAGTTGTATTTTACGGGGGTTGAGCTTTGCTCTTTCGGCCCGCCTCTCAACTGTCAATCAACTGTTTACTAACTACACTAACTACTTTTTTTTTCCACACCACACACACACACACACACACACATCCCAGGAAGCAGCCCGTGACAGCTGACTAACTCCCAGGTACCTATTTACTGCTAGGTAACAGGGGCATTCAGGGTGAAAGAAACTTTGCCCATTTGTTTCTGCCGGGTGCGGGAATCGAACGCGCGCCACAGAATTACGAATCCTGCGAGCTATCCACCAGGCTACCTGGCCCCCTGTGTGTGTGTGTGTGTGTGTGTGTGTGTGTGTGTGTGTGTGTGTGTGTGTGTGTGTGTGTGTGTGTGTGTGTGTGTGTGTGTGTGTGTGTGTGTCTGTGTGTGTGTGTGTCTGTGTGTGTGTGTGTGTTTCACTCAGTACAGTGACAACACACAGACAAATCACAGCCCGGAACAGTCTCCCTTAAGTGCTACGTAAAACCCAGAGAGACCATATTCTCGCTCTTATAAAGCCCTCACCATATGGGTCACATCTGAAAAAGCTTTAACCCTTGCAAATTACCTATTCCTGTTTGCAACTGTTTTTCCTGACTATATTTTGCGTGTGTGTATGTGTATTCACCTAGTTGTGCTTGCGGGGGTTGAGCTCTGGCTCTTTGGGCCCGCCTCTCAACTGTCAATCAACTGGTGAGCAGATTCCTGAGTCTATTGGGCTCTATCATCAACTGTTACACTTGAAACTGTGTATGGAGTCAGCCTCCACCACATCACTTCCTAATGCATTCCATTTGTCAATCACTCTGACACTAAAAAAGTTCTTTCTAATGCCTCTGTGGCTCATTTTGCCACTCAGTTTCCACCTGTGTCCCCGAGTGCGTGTGCCCCTTGTATTAAATAGCCTGTCTTTATCTACCCTATCAATTCCTTTGAGAATCATGAATGTGGTGATCATGTCCCCCACCACTAACTCTTCTGTCTTCCAGTGTCGTGAGGTTGAATTCCCGTAGTCTCTCCTCGTAGCTCATACCTCTCAGCTCAGGTACTAGTCTGGTGGCAAACCTTTGAGCCTTTTCCGGTTTAGTCTTATCCTTGACTAGATATGGACTTCATGCTGGGGCTGCATACTCCAGGATTGGCCTGACATTTGTGGTATACAAAGTTCCGAATGATTCCTTACACAAGTTTCTGAATGCCGTTCTTATGTTAGCCAACCTGGCATATGCCGCTGATGTTATCCTCTTGATATGGGCTGCAGGGGACAGGTCTGGCGTGATATCAACCCCTAAGTCTTTTTCTCTATCTGATCCTTGAAAAATTTCATCTCTCAAATGATACCTTGTATCTGGCCTCCTGCTCCCTACATCTATCTTCATTACATTACCTTGGGTTAAACTCTAGCAACGATTTGTTCCACCATTCCTTCAGTTTGTCTAGGTATTCTCCTAATATTGATTTTATACAAAATTTGATAATATCCTGAGTTACTTTATAAATTATTAGAAGACTTTAGTTTTGTTTTATTAGTTTTATAAAACTGTAATTTGAATATAGCCATAGGTTAAGTACTAATTGTAATTAAGAAGCAATAAATGCTATTTACATGCTTGTCCTCCTACACTCCCAAGGTTAGGTTAGGTTAGGTCGTGGTTTTCTATGCAGCTTTTCAGGTAAACACTAATTTTCACAATATTTTGGTGCGATGCTGGCGATTAAGTGTATTTTTGTATTATGCCGATAGTCAGGATTGTACTTATTACATTTAGTATTAAATCGTACTGTCTATTCGGAGGATGGGTTGGATTACACAGTTGTGTCAAGCTGTTCCCTGACTCTTGATGATTACACAGTTGTGTCAAGCTGTTCCCTGACTCTTGATGATTACACAGATGTGTCAAGCTGTTCCCTGATTCTTGATGATTACACAGTTGTGTCAAGCTGTTTCTGACTCTTGATGATTACACAATTGTGTCAAGCTGTTCCCTGACTCTTGAACACGGTGACATGTTCTTATTAGTGACAGCTCCTCCTCCTCTTGACATCATCTTTAAATGCCAGCGAAATTATGAGTGTAATACATATTTATTTCAGAAACAATACTCACGGGGAATGAGTTAGAGTGGATATAAATAGGAGCTGCCTCGTATGACCCAATAGGTCTCCTACTGGAGGCTTATGGATCCAAGAGTTGCAATTCTTAAGAAGCTCCATATAGCGTTCAGCTTCACAACCGGGTAAGAGGAGCCGTATATCTTACAGGTCGATAAGGTGCTGCTTCTGCTTGCATTAGGCTTGCATCGGGAGCCGGTCGGCCGAGCGGACAGCACACTGGACTTGTGATCCTGTTGTCCCGGGTTCGATCCCGGGCGCCGGCGAGAAACAATGGGCAGAGTTTCTTTCACCCTATGCCCCTGTTACCTAGCAGTAAAATAGGTACGTGGGTGTTAGTCAGCTGTCACGGGCTGCTTCCTGGGGGTGGAGGCCTGGTCGAGGACCGGGCCGCGGGGACACTAAAGCCCCGAAATCATCTCAAGATAACCTCAAGAGGCTCGGCTATGAAGAATCCTTGAGAGTTTACACCTCTTGCTAATGTACAACTGACCCCATGATTTCTCACCGTCCGGGTCAGAAACCTGTTAGGGTTTCCGAGGCTTCCCTGGGTCAGGGGTTCTTAACGAGGGGGTTCATTACCCCTTGACGGGTATTTGAGGGAGGGAGGGAATTATCAGGACAAAGCGCCAAGCCAATACGACTATATAACACTTGGAAGGGATCATGACAAAAAGTTGGGATGGGACGGACGGAGGGAAGAGATGGTGGCCAACCACCTGGATGGTCGGGGATTGAACGCCGACCTGCATGAAGCGAGACCGTCGTTCTACCGTCCAGTTGGGCTGAGGGGTTTGGGAACTAAATATTACGGAACTCAATCTCAAAACAATTAAAAAATAATGTTTTGTTAGCTTCGAATTAACTAACAAACACCGCCAGCAAACAACAGTGAAAATATCACTAGTTCCTGCTACCTTCAGTATTTATGATTTGAGGTTTTTTCTATAAATAAATATGATGAAATTCTAATGGCTTTCTCTCAGCTGTTGTGTTCCATATGTAAAAGCCAGTTACTGACGTCTTTCGAAGCCATACAGGTATACCTAAGCCATACAGGTATACCTAAGCCGTACAGGTACACCAAAGCCATACAAGTATACCTAAGCCGTACAAGTATACCTAAGCCATACAGGTATACATAAGCCATACAGGTATACCTAAGCCATTCAAGTTTACCTAAGCCATACAGGTTTATCTAACAGTTGTAATATGATGGGGATTTGGACAGTCTGGGGAAGGGGTCGTGGGGACATATTGGGTAATAAACCACGGAGGGTCATTAATCGTAAGAAAAAAAAGGTTAAGCTGCCTTGACCTCGGGTCAAAGGCTGACCTTAGCCAAGGATGAAACACACAATAGTTGCCCCAAGAGTCTATGGCCAAAATCAATATGCAATTTATATAAATCTGCCTGCTGTATAAATACACTATATATATCAATACTCTTAATTTACCCAACACATCTAAAATGTAAATAATAGCCATCACGACATTGGGTAATTTAAAAATGTGGATTTTTTAACTTAGTAGTTGAATTTATCTCTACGATAACATGCAAGCAACTATATATTGAAGTCTAGGGTATTAATGTGTTCTTAGTACATTAAGAGCTGAAGAACACTCTTCAGTCTGAAGAACACAGTCTGAAGAACACAAATATAATTCACGCCTCAAGTAACACTATTAAAATACAATACGACGTGGAGCCTCGCCAAGGAGTAAGAATGTTGCACGCATCTGGTCGTTAGTAAATGATTAATGCAGATTGCACTGACCTTTTAGACGAGTCCGACTGGCGTAAGTAGACAACTTGTTGCAACGGCTGACACCAATACCTGACACCAACAGCTGACACGATAGCTGACACTAGTCACTGGGCTAGGTGGGTGCAGCCAATCACTGGGCCAGGTGGTGCAACCAATCACTGGGTTAGATGGTGCAACCAATCACTGGACCAGGTGGCAACAACCAATCACTGAACCAGCTGTCGACAACCAATCACTGGACCATCAAAAATCAGACTACCAAAACCCCAATAATAAAAAAATTGAACTAAACAGGAATAAGAAAAAGACCATCCCGAATCCAAATTAAAATCAAGACTTACTTGCTGTTATGAGATTCTCTTCAGGGAACTGCTTGAGGATGTGTAGGAGGATGATGCCAGCCGCCTGGTGGAGGCCATGAGAGGCCATATGGATCAGGAGGGCCATGAACAGCACCACCCAACCCCACCCTCCTTCCGGATAGTAGTGCCGTCCGATGGTCTCCTTCTTATCCGGATCTTCTGTTGGTCCTCGCTTATCGGGCGCTATTTCTTCGGAAGGCATTTCGGAGATGGCCACTCCGGAGGGAAGGTCCCCCAGGAGGGAGGAACGGGCATCGGAGGCGAAGGAGGGATGATCGGAGGCCACAACCACCACGCCGGAGTCCCGGGCGCCTCCGGAGCGAGAGGCCGCAGAGTCCTCCTCGCCGACCCACTCCCCGCCATGGACTCCAGGCAGGGACTTGGACCGTTTAATGGACATGGCAGAGTCCTTCCCCCTCCCCTCACAGCCGGCGACGCGTCTCACTTGCACTCATCGTATGTAAACATGGCGCAGAAGGCCTCACTCTCCCTCACTCTCTCAGTTCAACTCTCAATTATAAATATTTCCACAGCCTGGTACTCTGGCGCCAGTGTCCAGACGGGGAACATTTTTGCATATTTTTCTACATTCATTGACTTAAAGGAACACTTTTTAAAAGACTCTCGTGACACCGTGATTCTTTCCGTCATGTCATTGTTTACACTGGTGATGACGGTGCCATATTGCAACCTTGCAACAGTGGTGGCCACTATGGCGCCTACAGTGGCCACACACACTTACTTAACACGTCCACACCGGACGGCATATTGGACTGGAAAGCAATTTGGGTTAGTTCTTCAACTCATTCCACCACACTCAAGGATTTATAAACAATTTCCCGGTTGTTAAACGAACCGTTGTAGTTCCGGNGGCCCGCTGACCGTGTCCGTGGTGGTGACAGCTCTGTGTCCTCGCAGCCCGCTGACCGTGTCCGTGGTGGTGACAGCTCTGTGACCTTGCGGCCCGCTGACCGTGTCCGTGGTGGTGACAGCTCTGTGTCCTCGCGGCCCGCTGACCGTGTCCGTGGTGGTGACAGCTCTGTGACCTTGCGGCCCGCTGACCGTGTCCGTGGTGGTGACAGCTCTGTGTCCTCACGGCCCGCTGACTGTGTCCGTGGTCACAAGACTATACTGATTTACAAGACTAGTGCCTGAATAAAGAGGCCTAAACTATGAGGACGACCTTAGAGGGAACAGAGGGGGACATATTCATCACGTACGAGATAATGAAGGATATACACAAGATAAGTATGAACAGCTTGTTTAAACTGAGAGAACATAAGCCAAAGAGACACAGGTGGAAGTTAGGAACGTAAATGAATCTAAGAATCGTAAATAAATACTCGTGTCTTGTACATACTGGAAAGAAATTAAATGCACTGAAAGAAGAAGTCCTGGGAGCCACCTCTATTCACAAAGGCGATGTAGCATATGCAACATGTGCAACTGGCAGGTAAGGTCTGGTAGGGAAGCCTTCACAACCTAACCACAACTATCGCGCCACAACCTAACCACAACTACCGCGCCACACCACCACAACCAATAAGAACATTACAAAAACTTACAGCATCCCGCGTATGATCTCTAAAAGAAAACGGGATGCGAGGGAAAAGGTCACAGGGGTCAAAATGGGGTCACGAGAAGTCAACAAAGTCATTAATAACAATTGAGGAAGCGCATCCGCCTCTCACCTATTTTGCAGGTGGAGACTTCAACTGTGGACGGTATTTTCTTTGAAGAAATTTTGAATTATGGACATACATAAGCTACCGTGTACCCCACTAATACACGGAAGTATATACCAACACACACACACACACACACACACACACACACACACACACACACACACACACACACACACCACACACACACACACACACACACACACAGAAAGTGATGTGGTGGAGGCTGACTCCATACACAATTTCAAGTGTAGATAAGATAGAGCCCAATAGGCTCAGGAACCTGTACACCTGTTGATTGACGGTTGAGAGGCGGGACCAAAAAGCCAGAGCTCAACCCCCGCAAGCACAATTAGGTGAGTACACACACAAACACACACACACACACACACACACACACACACACACACACACACACACACACACACACACACACACACACACACACACTACATTCGAAACTGTGTATGGAGTGTGCCTCCACATCACTAGGTGGAGGTATAGACTCTGACTCAAAAAAAAATCTTTCTAATATCTCTGTGGCTCACTTGCGTACACACTTTCCACCGGTGTCCCCTTGTGCGAGTACCACCCGTGTTAAATAGTCTGTCTCTATCTACCCTCTATCAACTCCCCTGAGAATTATATATGTGGTGATCATGTCTCGGCAAACTCTTTTTGCTTTCCAGCGACTTGAGGCTCAATTCACGTAGCCTGTCCTCGTAAGTCATACCCTTTAGGTCTAGAACTAGCCTGGTTGTTGCATATCTTTGAACCTTCTTCAACTTCACCTTGTGCTTGACAAGGTATGATCTCAACGCTGGAGCCGCATAGGATAGGATTGGTCTGGCGTCAAACCTCATCCAAGCTCTCTGCGTTAAACAAACAAAAAATAGAGTAAACTTCTGCGTAAAGAAATATAGTATCCATCGCAGCAGCTCGGTAAACCTCAGAGGTAAAGCTGGTATTACCGGCGGCAAAAGGACATTCGAGAATTCTTGAAAAAGTGACAGGATGTTATTTTTTAATTTTTTTAACATTGGGTGTTTATTATATAAGAGTAAAATGTTTCGAGACAATAGTAGCTTCTGGAGTGTCATGTGTCATGACAAAAGGGTCCAGTGTGTCATGTGTCATGACAGAAGGGCCCAGAGTGTCATGTGTCATGACAGAAGGGCCCAGAGTGTCATGTGTCATGACAGAAGGGTCCAGTATGTCATGTGTCATGACAGCAGGTTCCAGAGTGTCATGTGTCATGACAGAAGGGCCCAGTATGTCATGTGTCATGACAGAAGGGCCCAGAGTGTCATGTGTCATGACAGAAGGGTCCAGAGTGTCATGTGTCATGACAGAAGGGTCCAGAGTGTCATGGTGTCACACCGACCCCTCTCATCCACACAGACCTCCCCTCAACAAGTGCATGACGACGTATACATGATAACAGGGTAAAGGTTTTCCGAGAGGGCGTGCCTGAATACACACACACACACACACACACACACACACACACACACACACACACACACACACACACACACACACACACACACACACACACAAGCATAGCGAAATAAGCCAAAAATATAACAAATTAAGGCTTAATAATGACAAAAATTATTGGATTTTCGAAAAGCAGAAAATACTATAAATTAATCTTAAAGCATTAAATTCCTTGCAATGTCCAAAGATTTTAAGAAATTAAATTGAGCTCGGCAACGAAAGAGTCAGTCCCAAGCGAAGATAATTTTCGAAAACCAGAGGAATTCAAGGAAAGAGATCCAAAGATGGAAGCCAAAGTCTAAATTGAATGTCTGGAGGTAACAGCGGCTTCCCGGAATCTAATTTGCAAGTAAATATAAAGCCTCCCAAGTGACCTTTGACCCGCCTAACTTTGACCTCTTTGACTTTTGTCGATTTTAAAAGGAAAAAAAAATCTTTTGACACAAGACTGTAAAAAAGGGAATTTACGGTTGAACTCGGAGATAAGAAGCCGTATAAAATCAGTCGAAGGTTGAAGCCGTTATCAAAGGAAGTTTTGGAAACGCGGGCGACGCTTTTTGGGAAATATGGGCAGAGTTAAAATAATTGAAATAAACATCTTTGGGGGATGAGCCCTGCCCGAGGGAGTGGGGGTGGAGGGATGGGGAAGGGAGAGGGGAAGGGAGAGGGGAAGGGACAGGGGAAGGGAGGGGGAAGGGAGGGGGGAGGGCCTTGAGGTGTTTCCGGGGCTTAGTGTCCCCGCGGCCCCGTAGTCGACCAGGCCTCCTCGTTGCTGCACTTTTCAACCAGGCTGTTGCACGCGGCTGCTCGCAGCCTGACGTATGAATCACAGCCTGGTTGATCAGGTATCCTTTGGAGGTGCTTATCGAGTTCTCTCTTGAACACTGTGAGGGGTCGGCCAGTTATGCCCCTTATGTGTAGTGGAAGCGTGTTGAACAGTCTCGGGCTTCTGATGTTGATAGAGTTCTCTCTCAGAGTACCAGTTGCACCTCTGCTCTTCAACGCGGGTATTCTGCACATCCTGCCATGCCTCCTTGGTCTCATGTGATGTTATTTCTGTGTGCAGGTTTGGGACCAGACCCTCTACTATTTTCCACGTGTAAATATTATGTATCTCTCCCGCCTGTGCTTAAGAGAATACAGGTTTAGGCTCTTTAGTCGGTCCCAATAGTTTAAATGTTTTACTGAGTGGATTCTAGCAGTAAGGGATCTACACGATCTAGAGATCAGCAATTTCTCCAGCTTTGAAAGGGGCTGTCATTGTGCTGCAGTACTCCACTCTAGAGAGCACAAGCGTCTTGAAAAGTATCATCATCAGTATAGCATCTCTAGTGTGAAAAGTTCTTGTTATCCAACCTGTCATTTTTCTTGCAGTTGTGACGGCTACTTTATTGTGTTCTTTAAAGGTAAGGTCTTCCGACATGGTACACCCAGATCCTTTACATTGCCTTTTGTTCTATGTTATGATTGCCTGAGTTTTGTACGTGGTTTCCGTTTTATATTTTCATTTTTTCCATAGCCGCAAGAGCTGGAACTTATCTTCGTTAACACCATATTACTTTCTGTAGCCCATAGAAAGACCTGATTACATCTGACTGGAGGTTTTGCCGTGTCCTCTATGTTGCTACTCTCATGAAAATCTAGTGTCATCTGCAAAGGATGATACATACTATAGGTTGGTCTTGTCTATGTCCGATATGAGGATGAGAAAAAGTACTGGAGCAAGCAAGTACCCTGGGGGCTGAGCTCTTCACGGTTG
>WNGS01023289.1:0-10039 GCA_020271785.1 Procambarus virginalis
ACATATCACACCAAAACTGTCTCCTTAAGGTCACATAAAAAGAATAACGTCTGCGACGCATGCGAGGCTGGCTAACATCAGAACAACCTCAGGAACCTGTGTAAGGAATCATTCAGAATCTTGTATACCACATACGTAAGACCAATCCTGGAGTATGCGGCCGTAGCATGGAGCCCGTATCTTGCTACAAAAAAGTTCTAAGGTATACCAATAGACTAGTCCCAGAACTAAGAGGCATGAGTTACGAGGAAAGGATGCGTGAAATGCACCTTACGACTTTGAAGGCAGAAGAGTAAAGGGATACATGATCACTACCTAACATAATCTTCAGGGGAATCGAACGGGTAGGTTAGGATAAACTATTCAACACTGGTGGTACGCGAACAAGGGGTCAGGTGGAAAACGAGTACCCACATGAGCCACAGGGACGTTAGAAAGAACT
Organism: Procambarus virginalis; assembly: GCA_020271785.1. NCBI lineage: Eukaryota > Metazoa > Arthropoda > Malacostraca > Decapoda > Cambaridae > Procambarus > Procambarus virginalis. Next base: position 443 of record WNGS01023289.1, read on the forward strand.
TTTTCAGTGTCAGAATAGTTAACGATGGAATGCATTAGGCAGTGATGTGGTGGAGATGACTCCATACACAGTTTCAAATGTAGATATGACAGAGCCCAGTAGGCTCATGAATCTGTACACTAGTTGATTGACAGTTGAGTGGCGGGACCAAAGAGCCAAAGCTCAACCCCCGCAAGCACAACTAGGTAGTACAAATCCGTGAGTACACACACACATACACACACCTACTCACTCACATACACTCACACACACACACACACACACAGGGGAAGAGCTCAGGGAAAAGACGGCCCAAGATATGATGGACTACATCACGCAAAAGTGCAAGGAAGCAGCAAACAAGTTTGTCCCAGCCCAAAAGGAAAACAGTGAAATGAAGATGAGAAACCCATGGTTTAATCAGAGATGTAGGCTAGCTAAGCAACAAAGTAAAAGGACATGGAGAAACTATAGGAATAACAGGACACTGGAGAGCAGAGAAAGATACCAGAATGCCAGGAATGAATATGTCAGGATGAGAAGAGAGGCGGAAAGACAATACGAAAACGACATCGCAAGCAAGGCAAAGACTCAGCCTAAATTGCTGCATAGCCACATCAGGAGAAAAACAACAGTAAAGGAACAGGTTATGAAATTAAGGATGGGGCAGAAGGATTCACTACAAACGACAAGGAAGTATGTGAGAGAACTGAATAAGAAATTCCCAGAGGTCTTCACCCTAGAACTAGGAGAAATCCCAGAGTTAGAGAGGGGATAGCTAGCCAGGAACCACTGGAAGAGTTTGAGATTACAAGCAGGGAAGTAAGAAAGTGTTTACTAGAGTTGGATGTGATGTGGAAAGGCTATAGGCCAGATGGAATCTCTCCTTGGATACTTAAGGAAGGAGCAGAAGAACTGTGCCTACCACTCTCCATAGTGTATAACAAATCTCTGGCAACAGGGGAACTGCCAGAAATTTGGAAAGCAGCTAATGTAGTCCCGATATACAAGAAAGGGGATAGACAGGAGGCACTGAATTACAGGCCAGTGTCCCTAACCTGCATACCATGCAAGCTGATGGAGAAGATTGTGCGAAGAAAGCTAGTGGAGCACCTGGAGCGAAAGAACTTTGTAACACAGCACCAACATGGATTCAGGGATGGCAGGTCCTGCCTCACAGGGTTACTTGAATTCTACGACCAGGCAACAAAAATAAGGCAAGAAAGAGAAGGGTGGGCAGACTGCATATTTTTGGATTGTCAGAAAGCCTTTGATACAGTGCCACACAAGAGGCTAGTGAAAAAGCTGGAGATGCAGGCTGGAGTGAAAGGGAAGGTACTCCGTTGGATACAGGAGTACCTAAGCAACAGGAGACAAAGAGTCAGTGTGAGGGGTGAGGTCTCAGATTGGCGAGACGTTACAAGTGGAGTCCCGCAGGGGTCAGTCCTTGGACCTATACTGTTTCTGATATATGTAAATGATCTCCCAGAGGGTATAGAATCGTTTCTCTCAATGTTTGCCGATGATGCAAAAATTATGAGGAGGATTGAAACTGAGGACGATAGTAGGAGGCTACAAGACGACCTAGACAGACTGAGTGAATGGTCCAACAAATGGCTGTTGAAGTTCAACCCGAGTAAATGCAAAGTAATGAAACTAGGCAGTGGAAACAGGAGGCCAGACACAGGATACAGAATAGGAGATGAAGTACTTAATGAAACGGACAGAGAGAAAGATCTAGGAGTTGATATCACACCAAACCTGTCTCCTGAAGCCCACATAAAAAGGATAACATCTGCGGCATATGCGAGGCTGGCTAACATCAGAACAGCGTTCAGGAACCTGTGTAAGGAATCATTCAGAATCTTGTACACCACATATGTAAGACCAATCCTGGAGTATGCAGCCCCAGCATGGAGCCCGTACCTTGTCAAGCACAAGACGAAGCTGGAAAAAGTCCAAAGGTATGCCACTAGACTAGTCCCAGAACTAAGAGGCATGAGTTACGAGGAAAGGCTGCGGGAAAATGCACCTTACGACACTGGAAGACAGAAGAGTAAGGGGAGATATGATCACAACCTACAAAATCCTCAGAGGAATCGACCGGGTAGACAAGGACAACTATTCAACACTGGGGGGACGCGAACAAGGGGACACAGGTGGAAACTGAGTACCCACATGAGCCACAGAGACGTTAGAAGGAACTTTTTCAGTGTCAGAGTAGTTAACGGATGGAATGCATTAGGCAGTGATGTGGTGGAGGCTGACTCCATACACAGTTTCAAAGGTAGATATGATAGAGCCAGTAGGCTCGGGAATCTGTACACCGTTGATTGACAGTTGAGAGGCGGGACCAAAGAGCCAAAGCTCAACCCCCGCAAGCACATATAGGTGAGTACAAATAGGTGAGTACACAGTACTGGTTGAGCTAGGAATTATCACCCCCAAAAAAGAACTGGGAAACAAAGGGCTGCGTACCGAAAGGAAAACTATGAGGAGGGATATACATATATAGAATATACATTCCTATGGGATATACATTGGGACACAGAACTCGAAACCAAGTCCGTACAAGACATGATGGACTATGTCACCCAAAATGTGAGGAGGCTGTAAGCAGGTTTGTCCCTGCCCAACAGCAAAAAAACAGAGAAGCAAAGGAAGAAAGAATCCATGGTTTAATAGGGATGTATGTGAAAGCAAAGGAGCTGAACAAAAGGGCATGGAGGAACTTCCGTAATAACAGAACACCAGAAAGTAGAGAGAGATACCAGAGAACCAGGAACGAGTATGTTAGTGTGAGAAGAGCAGCTGAGAAAAGGTATGAAAATGATATAGCTAATAAAGCCAAGACCGAACCAAAGCTACTACACAGTCACATCAGGAGGAAGACAACAGTGAAGGAACAGGTGATGAAACTTAGTGTGGGCGAGGACAGGTACACAGAGAATGATAAAGAGGTGTGTGACGAACTCAACAAAAGGTTCCAGGAGGTCTTTACAATAGAACAGGGAGAAGTCACAGCGCTAGGAGAGGTGGCAGCAAACCAGGTGACCTTGGAAAGGTTCGAAATTACAAGAGATGAGGTCAAGAAGCATCTATTGGAGCTGGATGTGAGAAAAGCTGTTGGGCCGGATGGAATCTCACCATGGGTATTGAAAGAGTGTGCAGGAGCACTTTGCTTGCCACTCTCCATAGTGTATAGTAGGTCACTGGAAACGGGAGACCTACCAGAAAATATGAAGACTGCTAATGTAGTACCAATATTTAAAAAGGGTGACAGACAAGAGGCACTGAACTACAGGCCAGTGTCTTAACTTGTATACCATGCAAGGTGATGGAGAAGATTGTGAGAAAAAACCTGGTAACACATTTGGAGAGAAGAGACTTCGTGACAACCCAGCAACATGGGTTCAGGGAGGGTAAATCTTGCCTTACAGGCTTGATAGAATTCTACGATCAGGTGACAAAGATAAGCAAGAAGAAAGAGAAGGATGGGCGGACTGCATTTTTTTGGAGTGTCGGAAAACCTTTGACACAGTACCCCATAAAAGGTTGATGCACAAGCTGGAGTAACTGGTAGGGCGCTCCAGTGGATAAGGGAGTACCTAAGCAATAGGAAGCAGAGAGTTATAGTGAGGGGTGAGATCTCCGAATGGCGTGAAGTCACCAATGGAGTCCCACAGGGCTCTGTGCTTGGACCTATCCTGTTCTGATATACGTCACGAGTTAGGAGTTCGTTAATTAAGTCTTTTGCCAGGTGATAGGTTGGAGTTGGTATTTGGCTGATTATAGGACTAAGTGGGTTACCTGGTTTGTGTGTTTTAACATTGCCATAGGCACCCTAAGCCATAGTCGCCTTGGAGTTTAGTAAAATGAACTCTACCTTACTTTGCGTTGATTGCTGTAATAGTTTTATTCACTTTTCCTTGAGGTCTTCAACAGGGTTCCTCGTGATTCGTTGAATTTAGTGTCATCACTAAAGATATCGCTAATTTTGTTCATGTATTCTTGGGTTGGAATCAACACATATGCTACTGTCTTATCAGCTTTACTTATTGTTACATCTTCCAGCTTTTAAGTTGTTTTGCTGCTTCTTTGAGTCGTTGGGTTAAGATTGTTGATGAGCATGTTCCTCGTTTTTTCCCCGCTTCTGCTTATAGTTCAGCCTGAAGTGTGTCCGTGGTGATGACTTTTGTTGTCTTCTAGCTTATGGATGTCGTCCAGAAGCATTTCGATTTCCAGGCGTTTTTTATTCATTTGGTTTAGATATGAATTGACAATTTAGACCAAGATTTAAGAGGTCTCGTTGGTCCTGGGTAAGATCATAAGAAGTCATGTTATGTAGCCATCTTTAGGACGAGGGATCTTTAACTGTCCACCGTTTAGGAATGTTAATTACGGAGTGTCTTCGTATCTACACGAATTTTATGTTGTGGTTTCAGGTTAAATATATATATATATATATATATATATATATATATATATATATATATATATATATATATATATATATATACATATATATATAAAGTTAGATATAAAGTTATCTAATAAATAATAAGTTAATCTAACAAATAAAGTTAGATAAATATACATATACTAAAAGAATAGGGGTGGTAGGAGAAGAAAATATCAGTGTTCAGTGAGGATCCACAAGGTATTCTCTGAGTACTCTTTATTTTCTTCTCCGAGGCTATGGGTCCTACACTTGCACCAGAGGTAAATATATATATATATATATATATATATATATATATATATATATATATATATATATATATATATATATATATATATATATATATATATATATATAAACTGAAAACTCCACAACCAAGGAGTGACTCGAACCCAGACAGCCAGGAGCACTATGCAACTGCCGTACATGGTGCCTTACCCACTTGACCAACTCTGACCGTACAAAAGACGTTGGTAGCCTAGGCTACATCCCCAACGCCCCAACGGCACTAGGTGGTAAGCTTGGACATAGTTATTTCATCGCATCACTTTACTTTGAGGGGCCACGTGAGCAACACAAAAGTGAACAAGCTTAAATGGTCCCCAAGCCAATATGCAACCGAAAACTCCCCACCCCAGAAGTGATTCGAACCAGACAGCCAGGAGCATTATGCATCTGGCGTACCTGGTATCGTAACCACTTGTCCAATCGTAACCATACACCGAATTTTGTACAAATTTCAAGCAGAGAATGCATATATAGCTAACACGAAGGACTCCTTCTTGATGAGACTCGCCAGCTAAGTGTTTTATATAATAAAATCGATTGTCTGTAGTAAAGAAAAATTGAGTTATATACAGTCAATGTAAAGCTACGATTGGTCGAGAGCGTCCTTAGCGCGACGAAGTGTACTTACGAAGATTTTCTTACTTAAATGCCTACCTGAATACTGACGTAGCCACTATGAAGATGCTAAAAAAAACGTTGTAAGTACGTACGTAACTGCTTCTTGAATCTGGCTCCCGGTTACGGAAGGGTTCGTAGCATGGCACCAGGCGTGCGGGGATAGTCTTAACTCCCACCCGGATCATGGTGGGGTGCTCCTGACCCTAGAGTAGGGTAAGTCTTAACCGTTGCCGGAGCATAGTGTGGTGTTGTGGCCCAGGGCGAAGTAAGTCTTAACCACCTTCCAGAGAATGGTTTGGTGCCCTGGCCCGAGAGCTTGGTAAGTCTTAACACCCACCCTGAACATGGTGTAGTGCTACTGGCCCCATATATGGGTACGTCTTAATCCCCGCCCAAAGCAAGATGTGGTGGTTTCTGACCCAAGGGCAGAGTAAGTCTTAACCACTGCCTGGAGCATGCTATGATGCCCTGGCCCCAGGGCGGGGTAAGCCTTAACACACTGGCAGGAGCATGTGAAGTGCTCCTGGCCCCAGGCAGGGAAAGTCTTAACCCCTGCCCGGAGCATGGTGTGGTGCTCCTGGCAGAGGGACGGGGTAAGTCTTAACCACCGCCCGAAGCATGGTCTGGTGCTCCTGGCAGAGGGCGGGGGGTAAGTCTTAACCCCGCCCGAAGCATGGTGTGGTGCTCCTGGCCTGTGACGGACCTCGGCGCCATCTGTGATCCAGGTTCCGAATTAAATAGTTGACCCTCCAATTAATATCAGTTTCCCATCTTCTAGTCTGCTGTTCTGGTAAGTGATGAGCTACTGGTGGCAGAGAGGGCTAGTGGAGCTCTGTGGACTTCACTGTTGGAGTGTGCTAGCCAGAGGCCAAGTGGAGCTCTGTGGACTTCACTGTTGGAGTGTGCTAGCCAGAGGCCAAGTGGAGCTCTGTGGACTTCACTGTTGGAGTGTGCTAGCCCGGGGCTAGTGGAGCTCTGTGGACTTCACTGTTGGAGTGTGCTAGCCAGAGGCCAAGTGGAGCTCTGTGGACTTCACCGTTTGGGTGTGCTAACCAGAGGGCTAGTAGAGCTCTGGAAGACTTCACTGTTTGAGCGTACTAGCGAGTGGGCTAGTTTGGCGCTTGAAGACATCGCTATAACTGCAGCTAGTGGGCTAGGGGCTAGTGTTGCGCTGAAGACCTCGTCGGAGGAATGTAAATAGTATCCGTCATCTTCGAAGCTAGCTAGCGTGAGGGGCTAACGATGCTCTGGATAATCACTAGTAGTGAATTGTATATAGTGTGGTGGTAGAGTATATAAGAACGGTTAATTTTAAGTGCAATATTATTTCTTACCTTAAAGATTACACTGCATTTCCACCAAGGATAGGGATCTCTGACCTTGAGAATGATCATACAGTTTATAAGAACCCGTTACGGAAGGGTTCGTAACATGGCCCAAGGGCCGGGAAGTCTTAACCCCCGCCGGTGCATGGTATGGTGCTGTGGCCCAGAGTGAGGTAAATCTTAACCACCTCCCGGAGTATTGTGTGGTGTTCTGGCCCAGGGAGGGGTAAGTCTTAACCTCCTGTTGGAAATCCTACACACATGTTAACATACTATAGTTAGCCATTTCCGAATATAAGGAAAATGGGAGATTCAGTGTCATCACAATAGACCCATATTCACAACACGTATATATATTAAACTCCATTTATTCTTTTAAACTACAGTCTAGTGGTTAAACCTAATAGAAAAGTATTCGCTAGGACTGAATATAATATAATTAGCAATAAAAATACACTACAGACTTCCTTGCTATTGTTAAATAAACCTTGTCCTTAAGACAGAGTAGAACCAGCAGAGTACTGGAACGCAACCTCAGGGAAGGAGGCGGCAGTCATGCTCTGGCTCAGACACAGAAACAAAACAAAGAGGGCTCCTCACGACAAGCACAAATTGCAATGGATCCACAACGATCCGACCAACCGAGAAATTGCCATTGTGACCTCAATAACAAAGAGAAGAGCTTTTTTCCCGACTCCCTTTGCATCTTTTATTGGTAGTGATTCCCCCTCCCCATCCGGCCCGTTGTCGTCGTGAGAGGGCTTAGTAGACAGCTGCCGGAGTGTGATGCTCCGTGGGACAGTCGTCTGTCCTTTTATGGCCTTGCACTCCTGCTGCTGTCTTCTCTAATTATGCCGATTGCTTTTCCTTTTCATTTTGTTTCGTTTTTCTCCCCCCTCTTCTCCTATCTGCTTGTCGTTTCCTGCCGACCTTTTGCTTTTTTTTGGATTATTCCTTTGGACTTCTTCTATTTTGACGCCCGGGTGCTTGAGGAGGCATACTCTTGCACCCGTAGAACTGTAGTACCCAACGTCTCGAGCGAGGGGAACCTTTTATTGTCAATCCCCCTTTCGTCGCTGAACCCGATCTCGACGGACTGACGGCTCTTAAGGTGGCGTTTGTGGGGCATATACTCACGACGCACCCCTAGGGGCCCCGGCATGATCGGCGATAGCTTCCTGGGTGTGTCCTGCCTCTAATTGTGGCTCCATGGTGGGTATGGGGCACATTCGTGAATGAATTTCGCTTTTCGTACACATGCAATTTACTGTTTCTGTTGTACCCTCTCAAGCTCGTGGGTGGGCGACCAAAGCCCCCGAGTCGGCCTGTATAGAAGACCAGGCTCTGTAGCTCCCGCTGCATTGGGCCCCGACCTTGCTTCTCCTTTGACCATCCTCACTTCTTCCCCCAGCTCCCCTCCCCCTCTGTGGTTGGGTCGAGCCTCCAGCCCCCAGTGGTGACCACTTCGTCCCCTGGTGCGGCTAAGTCTCTCGTTGTGACTACTGCCCCTTTTGTCCCCTCTCTCTCAGGGGGTCTCACCGCCGTCAATGCCACGGCCGCACTCGCTCGTTTCCTTCCTGTACTGATGCGTATCAGGCCTTGTTTGGTCCTGCTTCATGGGCCAAGTACTTTGATCTCCTCCCTCTTGATTCCGCGCCTCCTGACGATTTCTCCCTCCATCGGCATCTCGTTGATTCCGTGGATGCGTCGGTCACCTTCAACCCCACTCGTCTCGGTACACGTGTTGTTGCTGCTCCTTCTCAGGATGCAGCTTCCCGCTTGGCTGCCTTATCCTGCCTTGGTGAGATCCCTGTTCGGGTCTCTAAGAACACTCGGTTGAATGCCAGTGTTGGCACTTTCTCCTCCCACCCATGTTGCAACCGGTGTTCGGAATCTGCAGGACTGCCACGATGACATTCGGCATATCCTTGATGCCCAAGGCCATGTTCTCGAATGGCCTGGGCCTCCAGGTCTACGAGTACCTCTAGGTTGACTCGTTTACTCGTCCCCCTCGTGATCGTCGCCATCAACCCTTCGAGTTGTGAAGGTCACCTTTGATGGTAGGACCCTTCCATCCTCTGTCATTCTCGCTGGTGCCAGGTGCTCTGTCCAGGAGTATATTCCTTCTCCTCGACTTTGTAACAAGTGCTGGAGGTTTGGGGCATGGTGCCCTCCGCTGCTCTGGGACTGTTTCTCTCTGTCCTTTGTGTGGAGGTGAAGGTCACTCTAAGTCGGAGTGCACATCTCCCCAAGCTCGCGGCCTCAACTGTGGTGAGGCCCATCCTACCTTCTCCCGTGCCTGTATCCATTACAAGCTTGAGGCGGCCGTCCTCAACTTGAAGCACCGGGAGCGTTTATCTTTTCCTGAGGCGAGACTCCAGGTTCGCCGGCTCCCGCCTTATGCTAACGTCTCTTATGCTCGCGTGTTGCGCTCTTCCTTCCTCGTCCTTCCACTTCCTCCGACTCACAACCGTTTCCGGGCCTTGGACCCTGATATGCCCACTGCTCCCTCCTCTGTCCCATTGAGTTCTGTCCATAGGGTCCCCCTCCTGGTCCTCTGTCTGGGGTTCCCCTTCTTTCTACCGGTCTGTCATGTCTCCTGTGTCTTCTTTCTCGTCTCCCTCCGATCCTCCTTCCCATCCTCCTCCTCCACTATTGCCTCTCCCCGCTGCCTGTCGGTGCAGGCGGATGTCCAGCGCTCTCCTAACGGCCGTCGTGTGTGCTCTCGTTCAGCTTTCCCTGTTGAGACGATGGAATCCGTTGCCCGGTATGTAGTTGCTGGGACACCAGTCTCTTAAGTCAGAAGCGTAAGCCTGGCTCCTCTCCTCCTCCTCCCCGGTGGGTAAGGTGGTGTCTGGTGTATAGCTGAGATAGTCTTGGTAGTAAGGTTGATGTAAAGTCATTCCGGTTACTGACTTTAATAAT
>WNGS01023301.1:0-10799 GCA_020271785.1 Procambarus virginalis
ATATATATATATATATATATATATATATATATATATAATATATATATATATATATATATATAATATATATATATATATATCTATATATATATATATATATATATATATATATATATATATATGCAAACAAGCCTGAATGGTCCCCAGGACTAGATGCAACTGAAAACTCACACCCCAGAAGTGACTCAAACCCATACTGCCAGGAGCAATGCAACTGGTATGTACAGGGACGCCTTAATCCTCTTGATTAATTTGATTTGTCCAGTCGTGGTGGTCAAGGGATTAAGTGTCCCTGTACATACCAGTTGCATTGCTCCTGGCAGTATGGGTTCGAGTCACTTCTGGGGTGTGAGTTTCAGTTATATATATTATATATATATATATATATATATATATTATATAATATATATATATATATATATATGTCGTACCTAGTAGCCAGAACGTACTTCTCAGCCTACTATGCAATGCCCAATTTGCCTATAAAAGCCAAGTTTTCCCGAATTAATATATTTTCTCAATTTTTTTCCTATGAAATGATTAAGCTACTCATTTCATTATGTATGAGTCAATTTTTGTTTATTGCAGTTAAAATTACGTAGATATATGACCAAACCTAACCAACCCTACCTAACCTAACCTAACCTATCTTTATAGGTTAGGTTAGGTTAGGTAGCCGAAAAAGTTAGGTTGGGTTTGTTAGGTAGTTAGGTAGTCGAAAAACATTAATTCATGAAACTTGGCTTAGTAGGCAAATCAGGCCTTGCATAGTAGGCTGAGAAGTACGTTCTGGCTACTAGGTACGACATATATATATATATATATATATATATATATATATATATATATATATATATTATACCTAGAAGGGGTACCACCTCTGGTGCAAGTGTAGGGACCCATAACCTCGGAGAAGAAAATAAAGAGTACTCAGAGAAGACCTTGTGGAACCTCACTGAACACTTTGATATTTTCTTCTCCTACCATCCCTATTCTTTGGTATGTGTCTATATTTATCTTACTTTATTTGAAAATGTCATTACACAAAAAAGTTACAGTATTGATTACATGCAGAGTACAAGGCTGCTTGTCACAAGTTGAATAGCTCCTCAAGCTCCTCAGATGGCGGGCAGGAACCATGGATGCAGTGAGCATGTCCTCTCTGGATTGCCACACTAAGGCGTTGAAAAAGAAAACTGGCAACTCTAGGGTCTCTAGTTGTTTCGATTTGCTTAGACCCCAACTCCTCAAAAGCTAGCAGCACTTTTACCCCAGGCACCAAGTGTCTCTGAGGCAATGGGGACAAAATTGTAGTGGTGCTCAAGGTCTCTGTATTTACGTGACATGGCTGCTTCCCGGTGATTGCAGCTCCTCCTGCTTGTGTAGCACTGCAGTCAACATAGGTATTGGCTAAAGTTGAAACTCAAGTGTAGTCCCACCAACTGTCTACCATTCTTCCAGGGGTTCACCGTGATTCTGTCTGGACGTGGTTCAAATAGCTTCGGCTATCACTTCCTTTTATCTGGTCGTGATGGTCAAGCGGATTAAGGCATCCTGTATATACCAGTTGCGCTCGTCCTGGCAGTATGGGTTCGAGTCACTTCTGGGGTGTGAGTTTTCAGTCGCATATAGTCCTGGGGACCATTCAGGCTTGTTTGCATTTGTGTTCCTCACGTGTGCCCCAAAGAATGAGGTGATTTGATAAAATGCTATGCCCAATATTACCATCCGAGTGCCGGCGGGGAAGTGGTTCAAATAGCTTCGGCTATCACTTCCTATTGTCCGGTCGTGATGGTCAAGCGGATTATAGCGTCCTGTATATACCAGTTGCGTTCGTCCTGGCAGTATGGGTTCGAGTCACTTCTGGGGTGTGAGTTTTCAGTCGCATATAGCTCTGGGGACCATTCAGGCTTGTTTGCATATATATATATATATATATATATATATATATATATATATATATATATATATATATATATATATATATATATATTATATATATATATATATATATATTATATATATATATTATTTTATATATTTATATATATATATATATATATATATATATATATATATATATATATTATATATATATATATATATATATATATATATATATGTATGTATATATATATATATATATATATATATATATATATATATATATATATATATATATATATATATATATATATATATATATATGTTGTACCTAGTAGCCAGAACGCAGTTCCCGGCCTACTATACAAGGCCCGATTTGCCTAACAGGCCAAGTTTTCCTGCATTTATATATTTTTAATTTTTTTTCATATGAAAACGTAAAGTTATTCATTTCATTAAGTATGCATTAATTTGTTTAAATTTTAGTTAAAACTAACGTAGATATATGACCGAACCTAACCATCCCTACCTAAGCTAACCAAACTTATCTTAACCTAACCTAAACTAACACAACTATGTCAATAATTTATGTTCTTAACATAATATAGTAATAATAATTTAAATAAACTAATTGGAAACAATTTATAGAAAATAAAGAAAATCATTCGGCCTATTAGGCAAATCGAGCCTTGCATAGTAGACCGAGAAGTGTGTTCTGGCTACTAGGTACGAAATATATATATATATATATATATATATATATATATATATATATATATATATATATATATATATATATATATATAAATAAATATATATATATATATATATATATATATATATATATATATATATATATATACATATATATATATATATATATATATATATATATATATATATATATATATATATATATATATATATATATATATTGAAATGTTCGTTTGTTCAAAACCGCTAATTTCGAAAAGTTCTACACCGATTGCATTGGAATTTTCACACAAAGTTCCATTCGTATTCGAGCAGGTTTTTATGTACATACTATGTAGATGTCACGTCTGTGACGGGAAAAATGTTTTTTTTTTTTTTGAGAAGCTGTGTTTTTGATGTGTTTCTCAAGTGAGAGAAAATCTTCGAAACCTCTTTACCGATTGCTTTGAAATCTTGACACAACATTGCATTCGAATAGGCGAGTGTTTTTATATACCTATTATACATGCCTCACTTGTGACAGGAAAAAACATTTTTTTTTTAAAACAGCTCCATCTGTAGGACGTATGATCAACACACGCTGTAATCTCCAAAAGTTTTTCACCGGTTGCTTTGAAATTTTGATACAACGTTCCTTTCGAATACGGCATGTTTTGATATACCTTATATTTAGATACCACACCTGTGACAGGTAAAAACATGCAATTTTTGAAAAACAGCGCCATCTGTTGCACGTAGGAGCAACATACGATGTACAAAATATGTTACGATTCCATTTCAATGTTTCAGATTGCATTGATATATTGAATTTTCATAGATTTTGAATTATTTTCGTTTTGATTTCATTATTTTGTGTGACGTTGCATTGGAATTGAGCTGTGTTGTTTACTATACCGTTCATTTCCTGGGTATTGCTTATTTGTTTCTTTTTTCATTGTTTTTCATTTCTTATTTTAACTGTTCTTCTTATTTTTCAGAACAATTGTTGGTGAAATTGAGCTGTGTCGATTGATCTGTGTTTGAATTGAAATATTTCAATAGTGTTTTTTTGTTTTGTTTTGAAAACAAGAAAATGGACAAAACGTTTTTTTCACAGCTGCAAATGTGCAACAAACAACTATGAATCCCCCGGTTACAACGTTAACTGCTTTCTTCACGTTATGTCAATTTTTTTTTTTTTTTACATGCAAGCATGCAAGTTAAATACAATAAAAACAAATCAAGAACATAGAAAACATAACAAAAAAAAAACCACCGGCCAGAAGGGCCAACAGCACAGTACAACAAAATTCAAAACTCGAGAAATGCATGGAAAAACACATCAGACAACATGACACAAAATAGAAAACAATGGCAAACAACAAGCACAGGAATATGTCAAAACAAAACAATATAAAACATAACAAAACATCAAGATATATAACAGACAATCAAGAATAAACATAGTTGCATACATAACAAAAAACAAAACACCGGCCTGAAGGACCGAGAACAAACACAACAGAAGGAACAAAATGAATTATTATAAAAAAATACAAAAAGAATGCACACCACACAATGAAGCCAATAACAACAAAGAAAAATAAAAATCAAATACAACACGTAAGCACAAAATAAACACACATAGGGCACGGTAACAACACTAAAGAAATACATGAAGACCAACACACACACACCAAACCACCCGCCTCGCCACAAACAAAGGGAGAGGCACGGGCACAAACTACCAGAAGGCAAACAAACAGCCAGAAGGGCACACAGCACAAAGTATAAAATCACCCGACGTATTTGCCCGGAAACTCGTCCCGAGGGAATCTGACATGGAATGCCTCCCATCGTAACCACTTCCAAGGGCCCTGACTATCCACCGGGGACGTCATCTCCTCCGGGACGTCGGCCACAAACACCCGCAAACAGGGCACCCAAATAGCATCACTCCGGAACCGAGTGACCGGTACACGCTCCCACACCAATGGAGTCGCCCCACGCTGAAAGTCCAGCGCCTCATCGCAGACCGGTAACTCAGCAATCCGCGACCAGTGACCCAACGGCATCACAGACTTCGGTAACACGTCCCCCAAGTGCCCAATGGTCAACCTCCGAGGAGGGAGCCTGGCAGAAGGCACCACCACAGGGGCACCAGCGCCCACGGGCACACCACCGGACGACCACGGGGAAACCGAACTGCGCACATCTTTCTCAAGGTCACCACCAGGCCACGCCCAGACCCATCAACCCCACCATCCCTGGCAGCGGAGGCCACCACTCCCCACCGCGGAGAGGCCCCCGGCGGAGAAGGAACAGCAGGCACACCCGAGACACGGACACCAATGTCAGCAGGCGCGTGGACTTCCGCCACCACTAACTGCGGAGCCAGCGACGTATCCGGAACCACTCCATCCACACCCGAGGACTCACAGTCACTAAATTCCCCAACATCGGCCCAGGTAGACGACGAATGCCGGGAGCGTTTGGGCACCGGCCTGAGGTCGTCAGAGCCGGAAGCCGACCCAGAAACACGGGCACCACTAGCCGGACGCACTGACGCCCGCCGCAAAACGGCAGCAGCCTCGACCACAGGGGGAACCGGACCACACACAACAGGAGGCCCCACAGCCACCCCAGCACCCAGCACAGCCGGGATCCGAGGCGAGGATGCAGGGCCAGGCGCAGCAGCTGAAGACGGGTGAGCAGACGGCGAGGAGGGAGCATCAGGAAGGCCCACGGGAGCAGCAGGGACAGGAGCAGGAGTATCCACCGATGGCATCGCAACATCCTGAGGAGGGTCGGCGACATTCGGGGGAACGTCCACCACAGGGGGCGCATCAGGCGACACAGGGGGCATATCCGCGGCCGGAGAGGCGTCCATAGCCACAGAAACCTCCTCCACAGGAAGCGGTGGAAAATCCTCCTCACTGAAGAGGTTCACAGGCGCAGAGGCCGGCGCAGAACATTCAGCAGCCTGATGGCCCAACAGGCCACAACGATAACATGTCCGAGGCTGGCGGGCTTAAAACACACGAACTGTGTACCCCATCAGACGCACAAAGGACAGAATATCCTCCCGGAGCCTCATGCCCAGGGTGAAAATGTTCGTCCTCACGCCCTTAAGCGGGCTCGAAGATACTACGTTCACCCGCACACTAACCACTGCGCCAAAACGGCCGAAGTACCGAAGGAGCAGACCCTCCGGAAACTCCAATGGAGCCCCATGCACACTGACGTAGGTGAGGGCACCACTCCGATCAGAGATTGAAACAGTGCCCGCACCATCTGGCAGAGGTAATGTCCGCCCCTCGTATCGACGGAGAAAGTCGCGGTAAGCCAACTCCTCCGTGAACTTAATTATCACTCGACGGGCCGTCACCAGCTCGACGCCGTAAATGTAAATCACAGGAATGTTCAGCTGCTCACATACCCGCGCGATCTCCGGGTATCCAGCCCTGCTGGAAAATTCCAATCCCACAGACTGAGCCCTCAGTATTGGTGGGAGGGGGACCCCCATCGTAAAGTCCACGTCAGCACAGGCGGCAGAGACACACCCGTCCCCAAACGGCCAAACTGGTAACCATGTACCAAATGCCGGAGCGCCGAAGCACACGTCTGCCCCCGACCAAGGCTAGGGCCAGACTCTCAACAAACAACTATGAATCCCCCGGTTACAACGTTAACTGCTTTCTTCACGTTATGTCAAAATGACGAGTTTGCGAAAACACTGCTGTATTCGGAAGTGCCTACTTATTACACATGGAATACCAGTAGAAAGTCATTTGAACGACTTAAACGAGAAGAGCGAGTCGAGTGACAACCTGGCTTATTCAAAGAAACTACGATAGGCAGACTGTACACCGAGCATCCCAGTCAAGATGAATGCTTCTTTCTTCGCAAGCTGTTGGTAAATGTGCCCGGTTCAACGTCTTTCCAGCCATTGAGATTTGTCAACGGCGTAACACATGCCACTTTCCGTAGTGCATGTCAAGCTCGGAATTTATTGGTAAACGACCGACACTGGGATGTATGCATTAGTGACGCGTCCAACACGTCACATCCAAATCAAATTCGTGCATTGTTTGCAAGCATATTGACCACTGACTCTCCTTCATCTCCAACAGAGTATGGGAGGAACACAAATCGCACATGGCTGAAGATATTGTCCGTCGAATACGCAAGGAAAATTCAAATATGAACATGAATTTCACAGAAAATATCTACAACGAAGCGTCGATAATAATAGAAGATTTGTGCTTAGAAATCACGAACAAAGTTCTCAATCAATTGGGAATGCCATCACCGAATCGATCTGCTGCTGCTTCGTTCGATGTAGAATTGCGTCGTGAACAAAATTACAATACGGGTGATCTGGTATCGTATGTACAATCAAATATTCTTAAGCTAACGATTGAGCAGAAAGGCATTTATATTAAAATAATTCAAACTGTCAATAACGGGTTCGGAGAAATCTTCTTAGATGCGCCAGGAGGAACTGTAAAACTTATCTAATTAGATTGATTTTGGCAAACGATCCCAAAATGGCATAACCTTAGCTCTTGCATCGTCCAGAATAGCTGCGACATTGCTAACAGGTTTAAGAACTGCTACTTCGGCTTTAAAATTGCCATTGAACATGCATTTCATTGAAACTCCCACGTGCAACATTTCCAAAGCATCCGGCATAGGAAAAGTATTGCAGAAATGTAAACTTATTGTTTGGGATGAATGCACAATGGCCCACAAAAAATCGATCGAGGCTCTTAATCGAGCATTGCAAGATTTGCGTGGAAACATCAGGCC
This sequence comes from Procambarus virginalis, assembly GCA_020271785.1. Lineage (NCBI taxonomy): Eukaryota > Metazoa > Arthropoda > Malacostraca > Decapoda > Cambaridae > Procambarus > Procambarus virginalis. The sequence goes on from WNGS01023301.1 coordinate 7,390, forward strand.
ATTTGGGAACGCATTAATATTGCTTACGGGAGATTTCATGCAAACATTACCTGTAATTCCTCGATCGACACCAGCGGACGAAATAAATGCTTGCCTGAAATACTCTACTTTGTGGCGCCACGTAAAGACATTAATATTAACTACAAATATGCATGTCCAGCTGCAAAACGATCCATCAGCTGAGATATTCTCACATCAGTTATTGGAAATTCGGAACGGAAACATGCCGGTTGATCTGACCTCAGGACGAATTTCATTGCCTCATAACTTCTACAATTTAGAGACGTTAAATGAAGAATTGGTTGAAAATGTATTTCCCAATATTCAAACCAATTATAGGAATCACGATTGGCTGAGTGAACGAGCTGTTCTTGCGGTCATGAACAAAGACGTCTACGAACTTAATACTATTCAGTCTAACATACAAAGTGAGGTAGTCACATACAAGTCCGTCGACACTGTTGTGGAAGCAGATGAAGCAGTTAATTACCCAACAGAATTTTTTAATTCACTCGATCTGCCAGGGATACCACCGCACGTACTGCAATTGAAAATCGGCGTGCCAAATATCATGTTGCGAAATATCAACCAGCGAAAACTTAGCAACGGCACGCGGCTTGCATTAAAAAATTATTCAACAACGTTGTAGAAGCAAGTCTTGACAGGACCTTTCGAAGGTGAAGATGTCCTCATTCCTCACATTCCTATGATTCCAACGGATTTTTCATTTTAATTTAAGAGATTCCAATTCCCAATTCGATTCGCGTTTGCAATCACCATCAACAAAGCTCAGGGCCAATCTTTAGAATTGTGCGGTTTTGATCTAGACACGGATTGCTTCTCACATGGACAATTATATGTTGTGTGTTCTACAGTCGGCAACCTGACAATCTCTATATCTTCACAGAGAATGGATCAAGAAAAAATATTGTATACTCACAAGCATAGTGAAATTAAACCAGATAGAAATGTGCGTTTTCTCTTTTCTTTCTTTTCTATTTAACCAGACTGAGCCACAGCAACGCATGGCGGGTACAGCTAGTCTATATAAATAAAAAATGGAAATGTTCGTTTGTTCAAAATCGCTAATCTCCGAAAGTTCTTCACCGATTGTTTTGAAATTTTCACACAATGTTCCATTCGAATCCGAGCGGGTTTATATATATATAATATATTGATATCACGTGTGTGACGGAAAAAACATGTTTTTTTTTTTAATGTGTTTTTTCATGTGTTTTTCATGTGAGAGATATCTTCGAAACCTCTTTACCGAATGCTTTGAAATTTTGACACAACGTTGCATTTGAATAGGCGCATCTTTTTATATACTTCCTATATACATGCCTCACCTGTGACAGGAAAAAACATGCTTTTTTTGGCTAATAAGCGCCATCTGTTGGACATAAGAGCAACACACGCTGTAATCTCCCAAAGTTCTTCACTGATTGCTTTGAAATTCTGACACAACGTTCTATTCGAATATGTGCATGTTTTTATATGCCTACTATATAGATGCCACACCTGTCATCGGTAAAAACATAATTAAAAAAAAACAGTGCCATCTGTTGAATGTATCAGCAACACACGCTATACTTAATATGTTATGAATTCCATTTCACTGTTTCCGATTGCATTAATAAATTGAATTTTCATATATTTCCATTTATTTTAATTTTGATTTAATTATTTTGTGTGACACTGTGTTGGAATTGAGCTGTTTTGTTTACCAAAACATTCATTTCGTAAGTATAGGTATAGATACCACACCTGTAACAGGTAAAAACATGTTTTTTATGAAAAACAGCGCCATCTGTTGCACGTAAGAGCAACTCACGCTATACTAAATATGTTACGATTCCATTTCAATGTTTCCAATTTTATTAATAAATTGAATTTTCATAGATTTCGAATTATTTTCAATTTGATTTAATTATTTTGTGTGACTTTGCATTGGAATTGAGCTGTGTTGTTTACCAAACCCTTCATTTCATGAGTATAGTCCTTCTTTTATTTCTTCATTGTTTTTCATTTCGTTTATTAATTGTTTTTCCTTATATATCAGTGATGAGAACATCAGATCATCTGAGAATGCATCGGACGAGGGAGTGGAAAATGGTGGGGAGGATGAGGGGACGGTGTGGGCGATGATACTGAGAACGATGGGACAGGGAAGGGGATAATTTTTTTTTTTTTTTTTTTTTTTTTTTTTTTTTTTTTTTTTTTTTATTGTTTTCTACCACAGACGTGGCCACACATTAACCATGCTAACCAGCATATATACATTTTCTTCTGTCCTCCATAGACAGGGTTAGAGATGTGTTAAACATATATTTGAAGGGTTTATTGAACAATCAACCACTGAAGGTGAGTCGGTGCTTTAAAAATGCTAAGCTAACCTATATACGTAAATACATAGATACACAGATTTATGTATGCCTTACATAAAGTGTTCGATGTGTCATCTACACAGTGTCATTAATGTACATTTACAAAGGTGAAATGTAATTCTGATCAGCTTCCATATATACTTTATACCCATACATACACATACACACACATATACATATATACACACATGCATTCACAGACATTTATCTCATTTACTCTGACAGGGTGAGATAGCTGATAAAGAAACTAGTGTGCAATTAAGCACTTAATCACTGAAGGTGATTAAGGTGCTTTTACAAGCTCAGGTTATATAGTTACATCACATACATTGTATAATTAATCTATTACATGGTCAATCTTGGGTACAAGTCCAATATATCATCAAGTGTTCCAGTACTCATATAGTAATTACAAAGTTCAGCATACCTTAGCCCAGGGGGGCGAAAGTCAGCCAGTATGGGACATTCTACAATATAATGTTCAAGAGAGTGCATGTTTTCTCTTTCACAAAGTTGACACATTGTGTACTCGACATTTGGGTTTTGAGAAAGCTGCCAGATACGTCTATATCCCAGGCGTATTCTGGCCACTATAACATCACATTGCCGGGTTCTTGTTCTATTAGTCCCATATGTGAATGTTTCCTCACGATATCTATCATAATATTTAATGCTACAGCTTTCAGGTCTTTGTGAATTTGTTAGGTCGGTGAGATCTTCATTAGATATTTGTTTAAGTATTCTCTTTGTCACTGCTAATGAAATACCCATATCAATTTCTACCACTGGTTTTCTACAGGCTGTCTTTGCAAGCATATCAACAGTGTCATGCCTTGAGATGCCAACATGTGATGGTATCCATAGGAATTTAATTTCAAATCTGTTTTCTTTAGCAGCTAAAACATTCATTCGAATATCACTGACTATTTTCTGGGTGTCACTAATATGTGCGTTCAATGCCAGGAGTGCACTCTGCGAGTCACAGTATATAAGTCCACTGCCTTTGTCTTTTAAAAATTCAGT
>WNGS01023302.1:0-16105 GCA_020271785.1 Procambarus virginalis
ATCACTACTTCATTCTTACTATATCACTACTCTATACAGTTGCGATTAGTAACATGGTTAAACAAAAATATGACAACACTTACATATAAACGGCAGAGAGAAGATGGATGCAAATAAATAAGTTTATTTCTTAAAAATGAGTTTAGGTGGAAATAAAGTGGAGCTGCCTCGTATGGCGCATTCTACCGTCGCCTCTATGACGCTATAACGCAGACTTTACCAGCTGAGCAGGACCGAGCATCCGGCCACCACCCTGCTGGGAGCACATCGGCCTCCCAACCAAAGAGCTGCAACCAGGCAACACTGCTCTTAGTCCCCTGCCAACCGCAAAATTTCCCACCAAAAGTTGGTATAAACACAGCCAAAAGGGCGGGTAGCAGTGCGCTCCTCGGGCCATCGCTAGCGGCTAAGGTAGTGTGGGAGATTCCTTCGTGGCGCTTGTAAGTGCTTCGTGATCACGCCGACAGGACGTACCCATGCCTCACGCCGCCACTCTCAGCCAGGCCAGGCGTACCCATGCCTCACGCCGCCACTCTCAGCCAGGCCAGGCGTACCCATGCCTCACGCCGCCACTCTCAGCCAGGCAAGACGCGTACCCATGCCTCACGCCGCCACTCTCAGCCAGGCCAGGCGTACCCATGCCTCACGCCGCCACTCTCAGCCAGGCCAGGCGTACCCATGCCTCACGCCGCCACTCTCAGCCAGGCACGCGTACCCATGCCTCACGCCGCCACTCTCAGCCATGCCAGGCGTACCCATGCCTCACGCCGCCACTCTCAGCCAGGCCAGGCGTACCCATGCCTCACGCCGCCACTCTCAGCCAGGCCAGGCGTACCCATGCCTCACGCCGCCACTCTCAGCCAGGCCAGGAAGACACCGGCCTCTCAGTCTCACACTGTTCAGCCTGGTCGCTTTATCTGGTGAGATTTTAGAAGCGAAAATGTCAAGATTTTCGAAGGAAAATTCATGTCTGTTGTATCTTCTTCCCAGAGTCTGATCAAGCTCAATATTTACGTTTCACTGTATTTGACTATGTCTATCTATATCATAAAAGATAATGTCTGTGTAGCAGTCTGTCCAAAGTAGTTGGACAGATGCTTGGGGCTAGCCTGACACAAGTTTTGAAGATGATACAGGGAGGGTATGTGAGTGTTACATGCCAGTCGGGGTCGGCCCTAGTGGCCCCAGTGGAAAATAGGCTTCTATGGCGACCCCTGCTGTTTTTATTGTTTAAAATATGGAAAGTGTTTTTCGTATTGTTATCAGTTTTCTCTTTGAGAGAGAGAGAGAGAGAGAGCGTGGCGGAAGAGGTGGGATAGAGACCCAGGAGCAGAAGCATACATAGAGCAACGTGTCCGCGGTTGCATAGAGACAACTTACCCCAGGGGACATAGAGCACTTACCCCAGGGGTACATAGAGCAACATGGCCGGGGGTAGATAGACCAACGTGCCCGGGGGTACATAAAGCAACGTGCCCAGGGGCACTGGAGTCCACCCTCCTCAAATGACACTAGTTATATAAACGATGTGCTAAAAAGTACTAAAGTAGCGCTAGTTAAGGTGCTAAGCAACATAAAGTAGCAGCAGTACTGCTAAAAGAATGTAAACTTTTGTATGATTGAATTTGGATAACCTTTAAAAGTTTTTATGAAGACTTTATGTATAATTCTTAGTGTATGTAGACTAAGAGTTTGGTCAAGTCCTGGACTATGCTCATGACTACGCATATACAAATATACAGTATATTTGGTGGTTGGTCAACAAGTGCTTGTTAGGGCCTTAAAAAAACCAATCCCCCGTTGATACCACGTAAGGCAGACACAAAGTCAAACCACAGTTTGGCTTCATTGAAGCCAAGACTTGGTGGTCCTCTACACCAGCGGGGGTTTATACCTGGGGGTATGCTTTCCCCCTGGATGGGGGGGGTGTACTCTTAGGGTGCTTGTTCGAGGTGTGCTTGGCAAGGCCAGGAAGGATAACCAGCAATCATTGCTTTGTGACTGTGAGATGACACTGTCGTGCCACGTGTATCTGGTAAGTGCATGAATCCAAGACCAGGTTGTCCAGGCTTTAGTTAATTCTTTCTTCGACACAGAGGAACTATAGTGTAATTATTTATGAGGCTACACAACAGATGGAGCTCCTGCCTTGCTTGGCGGTCAATCGGAAGTTAAAACCAGAATTATAAATATTAAAATTAAAAAGCATTTGCACTGCATGATACAGAGACAAGCTTTAGCTTCTAAGACACTACCTCCTGCATTAAAGTAAGAGACTGATACTACAGTAAAGATGGCCAACTTCGCACTGGCAAGTGTTCTCAGTACAAGGCGGATGAGACTTCCGAACTCAGATTTAGATTCTGATCACCAAACATTCTTGCAGTATTTAGATCTTCAACCTATCTCGAAGAAATGTTCTCAGAAGAGTTTTTCAACTAGAAGGCGAGCGACATGATAGAGTTCTTCAGCCGGAGTTCCAAGATGCATCCCAGGATGTTGCATGCAAAGTTGAGTGACCCAAAAATGGCTTCTTATATTTGTCTATATTTTTGAAGTATTTACTCATTTAAATATTGTCAAGAAGTTCTTGCAAGGGGCTCATGTTGCTCTCACTGACTCTGTTGACGAGCTGAAGAGTTTTCTGATGAAACTAGATCTGTGACACAGAGTTGAGGAAAGGAAACTTTGGCATGTTTGAGATACTTGACTCACTTTCCTTCACAACAGTTCCTTCACAACAGTTCCTTCACAACAGACCCTTCACAACAGACCCTTCACAACAGACCCTTCACAACAGACCCTTCACAACAGTTCCTTCACAACAGACCCTTCACAACAGTTCCTTCACAACAGACCCTTCACAACAGATCCTTCACAACAGTTCCTTCACAACAGTTCCTTCACAACAGTTCCTTCACAACAGACCCTTCACAACAGACCCTTCACAACAGACCCTTCACAACAGATCCTTCACAACAGTTCCTTCACAACAGTTCCTTCACAACAGTTCCTTCACAACAGTTCCTTCACAACAGTTCCTTCACAACAGACCCTTCACAACAGACCCTTCACAACAGTTCCTTCACAACAGTTCCTTCACAACAGTTCCTTCACAACAGACCCTTCACAACAGACCCTTCACAACAGACCCTTCACAACAGTTCCTTCACAACAGACCCTTCACAACAGTTCCTTCACAACAGACCCTTCACAACAGACCCTTCACAACAGACCCTTCACAACAGTTCCTTCACAACAGTTCCTTCACAACAGTTCCTTCACAACAGACCCTTCACAACAGACCCTTCACAACAGATCCTTCACAACAGTTCCTTCACAACAGTTCCTTCACAACAGTTCCTTCACAACAGACCCTTCACAACAGACTCTTCACAACAGACCCTTCACAACAGACCCTTCACAACAGTTCCTTCACAACAGACCCTTCACAACAGTTCCTTCACAACAGACCCTTCACAACAGTTCCTTCACAACAGTTCCTTCACAACAGTTCCTTCACAACAGACCCTTCACAACAGACCCTTCACAACAGACCCTTCACAACAGACCCTTCACAACAGTTCCTTCACAACAGACCCTTCACAACAGTTCCTTCACAACAGACCCTTCACAACAGTTCCTTCACAACAGACCCTTCACAACAGATCCTTCACAACAGTTCCTTCACAACAGACCCTTCACAACAGACACTTCACAACAGACCCTTCACAACAGTTCCTTCACAACAGTTCCTTCACAACAGACCCTTCACAACAGTTCCTTCACAACAGACCCTTCACAACAGACACTTCACAACAGACCCTTCACAACAGACCCTTCACAACAGTTCCTTCACAACAGTTCCTTCACAACAGTTCCTTCACAACAGACCCTTCACAACAGTTCCTTCACAACAGACCCTTCACAACAGACCTTCACAACAGTTCCTTCACAACAGACCCTTCACAACAGACCCTTCACAACAGACCCTTCACAACAGACCCTTCACAACAGACCCTTCACAACAGACCCTTCACAACAGTTCCTTCACAACAGACCCTTCACAACAGTTCCTTCACAACAGTTCCTTCACAACAGACCCTTCACAACAGATCCTTCACAACAGTTCCTTCACAACAGATCCTTCACAACAGTTCCTTCACAACAGTTCCTTCACAACAGACCCTTCACAACAGACCCTTCACAACAGACCCTTCACAACAGACCCTTCACAACAGTTCCTTCACAACAGTTCCTTCACAACAGACCTTCACAACAGACCCTTCACAACAGACCTTCACAACAGATCCTTCACAACAGATCCTTCACAACAGACCCTTCACAACAGACCCTTCACAACAGTTCCTTCACAACAGACCCTTCACAACAGACCCTTCACAACAGATCCTTCACAACAGACCCTTCACAACAGACCCTTCACAACAGATCCTTCACAACAGTTCCTTCACAACAGACCCTTCACAACAGACCCTTCACAACAGATCCTTCACAACAGACCCTTCACAACAGACCCTTCACAACAGATCCTTCACAACAGTTCCTTCACAACAGACCCTTCACAACAGACCCTTCACAACAGACCTTTCACAACAGATCCTTCACAACAGTTCCTTCACAACAGACCCTTCACAACAGACCCTTCACAACAGATCCTTCACAACAGATCCTTCACAACAGTTCCTTCACAACAGACCCTTCACAACAGACCCTTCACAACAGATCCTTCACAACAGTTCCTTCACAACAGACCCTTCACAACAGACCCTTCACAACAGTTCCTTCACAACAGACCCTTCACAACAGACCCTTCACAACAGATCCTTCACAACAGACCCTTCACAACAGACCCTTCACAACAGTTCCTTCACAACAGTTCCTTCACAACAGTTCCTTCCCTACAGACCCTTCACAACAGACCCTTCACAACAGATCCTTCACAACAGACCCTTCACAACAGACCCTTCACAACAGTTCCTTCACAACAGACCCTTCACAACAGACCCTTCACAACAGACCCTTCACAACAGACCCTTCACAACAGACCCTTCAAAACAGATCCTTCACAACAGACACTTCCCAACAGACCCTTCACAACAGACCCTTCACAACAGACACTTCACAACAGACACTTCCCAACAGACCTTCACAACAGACCCTTCACAACAGACACTTCACAACAGACCCTTCACAACAGACCCTTCACAACAGACACTTCACAACAGTTCCTTCACAACAGTTCCTTCACAACAGACCCACAGAAGAAGACAATCTACATCCGGCTCCTCTAAGAACTAAATCATCTCATTAATTCCCCTTACAGTTAAGTCCATTATAATGTGTTTAAACAAGTTATGAGATAGCTACAAAAATTTTACTTCAGTTTTACTGTAGTTTATGTTTAAGATATTGTATATAGATAATTTATTACGTAGTTTTCGTACATATGAGAACTGAACCCTGGAAAGAACATAAAATTATTGTAAAACGTTCTGATCAGATGATACGTTTGTTGAAATGTCAACAAATAATTGAATAACTAATGAAGAACTGCATGATGACCAAACCACATATCAGAACATGAAGGAACGAAGATGTTTCGGCTCATCCTGGCTTAAATGACTCTATAATGGGCCAGGACGGACCGAAACGATAATTTATTACGTTTCTGAACTGTGGTTTGGTTACGATACCTGCAGCCGCGTTATTGTGACTCATCGTCTGCAATAGTGGTAATACCCTTGATGTTAGAGTTTCCTCACAATCTCATTCCTGCTATGCTTCTCACTCACCTCATTCCTGCTTAAGCTCCTCATTCCTGCTCAAGCTCCTCATTCTTGCTCAAGCTCCTCATTCTTGCTCAAGCTCCTCATTCTTGCTCAAGCTCTTCATTCCTGCTCAAGCTCCTCATTCCTGCTCAAGCTCCTCATTCCTGCTCAAGCTCCTCATTCCTACTCAAGCTCCTCATTCCTGCTCAAGCTCCTCATTCCTGCTCAAGCTCCTCATTCTTGCTCAAGCTCCTCATTCTTGCTCAAGCTCCTCATTCCTGCTCAAGCTCCTCATTCCTGCTCAAGCTCCTCATTCCTGCTCAAGCTCCTCATTCCTGCTCAAGCTCCTCATTCTTGCTCAAGCTCCTCATTCCTGCTCAAGCTCCTCATTCCTGCTCAAGCTCCTCATTCCTGCTCAAGCTCCTCAGTCCTGCTCAAGCTCCTCATTCCTGCTCAAGCTCCTCATTCCTGCTCAAGCTCCTCATTCTTGCTCAAGCTCCTCATTCTTGCTCAGTAGTGTAAATGACGACTACGGCACCGCGCACCATCTGGGCAGGTGAGCTCATTAGAGCCAGCTGGCCATGTGGTGCTCAGGTATGTAGCCACATAATGTTGTAAGGGAATTTTCCCGGAAGTTGGGGCTTGTCGGACGCGTGTGAGCGTCCGGTGTTTGGGTATGTGGTCAGGGAAGATTGGGGTCATGTTGTTTGGGGGGTAGGGGAGTATGTGGGGCTATGTGGTATGTGGTTATGTTGTTAAGAGTAAATGAATATGTATGTTTGTTTTCCGTAGACTTAATCATGTGCGTACATAATAGTCATGATTAAAAATGACTATGTATTGATATTCGCTAGAGTATGAGGAGAGTGCTCTAGAAGGCCCAACATATGTTGTTGGGGTAGGGGAGGGAGGGGATAGGGAGTCTGAGGGAGAGTGAGGGGAGCTTCCCCTCGGTGTGAGAGTGTTTAGAGCTATTTGTGGTTTTGTCAGCTTCCGTTTAGGTAGCACTTGAGAGTGTCATGTTGGGTAGGGGATGGAAGCTATGTGCCACCCCTCCCCCTCCCCTCCCTTACCTTCTAGAGTGGGACACCCCTCTCCCTCCTCTCCCCTACCTTCTAGAGTGGGACACCCCTCTCCCTCCCCTCCCTTACCTTCTCGAGTGGTACGGACCAGGTCCACATATTCTTTTATTAAACACTTAAGCGTTTTACAACGATAATAATAATAATAAGACTTCTTGGTGGTTTAGCTAGCAGACAGATGGGAAAAGGCTTTCATTCAGTCCATCGAAGCTTCTGGTCATTCTAGCCAATCATCCAATCTGTAGACAGGTAGATTGGGAGGGAGAGTGAGGGGAGCTTCCCCCATGGCTGGAGAGTGTTTAGGGTCATTTGTGGTTTTTGACATCCATTATCCATGAAGTGCCAGGAGGGTAGGAGAGAAAGAAAGAGGCAGACAGACAGACAGACAGACAGACAGACAGACATACAGACAGACCGGAGGGTAGGATTTCCCGCATGGCTGGAGTGTTTAGGGTCAATTGTGGTTTTTGACATCCATTATCCATGAAGTGCCAGGAGGGTAGAGAGAGAAGAAGAGAAGACAGACAGACAGACAGACAGACAGACAGACAGAGAGAGAGAGAGGCTCTTAAGATGTGAATGAGATGCGGCAGCAGTAGGCAGAGAAGGTCTGTTTTATGTCTATGTCTTCAGAAGGGTGTGTGTACCGCCCACCTTTCACTAGCTAACTGTATTTCCATGTAGCTGGTGTGGGCATATCTTCCGGAGTTAAGATGAGAGTCATTATTTTTAACTTTTTCTCACCCAATGCAGCTGTTGGTGATCCATGACGTCCATTAGTTCCCCCCTACAGGAGGTTTTGGGACATAGTTTGGCCATACAAGACAGGAAGTGTGGAGGAGGGTGGGAGGGCAGAGTCTCTTAAGATGTACCAGTTGGCGGATAAGGTCTGTTTTATGTAACAAATGCATGGAAGGGGTCAGTCCAGAACGGATGTAGACCATTACCCACATACCCTTAAGCGTTTTCAAAGACCACAGAGAGGGTGTGTGAGTGTACTGCCCCACTGCTCAGAGCCAAACTGAAAGCATTTCCTTGTAACTGCGATCTTATCTCCTCCTCCCAGAGGATGCGCAATGACTGCCGTTACTTCCTCCTACCCAATGCGGTTTCGTTAAGGAAAGGGAGATGTAGCTAGCAGCAGTGGGGTCTCACTATTCCACTTACCATCCGCTCGCACTGGGGGAGTGGCGGTAATGGGGTGTACCATCCACCCATCCATCACACCTCCATCCATCCATCCATCCATCCATCCACCCATCCATCCACCCATCCATCCATCCACCCATCCATCTATCCATCCATCCATCCACCCATCTCTCTCTCTCTCTCTCTCTCTACATTATATGTGGGGTTACACAATGTGTTAAGAACTACCTACGTGATGCTAGACAATCCAATCTCACATAAGGCAGTCATATGGGTCAAGGACTGATCCCTCAATTCATTTTTTAAGCTAAACAAGTTACAATCATGCAGACGACAGCTCAGAAGCCCTTGACCTTGACTCGTCAACATCTGTCAATTCTGACTGGTTACCAACGTCAGGCGTAGCGGCTGACTGCGCAGTGTCACCCATTCATTGACGCGTGAGTCGTGATCACTACCTACAAATTTTGTTAACTATGATCCCAACATCAGCTGTCCCAATAAATATCATTGAAATGTAAGCGTGTTTTTCTCAATCTCCATCACCTCTTCTTCCTACACCGTTACTGCAGACCTTGTAACACACAACGTCACACACCATTCATATATAAGTCAATGCGGAAAAACATAGTCTTGATACTATATTAAATTGACTCGTTCATTATCCACGAGTTCAAGATCGTCTCACAGCCTTGAAATCAGACCTACATTATCCAAATGTAAACAGACCGAATGAGTCGATAGTGAAATAGCTCTGACTTGTAACACAGTCAAACTTTCTTCTATCCAAATAAATAACATTTGAAAAATGTATGTCTGTCTACTCATTCTGTCTCGTTAGGGACTGACCTTGCGTCTTTCCATAGCGGAAGTTTTCACTCATCAGCCATTAGTAATCGTTGGATCCAGCAGAAAAAAAAACAGAGACTGCTGACAGTGTGACAGTTTTAACCTAACGTAACGTGGAACTCATCATCTTTTCAGCAGTCCAAATAACATTATGAAAAGTAAGTGAGACTTAGTCCAGCTCAATTACATGTCTTATTATTATATAATTGTGAAATAAGCACAGATGAGTTTGGGGAGACATGTTCACCACCTATAAATTCTAGATAGAAAAAAAACAGAGACTGGTGTTAACATAGTGGATGGAAAAAAAGTTTATCATTCTCTTAATACGTTTTTATTCAATAACTGACAGACATTACATATTTTTATCTCGACAGACTTTTATTCAACAACTGGTAAACATATCACATCATAATGCAGTCACATGGTGTTAGCATAGTGGGTGGAAAAATAGTTTATTCAATAACCGATAGGCATAATATAAGACACATATTTATCTTGGTAAGACAATAACTGGAAGACATAACATAAGAGACTTACATATTTATCTTGCTAAGATAGATTAACCACTAATCGTCTTCATTTTTTTTTCAACTATTATGAGTTGTTTTCCATTTTTTTTAACACCATGGCTAAGTGAGCCAGAGCTGAGTAGTAGTTAACCTCCCATTCAAGCTGCTCATCTGGATTCAAGTCAACACTGTCAATCATACCCAACCCATAAGGAATTTTAACGCGCTTGATTGAATTATGACGCTTAGTCATGCTTAAAATTTGATTAATGCATAATTTAAAGCTCCATCGTCTCTTGATCTTAGTATCATTGCGGAGTCCCTCCATTATACAATCTCTATCCTCCTCACACTGTTCTAATAGAATTTTTTTGCTATCAGCATTATTTTCTATTGGCGGGCCTGCGCTATACCGGGTCACAATAGCTATAACATGTGGTACGCTTCCCGGTGACGGAGAAGGAGAAAAGACCGCGCCTCCTACTTTGATGCGGTCAGTCTCCACCACATAGTTACTTAATGGTTGAATCGCTCGCTGTAGTCGTGTATAAGGATACCTCTCCCAGATCTCGCATGACATTCCTCCTGAATGGGCGTGAATTGAAGGAATATCATACACTATACAATCACCAGGACGGAACTCATCCAATGCTAGATAATCACCTTCTACTTTACAGTCTTTAAGACATGATAGCTTATGAAGCATATACCTTGAACACATCTTGTCAGATATTAAACGCAAGTTTGCGGATGTAAGGATTATATACAGTATAGAGTTACCATTTACTCTTTTCATTCCTCTATTACATCTGTAAACACACTCAACTGTTAAAGTGGAAAAATAAACACAGAGTATATTATTTTTTTTTATTAATTGCAAACAAAGGAAAAATGGTAACAATAGTAAATAAATAAAATGAGTAGATTATATATATTTCTAGTCGACTGTTAAATCAATGAGTTCAATATCTCCTGTGAGGTCTATTATAGGCACAGCTCTGCAAGGAGGTTTTGTAGTTTCACATTCAGCCTCGACCACATCCACGTTCGAATTGTTGTTATTCATCCGATGATAAGCAGAGGCAACGCCTTCACTTAACTTATGTGTAAGCACACCGTGTGTAGGCAATGCTGCAGGGATTGCATTCCTCGCGGAGTCAACCATCACAAATTTCAACCCGCGACGCTGGTAATGCTGCTCCAACTTCAACATTATGGGTAGATATTTCAGTCTCCATACTTCTTGATTGTAGCTCTTCCAATACTGTCCACAGCCCATCCCAAGTCCAAAGGGGAAAATTATGCGATTAATTTTATATTCTTCTTCTCTTGTTAAGATGACTGCGAAGGCCTTACGCAGAGATTTTGTAAACCAATAGCGACGCATTTCTTCTGTATCCAACTGTAAGCCTCTGTAGTAGTGCGGGTCGGTAGCATTTAACGTCTTGATTTCCTTCATCGTCATGTTTAGGGGTTTAGACGATTTCCCTCCGGCGTGATGTGATATTAATCCAATGAGGTGAGGTAGATGAGGGTCGTCACCAATTCGATTGTTGAATTGAGGGGGTTCACCATAGACTATCTCTCCAGGCATGACTCGATCTCTTCTCTCTGCACGATTTTTGTAGGGTAGTTTGCTCCGATGAATGCGAGCATAAGGATAACGAGTCCATAATTCTTCAACCACCTCACTCATCATCACGCTAGTGGCGTCCATATCGTAGATGATGCAATCGGAGTAAGAGTACTCCGAAAAAGATGAAAGGCTGCCAGCTACAGTCGTCAACATCTTAGCTGATGAGTAGAGTAGAGGAAGTGAGACGGAGAGCGGTGAGCAGTCACCCCTTTATACGGTTGTGCGAAGGTTAGTGGGTTTCCTGTTTTGTTTCGTCCCTGTTTCCCTGGGACAGGCTAAAATCACTTTGACGTTATAAGGTTTTAAACTCCCCTGCAGATTTTGAATAATGGGGAGGTAAGCACTTTCCCACTCTACATCTTCACAACGACCTGACATACCTACACCCCAAGGGAGAATAACTTTCTTGATCTCCTCAGTATCTTCAATATACAATATGAGTTCTTCTAAAGATTTCGCCAAGTATAACAAGCGATTTTCTTTCGTATCAGCACGCAAACCTTTAACCATAGCGTAATCTTTTGATTTATCGGTAATGGCTTGAGCAATAGCATTCCTCTCAATAGGCTTCCCTAATCCATACTGAGTTGCCAAGGCTACTATGCTTGGTCCTTGACTGCCTCTGCTGATGTGAATGGATCCGGGTGTTGGACGGTCTTCTCTGATGCATCTCTTTAGATTATACAATTGCGTTCTGGCGTAAGCGGTGGCGTGAGGATACTTATCAGCAATGTCCTGCGACATGCCGTAGGGGGAGCATGATATGCAATTTACAGAGTAGACAATGCAGCACTCTCGATTGTTAAACTCCTCATCCGTCATGTATCCCTGATGAATTTCTACAGAGTTCATTTTGGCTATGGAGATCTTTTCCCCAACGCGATATATATGAAACACAGGGATGTGATGCGCGGGCAGTAATGAATTAGTATGATCTAGCCACCCCCCTTTTTATCCTCATCGGGGCGTGTGTGGCACGCGCGCAGGCTCTCAGGTTAGTTTCCAGTTACTGATTAACCTCACTCTGTAGCTATGTATTTTTATATTATTTATTTATATAATATATATATATTATTATTATTATTTAATAAACGTGGATTATAGTCCATTCTAGCAGTAAGATTGGTGTAATGCTATAATCTCAACAATGAGGTTTTATATTGACTTTGCACTACGCTTGGATTTTTCTAAGTTGAGGAGAGCTAGGTATATTCCTTCACATCTCGTTCACTATAGAAATTAGTCTAAGGCCGTGGTGTGTATATAACACATTTATCTCCGACAAAACTACTCTCCCTGGGCGGGTGTTTATAGTGTGTGTAAACTTCAATCCACTACTGGATTGAAGTTTAATCTATCTACTGGATAGATCAGATTAGATTTTTTTCACATCAACGCGAAGCTGACTATTTCATCTTTCCTACCAGCTCTGCTTAAACTAGTTGAGATTACCTTTAAGCCGATACATAGATCTCTCAATGAATATGTAGCGAAATGTGTCACCCCTTTCTCGAGGATAAATAGGTCGGGAAAGGTCCGGTCTTTACCACAATTTTGAGTGTTCGACCAGCATGGACGTCTTTCGCACCAAAACATTCCGCAGCATGGAACGATTGCGTTGTGAGCAGATGAGACTAGACACTTTTGTGGGATGGCGTCTTGACTGGCTTTTGCCCAGGGATTTAGCGAGCGATGGATTCTACTTCACCAAATCTGTGGACTACTGCATATGCAGTTTCTGTTATACTTTAATAGGTGGCTGGGTGGAGGGGGAGGACACCCCTCGCAGTCGACATGTAGTTGCAGCACCTTACTGTCCTTTCATCTGTGGAAAACGCACTGAAAATGTTAGCATTGCGCTAAGCAACACTGTCTACGCCTACGGATTGAATTTCACCTATTCCGTCCTGCAACTGGAAAGCGTGGGAAATTCAACTAACAATTGTAAGTACCCAACACAATTATGTGTGATCTCTTAGTCTCTGTGAATAACGTTTGGTTGTATAGTCATTGTGAGTATCCTGATAATAAGATTTGTGTGTGTGTGTGTGTGTGTGTGTGTGTGTGTGTGTGTGTGTGTGTGTGTGTGTGTGTGTGTGTGTGTGTGTGTGTGTTTGAACACAGTTATCTTTCATGTTGCCTTTATAGGTGTGGCGTATATATATATATATATATATATATATATATATATATATATATATATATATATATATATATATATATATATATATTATTTATTATTATTATTTGTTTTAATAATTCTAGCTGCTGTGGAATGGAGCGGAGAAAACTCAGGAATTCTACCATTCTCTATACCCATATACCCAGAGATGGCAGGGTATAAGACTCGTTTGGCAACATTTGGAATCATCTGGCCTGATATGAGTGGACAGTCTCCAGCAGAATTGTCCCGTGCTGGCTTTTTCTCTTGTGGTGTGTATTGGAAGATATTATTATTATTATTATTAGTAATATTATTATTATTATCACCATTATTATTATTATTATTGTCTTAATGTATTCACGCGAGTCAAGTCAGTTTGAGGCGTCCTAGTGTCCTAGTATTTATTTATTTATTTATTTATATACAAAATATTTTTTCTTTTTTCTTAGGAGTTGGAGACCATATACGATGCTTTTATTGTGGTGGTGGACTTGCTAACTTCGAACCTTCGGACAACCCCTGGACACTCCACGCACGATATTATCCAGACTGCGTCTACTTAAATTCGAAGAAGGACCGAGCTTTCATTAAAAATGCGGTCCCTTTCTCACCTCCTCGACTGACAAAACCCGTTGATGAAACACTGATTAACGCGCTCCTGCTAGGACTTGACTATTTCAACGCTCTCGCTACTACAGTGCGATTCCCATACATTGCCCTGCGAGCTGCGCTAAGAGAATACCTCAAGATAAAAAGGGATATATTACCTCTCCTCGGCGAATCTAACTGTGAAGAGGTGATGTTATGGTTTTTAGATCGAGTGGAGGAATGTGAGGACGCAGATGAGGTAGCTGAATCTCCCTTAGAAGTATTATTGTCCCAAGGTGTTATCTCCCACCACCAAGTTCCCGCAGTAGTGGGGGTAGATGAACGTGTAGATGTTGTTGCGGAAGAGAATGCAATGCCTGGTGTTGGTAGGTTTTATTGCAAGGTATGTTTCACCCGAGAAATAAACACTGTTCTCATCCCCTGTAGACATATGGTAATATGTTCGGATTGTGTAACGAGATGTGTCAAATGTCCTGTATGTCGAGGAGATGTGGTACATCTACTTCTTCCTATTATCTCTTAATAAACAAATCTAAAGTTGATTCTTTTATATTATCCTTATTAATTATTTTTATTATTATCGCTGTGTGTGTGTGTGTATGAGTGTGTGGTAAGGAGGCACCCTCGACCTCTTGAAAGGGGGGTATATAGCCCGCCCTGACCTGGTAGGGTAAACACTCCGTCCAAGATGTCCGCACGAGCCTCTGCTTCCGGTGTAGCCTCTACTCCTCACTCGGATGGTGATGAGCGCCTAGGTCAAGCCTTGGCAATAATACATGGTATGTTTCCCTTAAGTCTAGATATAACATGCTAAGAGGCTTTCTTGTTCTTTACTGATGTTGTTGTAGTAGTAGTAGTAACAAATAATAACAATAATGGGGAGAGAGTGTGTGTGTGTGTGTGTGTGTGTGTGTGTGTGTGTGTGTGTGTGTGTGTGTGTGTGTGTGTGTGTGTGTGTGTGTGTGTGTGTGTGTGTGTACTCACCTAATTGTACTCACCTAATTGTGCTTGCGGGGGTTGAGCTTTGGCTCTTTGGTCCCGCCTCTCAACTGTCAATCAACTGGTGTACAGTTTCCTGAGCCTACTGGGCTCTATCATATCTACATTTGAAACTGTGTATAGAGTCAGCCTCCACCACATCACTGCCTAGTGCATTCCATTTACTAACTACTCTGACACTGAAAAAGTTCTTTCTAATGTCTCTGTGGCTCATTTGGGTACTCAGCTTCCACCTGTGTCCCCTTGTTCGCGCCCCTCCAGTGTTGAATAGTTCATCCTTGTTTACCCGGTCAATTCCCCTGAGGATTTTGTAGGTTGTGATCATGTCCCCCCTTACTCTTCTGTCTTCCAGTGTCGTAAGTTGCATTTCCCGCAGCCTTTCCTCATAACTCATGCCTCTTAGTTCTGGGACTAGTCTAGTAGCATACCTTTGGACTTTTTCCAGCTTCGTCTTGTGCTTGACAAGGTACGGGCTCCATGCTGGGGCCGCGTACTCCAGGATTGGTCTTACATATGTGGTGTACAAGATTCTGAATGATTCCTTACACAGGTTCCTGAACGCCGTTCTGATGTTAGCCAGCCTCGCATATGCCGCAGACGTTATTCTCTTTATGTGGGCTTCAGGAGACAGGTTTGGTGTGATATCAACTCCTAGATCTTTCTCTCTGTCTGTTTCATTAAGTACTTCATCCCCTATTCTGTATCCTGTGTCTGGCCTCCTGTATCCACTGCCTAGTTTCATTACTTTGCATTTACTTGGGTTGAACTTCAACAGCCATTTGTTGGACCATTCACTCAGTCTATCTAGGTCATCTTGTAGCCTCCTACTATCATCCTCTGTTTCAATCCTCCTCATAATTTTTGCATCGTCGGCAAACATTGAGAGGAACGAATCTATACTCTCTGGGAGATCATTTACATATACCAGAAACAGTATAGGTCCAAGGACTGACCCCTGCGGGACTCCACTTGTAACGTCTCGCCAATCTGAGACTTCACCCCTCACACAGACTCGTTGTCTCCTGTTGCTTAGGTACTCCTCTATCCACCGAGTACCTTCCCTTTCACTCCAACTTTCGCACTAGCCTCTTGTGTGGCACTGTATCAAAGGGCTTTTTGACAATCTAAAAATATGCAGTCTGCCCACCTTTCTCTTTCTTGCCTTATTTTTGTTGCCTGGTCGTAGAATTCAAGTAACCCTGTGAGGCAGGACCTGCCATCCCTGAACCCATGTTGTGTGTGTGTGTTGTGTGTGTGTGTGTGTGTTAGGCTAGTAATGTAAACTTCTTTTTTAGATTATCTGAGAATGCTAGCAG
>WNGS01023303.1:0-11320 GCA_020271785.1 Procambarus virginalis
TAATCTCAAAATTCAGACCCATTTCCCTTACATCTTGCATTTGTAAAGTCTTGTCTTGGAGTTCTCTGTCGAGTCATTTTTCAGGTCAAAGAAAAATTGGCTCCTAACCTATATGGGTTTATGCCAAGTGTTGTACACAACCATGTTTTGTATATTTTGTACACTCCCAGGATAGGACACAGGCAGCCTTTATTGACTTAAACTCGGCTTTCGATGTAGCAAATGGCGAAATAATATTAGAGAAACTTGCTGAATTTGGAATCGAAGGTAATCTTCTGAATTGGATAAAGAGCTACCTATCCAACAGGCGTGCTAGTGTCCTATTAAAGGAGTTAAAAGTACAGGAACGGAGGCATTCGAACTAGGCACACCTCAAGGTTGTGTCCTAAGCCCTATGCTCTTTAATATACTTATGCGCAAACTTATCCATGATATGCCTGTACAATCTACTGAAACTGTTATATGTTATGCTGATGATATTTGTATTATGGCAAACAGTAAAGACTACAGACTACAAACATTACTTGATGTATTTTCCAAGAAAGTAGTAGAATGTGGCCTCATAAAATCTGTTGATAATACAAGAGCTCTCTTTCCCATTCTCTTCATGTTAACTATACTATTAATGGAGGCCCGTGGAGACTTTTGAGTCTTAGATTTTTAGAATCGAGGTTACTGATACAAATATCATCAGCAACCTTCGCAAAAACTTGTTGGGCGACTTAAACCTCTCAAAACTCTGAGTTAAGGATTTGGCATTAACATAAGATATGCTCGTAGTTTATATGTTGCCTTTAAACGATCTGTTGTTGATTATTATGCCTTGCATCTTCTTAATTTGACACCTAAACAACTACAAGGCCTAGATGTAGTACAAAAAAATGCCATATGCATCATCCTGGTTGTCCTAGAACTGTCAGAATTGTTAACATGAGAACGGAACTAAGATTACCTTCTATTTACGAGAGAATAGTTCAACATAAAATGTTTTGTGCCAAAACTTT
This sequence comes from Procambarus virginalis, assembly GCA_020271785.1. Lineage (NCBI taxonomy): Eukaryota > Metazoa > Arthropoda > Malacostraca > Decapoda > Cambaridae > Procambarus > Procambarus virginalis. Next base: position 1,005 of record WNGS01023303.1, read on the forward strand.
GAAAATAATGGTTCCCCCAACTCTATTCAAATTAAATTGAGATCCATTCTAAACAATTCTGACTGTTCAATCACTCTACCGCAAAAGCGCCTTACAGTGTGTGGCTCAGTTGTTGTGCCAATAATCTTATGAAACTGAATGTCTCTTTGTCTTGATAAAACTGTTCACTATATTCCCCATAGGAAAGATGTGCAGGTCTTTATACATTATACACCCATCAGTGTAAAACAATGTATAACACAAACTATGAGATGTATAACACTAGAAACTATTGACAGTCATCTTCAAAATCTCAAACCAACTGAATCCTATACCTTTACTGATGGATCTGTGCAATTAGGCACCCGTAGAACAGGTTGTGCATGTGCAGTATATAAAAGGAATGAAATGATCATGCCTAGTACACAGAGATTGAACGACTGGGAAAGCATGACAGACTGAGCTATTTATCTAGCTACTAAATACGTTAAGCTCCATGGGGGGTGAGGTGATATTTGTGACTAAAAGTGCTCTGCAGTCTTTAAATAACCCATCACAATTTATGCTTGTAATATTTAATGGAAAGTAATTTTGCCAATGATAATAACCATTGTATAAAATTTGTGTGGATCCCATCCCATGATGGAATTGGAAAATATGACTTCGTATATCAGTTGGCCAATAAGGATTGCAGGAAAGAAAACACTGATTGTGACTTTGCATTATCTAATGAATTTATTAGAAACATAGAAATTAAAGAAATTACTTCAGGTTTAGTAGAACTAAGACATGGCCAGAGAACTGAAAGCTGCAGTATTAAAAGCTATGACAACTTGTGTAATAATAGGTATTTGTATGATCAGCACAGTAGCCGGACCAGGCAATATGATGTAGTCATTGCGTGAATTCGCCTTGGGTATAGGAACATCTGGCCGGTTAGTGAGGCTGAGCCACTACCCAAATGTTCAGATTGTAAACTCCATGACAAACCTTTAATGCATTCACTAGAACACTATATTGTTGAATGTGAAACCGTAAAAGATTTTAGACCTCCTGGCCTATTGTACCACCAAATGTGTTACTGTTTCATTGAATCTGGAGTACTGGACGACATCCTAACAATTTATCCAAACGGCCTATTGACATAGCTCGAGTGCAGGGGGAAGTTGTGTAAAACCCTGGTTTGTGCCTCGGAGAGGCTGCAGGATCCAGTAAGTTCAGTAGAACTTCGGTTTCAACTCTTTTACCATGTCGTAGCTCAGTCGATTAAGGCAGTGTCTGGGATGCTCCCGGACGCAGGTTCAAATCCTCGTCACGGCCCTTGTGGATTTGTTTAATTTATCCAAAATTCGTTTGTCCATTTGAAAGAAATAAGAACAATTTTATTTATATTAATCTTAAGCTGCATCTCTTATGAACCCATCCCTGCCCTTATGTGGCAGTGACCAATAGAAAGTTGTATTTACATATTCGACATTGAAACATTGATTGTAACCATGATACATGGGCTTCAACCTACTGTTCCGACCAATTGCCATGTGTATGATCCTCTGTCCTGTGTGACAGTGAATACCAGCATTATCCTCACTACAATAAGACTTAATCGAATTCCTCAGATTAGGCAAAATTGTAATTAAATTTTGTTAATAAAGATGTTAATAATAATAAATCTCTGACCCACCTAAGGACTTTTCTAAGGTGGAAAAAGTCTACCTACACACACAACTCCCGACCCCTTCATAGGTTCGGACCACATTCCTGTCTCTCTGTATCCCAAAAAACTCTATCGTCATTCAAGGCCTCCCACGTTTACCATACAGCAGAGCTGACTGGGCAGCATTCACAGAGCGTGCAAGAGACAGACCTAACATTCACATATGATGGAAAGACACCCGGAGGTCATTGACACCCAACTACACCTTAGACAAGACAGTCACACATGCGTCGGCTTCAACAAACACTGCTCATCACCACAGAAGATACTCTTTTACCCCTTCCATGCGATCCAAGAGACGTATCACACGCTACCAAAACAGATTCATACAAAACCAGCACAGACATGGCCACGTACTTTTCGGCCTCACTATACTCTGCAATCACATACTCATTAGCCTGGTCGATGATCACCCTTGCCCTTGACATGCCTAGTAATAATGGCAAAACAGCACAAAAACAAACTCTGAAGAATTTTTGTAACTTCCTTTAAAAAGTCAAGAAACGCAAGTACACCACTTTCAAAACACATTTACTCACAACGACAGAAACTTCATGAACCAGGCAGTCATCCAGGTTTTCCAGCAACACTGTTAGACAATCTTTCACCCACAGCCAACAGCACTTCGAAACATTACGGTTAACAACGTGGATTACCAGACACGCAGACCGCAGACCAGACAACGTCGGAAGATTGGTGCGCGGCCACAAATGGAGACGGACGTATGGAGCTTGCGGGCATGCTTTGGTGGCCTGCCCGTTTGGAGTGAGTCTTACAAGATGGGTACGCGTTTGCCTCCCTGAAGAGATCCACTTCGGCTGGTTTAGAGTTTTCTCTGCCAGTGGACCACACGCTGGTTGGTCTAGCTTTGGTGGACGTGCTCCATGTCAAGTTGGCCGATCTGATTGGTGTGTAGCTTCTTCAGGATCGTTAAGAGGTGGCTAAATTTCACCATCAAGTTGTGTTTCAAGAGTTCCTCGATCGGTGTGAGAGGCGTTATTTCCTCTGCCTGATGGGGGGTGACTGAGTTACATGGCGGTGCATGGAGCGCCGTTTGAATTGTTGGATGAGCTGTTGACCAGGCGGTTTGAGAAAGTGCTGAGTGTCCGGTGAGACAAGGTTACAACCGCCCACTGTGCGGGGATGCTTGATGACACCAGACTTTGACGTTGTCCCGGGCGTGAAGTGTTCCTTCTTCGTTGTCCCTGATAGGGTTTACAATTGGATGTTTGTAAAGAAGTCAGCCCCGTCCATGTTATCGTTGTGGTCAGTAAGGTCACCTGGCGGCTGCAGTGCGTCGTGGTCGCGGCTGACCGTGTGCATATATTCAAGAAGGGGATTTTCCAGCCCTGCTGACACAGGACGAGTTGGTGGGGGTGGTTGCTGGGGATGTTGTTCTACCTCCTGTTATGATCCCAGGTAGCTGAAAAACGAGTCTCCCTTGAGAATTATTCTGCAAGACCTGACCTAAATAAGAGGTCAAAGAAGTATAGACGTAAAATAATTGGTTAGATTTGATAAATAGTTTAAGAGTATGGGCAGTGATCAAGAATATAAGTAAATGACTTGACATGAGATGTGGAGAGTTTGCTGGAGGTGTGAGGCTCGCTTGAAAGGAGCTTGAGCTCACTTGAGCACCAGACATCGTGAGGGGAAGTTGCGCTCCGTTGAGCTCCTGTCAGGGAGGAACCCCCAGTTCCCCTTCAAGAGGAAGGAAGTGTGCAGACGTTTCAGCTGTGGAATCGAGCTGGGAACGTGTGGTCTCAAGTCCCGGACGGCAAGGAGAGTTGTGAAGCCGCCCAGAGACATTTTCAGGCCATGGGAGCGCCCTGGTCAAGCACATTGAGAGGGAGAGCGATGGCAAGCCATTGAGAGGGAGAGGCCTGGTCAGCACCATTGGAGGAGAGCGCCCTGGTCAAGCATCATTGAGAGGGAGAGCGCCCTGGTCAAGCACCATTGAGAGGGAGAGCGCCCTAGGAGAATATGTGGTAAGCCCAAATTAACTAGTAATAGTGATGTCTGTATTTGATCGTGTGCCCAGCGATCATAGTAATGTTTGTGAGTACGCATGTTTTGATGAGGCAGAAGGCCAAAATAAGAGAGTAAAGATGAGGAACGTCTTGGAGGGCAGAGCGACGTCCGTCCATTCCAACCGCTGGCGGGCGACTGAGTGAGAGGGCCGCCGGGAAGAGGAGGGCTCCCAGGGAGGGCAGAAAATGGACCAGCCCAAACGTGGGGAGTCACCTCACAGCATGTAGAGAGCAGGGAGATGTCAAGTGAAACATTTATTGTGAACTTTATGTTAGTTATATGTTTGTAGAGGAACATTTTACTGGCATGCAAATGGGTTGGAGGTTTGTCTGGGGAAGGAGTTGCTGAGAACGTCTAAGCCAGCAGAGAGGGAGTAGTTGATGAGACTCCAAGGTTGTGGAAGGTACTGAGATCTGTGGAAGAGCAGCCATACAGTGAGAAGCAGGACCTCAAGCTGTGAGAAGAGGAGCAGTGGAATGAAATTTCACATGCTTTTGTAATTCCAGTGGTGAAGCACCATTGTTGCTCAAGGAAGACTTCATGGTGTAGCAGCCGGGAGAGCTGTGTAAGTCCCTAGTTGACGATTCTAGGAAAACCTGAAGATGTCAGGGTAGTGAACTTCCAGATGTGGAAAGGAAGTTCTTATTGACTACTTGTAGGGAGTTGATAGAGTGTTTGGTTGTCATTAGCGTGCAAGACGCAGTGAAAGGTGTGTGATTGATTACCATTTTGTGCCAAGGAGTACTTATACTGAAGTATAGAGTTACAACCGCAGGCTGGATTACCTGCAGAGACATACATATGTGTTCTAGGAGATAGGGAGATAGTTTTTGTCCAAATAGTCTTTGGCAGGTGGAATCCGGATTTCTTGGCATTCACAGTTTCAATCAATTTGTTGACCTTTGTTTCAATTTGGTCAACAAAATTTTTCAACAAAGGTCAACAAATTGATTGAAACTGTGAATGCCAAGAAATCCGGACTCCACCTGCCAAAGATTATTGGGGAATATAAACCTGGATATGCGTATGGAAATGTCAAGACACATAAGCCTGGAAACCCACTTCGGCCAATCATCAGCCAGATACCCACACCCACGTACAGACTGGCGAAACGACTCAACGGCTTACTGACTCCTTATGTCCCTTGCGCCTTCAGCCTGAAGTCCCCGAAGGAATTTGTTGACTTACTGCGGGGAACACGGGCCACAGGGATAAGAGCCTCGTTAGACGTAGAATCACTGTTCACCAACGTACCTGTGGAGGAAACAATCGGGATGATAGTGGACCGAGTGTATCGTGATCCGGCCTGTACTCTCTTGACATACCAGAAAATATCCTGAGGAAACTACTCCAAGCTTGTACTAAAGAGGCACCCTTCTTGAGCCCGGATGGGCACATGTATAAGCAAGTAGATGGGGTCGCCATGGGTTCTCCCCTAGGTGTCCTGTTTGCGAACTTCTACATGGGTTCCATCGAGAAAAAAGTCTTAGTCGACATGAACTTGAAACCGGCCATATACTGCAGGTATGTTGACGACATTTTTACACAGGTACCTGATGTCAGACATCTGCAGGAGCTGAAGGAGGCATTTGAGCAGAATTCTGTGTTGCGTTTCACTTACGAGATGGAGAAGGATGGGAAGCTGCCCTTTCTAGATGTAACAGTCATGGAAAGGAGCGAAGGTTTCCACACTGCAGTCTACACTAAGGAAACAAACATAGGAATGTGCCTCAATGCCAACAGTGACTGCCCAGACAGGTACAAGAGGAGTGTTGTTAATGCTTATGTCAACCGTGCTCTGAGCCACAGCTCAGGATGGAAGCAAGTCGATGAAGAACTCTGTAGGGTAAGGCAGGTCCTAGTCAACAACGGCTTCTCCAATGGTTTCGTTGAAGACATCATAAGAAGGAAAGTGAAACGCCATGCAACCTCTGAAGAGACAACTAATACAACACCTATACCCCCTATTAGACTATTTTACAGGAACTTCTTTTCCACAGCTCATAATCCTGAAGGAAAGGGTCCTGAAAGATATTGTTAATAGAAACGTTATCTCTACAGACAAAAATCAGAAGATACAACTGACGATTTACTATAAAACCAAGAAAACGGCCAGCCTACTCATGAGAAACTCTCCAGACACAGAGCAGACGCTCTAAAAGAGACCAACGTCGTCTATGCCTTCAAATGCCCTCTTGGGGACTGTAAGTCTAAAAAACCTCAGTATATAGGCAAGACAACAACATCTCTTTCCAGGCGTTTAACGATGCATAAGCAACAGGGCTCTATCAAGGAACATATAATCTCTTCCCACAACCAAACCATCACCAGAGAAATCTTAGCAAACAACACACAAATCATCGATAGATACAGCGACAGCAGGCGGCTTGACATCTGCGAGGCACTACACATCAAGAAGTCTACACCAGCAATCAACAGCCAATAATGCACAACTATATTCTACCCACTTCAAGACTCCGCTCCAATATAGAAGCATCAAGAAATATGGGCCAATAGGCCTCTGCAGTTACTTCCATCCTTCCCTTTAGCTCATAGCCCGACTCTATACCCCGTTCTGGCTTGTGTTGAAAATTTGTTTTTCACCTCATCTAAAACTATTGTAACATGTCACCTCACCCAAATGCAGGTATAAAAAATCGAAGATGTTTAAGCTCTATTCAGTTATAGTTGTGTGTGTGTAAACTAAAGTCTTTGAAAATGTAATAAGTTTTACGAAACGTGCTCAAGTGTCGCGTCAGACTAGAAGTAAAAATGAATTTTGGAGAATTGATTTCCATTTACCATCAACAGTGAAAAGAAACATAAGAAAGATCGAGAAAATGCGTGTTAGAATTATTAATCTTACTTTTTCGGTCATATTTAATAATATATGTCTACAGGAAAGACTACTACCAATATATATATATATATATATATATATATATATATATATATATATATATATATATATATATAATATATATATATATATATATATATATATATATGTCCCCATTGCCTTAGAGACACTTGGTGCCTGGGGTAAAGTGCTGCTAGCTTTTTGAAGGAGTTGAGGTCTAAGCTAATCGAAACAACTAGAGACCCTAGGGCTGCCAGTTTTCTTTTTCAGCGCCTTAGTGTGGCAATCCAGAGGGGAAATGCTCACTGCATCCATGGTTCCTGCCCGCCATCTGAGGAGCTTGAGGAGCTATTCAACTTGTGACAAGCAGCCTTGTACCCTGCATGTAATCAATATTGTAACTTTTTTTGTGTAATGACATTTTCAATTAAAGTTAGATAAATATACACATACCAAAAGAATAGGGGTGGTAGGAGAAGAAAATATCAAAGTGTTCAGTGAGGATCCACAAGGTCTTCTCTGAGTACTCTTTATTTTCTTCTCCGAGGCTATGGGTCCCTACACTTGCACCAGAGGTGGTACCCTTCTAGGTTTAAAAAAAATATGTATGTATGTATGTATGTATGTATGTGTGTGTGTGGTGTGTGTGTGTGTGTGTGTGTGTGTGTGTGTGTGTGTGTGTGTGTGTAAGTAAGTAAGTAGTGTACAGGTAAAGTGGCCATTGGGCGAGCGGTGTGTGGGGCCAGAGGGAAGAGGAGGCCGGAAGGAAAGTTTGTATATGAGGGGGAATAGTGCCAGGGCTTAACCCAGCAGCAGGCCATGAATTATGGTATACATTCTTCACTAAACATGTTCACCCATGCATCAAGGAGAGTCCCACAAGCACCGCAAGTCCCAACCAGCCAATGTATGTGTGTGTGTGCGTACTTACCTAGTTGTACTTACCTAGTTATGCTTGGGTGGGGGTTGAGCTCTGGCTCTTATGTACAGGTTCCTGTGCCTATTTCGCTCTATCATATCTACACTTGAAACTGTGTATGGAGTCATCATCCACACATCACTTCCTAATACATGCCATTTGTCAACCACTGACAATGAAAAAAATCTTTTTAAACGTCGCTATGGCTCATTTGGGCGCTCAATTTCCACCTGTGTCCCCTAGTGCGTGTGCCCCTTGTGTTAAATAGTCTGTCTTTGTCTACCCTATCAATTCCTCTGAGAATCTTGTATGTAGTGATCTTGTGTCCACTAACTTTCTGTCTCCCAGTGACGTGAGGTTTAATTCCCGTAATCTCTCGTCGTAGCTTATTCCCTCAGTTCGGGTACTAGTCTGGTGGCAAACCTTTGAACCTTTTCAGTTTAGTCTTATGCTTGACTAAATATGGCCTCCATGCTGGAGCCGCATATTCCAGAATTGGTTTGACATATGTGGTATACAAAGATCTGAAAGATTCCTACACAAGTTTCTAGAGGCCGTTCTTATGTTAGCCAGCCTGGTATATGCTGCTGATGTTATCCTCTTGATATGGGCTTCAGGGGACAGATCTCGCGTGATATCAACGCCCAGGTTTTTCTCTCTCTCTGACTCTTGAAGTATTTCATCTCCTAAAATCCCTTGTATCTGGTCTCCTCCTACACTTATCTTCATACATTTCATTTGCTTGGGTTAAACTCTAACAATAATTTGTTAGACCGTCCTCAGCTTGTCAGATCTCTGATGATCAAGACTGTCCTCAACGCACGCCTCAGGCTCCACGCTTTAGTGTTTGTGTGTGTGTGTTGTGTGTTGTGTGTGTGTGGTGTGTGTGTGTGTGGGTGTGTGTGGGTGTGTTGTGTGTGTGTGTGTGTGTGTGTTGTTGTGTGTGTACTCACCTATTTGTACTCACCTATTTGTGCTTGCGGTTGAGCTTTGGCTCTTTGGTCCCGCCTCTCAACTGTCAATCAACTGGTGTACAGATTCCGAGCCTACTGGGCTCTATCATATCTACCCTTGAAACTGTGTATGGAGTCAGCCTCCACCACATCACTGCCTAATGCATTCCATCCGTTAACTACTCTGACACTGAAAAAGTTCCTTCTAACGTCTCTGTGGCTCATGTGGGTACTCAGTTTCCACCTGTGTCCCCTTGTTCGCGTCCCCCAGTGTTGAATAGTTTGTCCTTGTCTACCCGGTCGATTCCTCTGAGGATTTTGTAGGTTGTGATCATATCTCCCTTACTCTTCTGTCTTCCAGTGTCGTAAGGTGCATTTCCCGCAGCCTTTCCTCGTAACTCATGCCTCTTAGTTCTGGGACTAGTCTAGTGGCATACCTTTGGACTTTTTCCAGCTTCGTCTTGTGCTTGACAAGGTACGGGCTCCATGCTGGGGCTGCATACTCCAGGATTGGTCTTACATATGTGGTGTACAAGATTCTGAATGATTCCTTACACAGGTTCCTGAACGCTGTTCTGATGTTAGCCAGCCTCGCATATGCCGCAGACGTTATCTTTTTATGTGGGCTTCAGGAGACAGGTTTGGTGTGATATCAACTCCTAGATCTTTCTCTCTGTCCGTTCATTAAGTACTTCATCTCCTATTCTGTATCCTGTGTCTGGCCTCCTGTTTCCACTGCCTAGTTTCATTACTTTGCATTTACTCGGGTTGAACTTCAACAGCCATTTGTTGGACCATTCACTCAGTCTGTCTAGGTCGTCTTGTAGCCTCCTACTATCGTCCTCAGTTTCAATCCTCCTCATAATTTTTGCATCATCGGCAAACATTGAGAGAAACGATTCTATACCCTCTGGGAGATCATTTACATATATCAGAAACAGTATAGGTCCAAGGACTGACCCCTGCGGGACTCCACTCGTAACGTCTCGCCAATCTGAGACCTCACCCCTCACACTGACTCTTTGTCTCCTGTTGCTTAGGTACTCCTGTATCCAACGGAGTACCTTCCCTTTCACTCCAGCCTGCATCTCCAGCTTTTTCACTAGCCTCTTGTGTGGCACTGTATCAAAGGCTTTCTGACAATCCAAAAATATGCAGTCTGCCCACCCTTCTCTTTCTTGCCTTATTTTTGTTGCCTGGTCGTAGAATTCAAGTAACCCTGTGAGGCAGGACCTGCCATCCCTGAATCCATGTTGGTGCTGTGTTACAAAGTTCTTCGCTCCAGGTGCTCCACTAGCTTCTTCGCACAATCTTCTCCATCAGCTTGCATGGTATGCAGGTTAGGACACTGGCCTGTAATTCAGTTCCTGTCTATCCCCTTCTTGTATATCGGGACTACATTAGCTGCTTTCCAAATTCTGGCAGTTCCCTGTTGCCAGAGATTTGTTATACACTATGGAGAGTGGTAGGCAGTTTACACACACACACACACACACACACACACCACACACAACCCACCACACTAGGGGCCAGGTAGCCTGGTGGATAGCGTGCAGGATTCGTATTCTGTGGCGCGGTGTTCGATTCCCCGCACCCGGCAGAAACAAATGGGCAAAGTTTCTTCTCACCCTGTATGCCCCTGTTACCTAGCAGTAAATAGGTACCTGGGAGTTAGTCAGCTGTCACGGGCTGCTTCCTGGGGTGTGTGTGGGTGTGGAAAAAAAAAAGTAGTTAGTGTAGTTAGTAAACAGTTGATTGATAGTTCAGAGGCGGGCCGAAAGAGCAAAGCTCAACCCCCGAAAAAAATACAACTAAGTACAACTAAGTAATACACACACACACTCTCTCTCCATAGTGTAT
>WNGS01023321.1:0-10957 GCA_020271785.1 Procambarus virginalis
GTCGCGAACTAGCATAAATAACGGTAGTAGATCTAAGAGACCCAACAAGCGAGAAGGAATATTCATCAATTCAATTTCAACAATAAGAGATTGACTGGGAAAAAATAAATGTAGACCTTTCAACCATTCAATGGGAGACGGTCTAAGCGACAAAACTCCCACACAGGGAATAGCTCAACTGACAGCTGAAGCTTACAAGGTCTGCTTGAAGCACGTGCCGGTGAGGAGGGGCAGAAAGAGGAACACACTAGAAAGAGAACGCAGACGACTGTACAGGAGAAGGAAAAAAATAACGGAAATGCTTCGGCAGACACAACTATCACAAGCAAGGAAAATAAGCCTAAGCAGGGAGATCGAAGAAATCGAACAAACGTTGAAGCGATCATATGAGTGAGGAAATGGAATTGGAACAGAGAGCTATACAAGAGATAAGGAAAAATCCGAAATATTTTTTCACATACGCTAAATCAAAATCCAAAACCTCGACCAGTATGGACCGTTAATTACAAATGAAGGTACGTACACAGAGGACAACAAAGAGATTAGTGAAATTCTAAGAAGCCAGTATGAGGCTATGTTAGCACACCAATTAACAACATGAAAGTTGATGACCCAGACAGCTTCTTTATGAATGACATTCAAGCTGCAGATAATATAACGGATATTACCACAAACTCGGAAGACTTTGAAAGAGAAATTGACAATATGCCCATGCACTCAGCCCCTGGGCCTGACTCATGGAATTCAATATTCATAAAGAAATGTAAAGTACCAGTAGCGAGAGCACTCAGCGTAATATGGAGAAAGAGCCTGGATACAGGGGAGATACCAGCAGCACTTAAATCTGCAGATATAGCTCCGTTGCACAAGGGGGGGAGTAAAGCCTTGGCAAAAAATTATAGGCCAGTTGCACTAACATCACACATAATAAAAGTGTTTGAAAGAGTGATTAGGAATCAAATTTCTAGTTTTATGGAAAACAATGAATTGCACAATCCAGGACAACATGGATTTAGAGCGGGAAGATCCTGTCTGTCACAGTTACTCAACCACTATGACAAAATCACAGAAGCCCTAGAAGAAAAGCAAAATGCAGATGTTGTATACACAGACTTTGCAAAGGCTTTCGACAAATGTGACCATGGGGTGATAGCTCACAAAATGAGGTCAATGGGAATAACTGGAAAAGTAGGACGCTGGATACTCAATTTCCTGTCGAACAGAACACAAAGAGTAACAGTCAATCAGATAAAATCGAGTCCAAGCGATGTTAAAAGCTCTGTACCTCAAGGTACAGTCCTTGCACCGCTACTGTTCCTTATTCTCATATCTGATATAGACAAAAATACATGTCACAGCTTCGTGTCATCCTTCGCAGATGACACAAAAATCAGCATGAAAATTACCTCTGCTGAAGACATTGAAAAACTACAAACAGATGTCAACAAAGTTTTCGATTGGGCAGCAGAAAATAATATGATGTTTAACAGTGATAAATTTCAGGTACTCAGGTACGGCAAAAATGAGGATCTGAAACATAATACAGGGTACAAAACACAATCAAATCTTCCCATAGTAGAAAAACAGCATGTCAAGGATTTGGGAATAATGATGTCCGACGATCTAACGTTTAGGGAGCATAACCAAGCAAATATCGCATCAGCCAGAAAAATGATCGGATGGATTACGAGAACTTTCAAATCCAGGGATCCCATCACAATGATTGTACTCTTCAAGTCACTTGTGTTGTCCCGTCTCGAATGCTGCTCAGTACTCACTTCCCCCTTCAGAGCAGGAGAGATTGCTGAAATAGAGGGAATACAGAGAACATATACGGCACGCATAGACGAGATAAAACACCTAAATTATTGGAATCGTCTCAAAGCTCTCCAAATGTACTCTCTAGAAAGGAGACGAGAGAGATACCAAATAATATACACGTGGAAAATACTGGAGGGCCAGGTCCCAAATCTACACAGTAAAATAACAACGTACTGGAGTGAACGATATGGAAGAAAATGCAAGATTGAACCAGTGAAGAGCAGAGGTGCCATAGGCACAATCAGAGAGCACTGTATAAACATCAGAGGTCCGCGGTTGTTCAACGTCCTCCCAGCGACTATAAGAAATATTGCCGGAACAACCGTGGACATCTTCAAGAGAAAACTGGACTGTTTCCTAAGAGAAGTCCCGGATCAGCCGGCCTGTGGTGGGTATGTGGCTCTGCGGGCCGCTCCAAGCAACAGCCTGGTGGATCAAACTCTCACAAGTCGAGCCTGGCCTCGGGCCGGGCTTGGGGAGTAGAAGAACTCCCAGAACCCCATCAACCAGGTATCAACCAGGACTCACAGGCAACCCAAGTGCCTTCAACCAGTGAGGCTTCAGCAGCTGGCAGTCAAAACTAACTTTGCTTAATGAACTGTACAGTAATTTTAAGTGTTAATTTTAGTGTTGTGTTAGTATAGGTTACATAAATTGTTAACAATTCTTAACTTCAAGATGTGTGGCATCAATCAAGAAGACGAACACCAACAAGGTAAGTTGAGGTTTCTAGTTGAATATCTAGTAATTATATGTGGCAAGGCAATTCAAATTATGTTGTTTGTAGTATAAAAATTGTTGGAAATGGTCACTTTTGGACTCGTAGGTGAAAAAGTACCATTATCAGAAAAACGTGATAATCCGGCTGGGGGTCCTTCCCATAGTCCGGATGATCAAGTGGAGACAGTAAATGCATGATGATATTAGCTATATTACAACCGACAGTCAGAAAGGCGGGGCCCAAGAACTAACAGCTCGATCCTGCTATCTTGAGATGATTTCAGGGCTTAGTGTCCCTGTCGCCCGGTCCTCGGCCAGGCATCCTTTTTGTTATAAATTCCCAGGAAGCAGGCCGCAGCAGCTGTAACTCCCAGGTACCTATTAACTGCTAGGTGAAAAGGGGCACCAGGGTGAAAGAAACTGCCCATCTGTTTCCACCTCCGCCAGGAATCGAACTCAGAACTTTAGGACTATGAATACCAAGCACTGTCCACTCGGCCTTCAGGCTGCATGGACAAATAGTAAATACAATAAAGAATATTACACATGGCATCCCTTGGGCTCTGGTCTGCACTGAGTATAGAATAGCAAGGATCACTGTCTGATAAAATTCACAATAAAGAGAAGATACTGAAGTTTTACAACAAAACAATCACAAGGCTTTGTCAAAGAGAACGGTAGAGTGCAAGTCAGGCGTAAGCTAAGATTGTTAATGATCAATCAGGATGTGGTATAAACACCAGAGATCAAGCCAAGAAGCTAATGGCTTCGTATGTGGGAGGAAAAATAAATACTTCCACAAGCACATAATCTTAGCCTAGGCATGCCTTTACTCTATTAGGTGGCTTAGCAGCTTCAAGAACTGCTAATGTATTAAATGTATCAAGTCAGCTGTTCAGAGCACATGCTCACACTGGTGCTGCAATCGAGACTCAAGACATGTTCCTGGAGAGTATGAACAGACAAAAATACTTTAAACAAATTTACAATGCAGATGAAACTGGATTATACAATTGGTTTACAAGCGAGTGTGCGCACACACACACACTTGTGTTTCCATTTTTCCCTTGTGGAAAAAGGCTAACATAGTTCCAATCTACAATAGTGGAAGCAGGGAAGACCCCCTAAATTAATTAATTATAGACCTGTATCATTGACAAGTGTAATAGTCAAAATATTGGAAAAAATAATTAAAACTAAATGGGTAGAACACCTGGAGAGAAATGATATAATATCAGACAGGACAGTATGTTTTCGATCTGGAGATCCTGGTATCAAATTTACTCAGTTTCTATGCTCGAGCAACAAAGATATTACAGGAAGCGATGGTTGGGTTGACTGCATCTATCTGGACCTAAAAAAGGCTTTCGAGAGAGTTCCACATAAGAAGTTGTTCTGGAAACTGGAAAAATTTGGAGGGGTGACAGGTAAGCTTCTAACATGGATGAAAAATTTTCTGACTGATAGATAAAATGAGGGCAGTGATCAGAGGCAATGTATCGGACTGGAGAAATGTCACAAGTGGAGTACCACAGGTTTCATTCTTGCACCAGTGATGATTATTGTCTACATAAATGATTACCAGTTGGTATACAGAATTTTATGAACATGTTTGCTGATGATGCTAAGATAATAGTTAGGATAAGAAACTTAGATGATTGTCCATGCCCTTCAAGATGACCTGGACAAAAATAAGTATATGAGCACCACTTGGCAAATGAAATTTAATGTTAATAAATGCCATGTTATGGAATGTGGAATATGAGAACATAGACCCTGTCATTCGTTCCCCCGTTCGACCCCATAGTCGAACAGAACACAGAGTAACAGTCAATCAAATAAAATCGAGTCCAAGCGATGTAGTTAAAGCTCTGTACCTCACAAGGTACAGTCCTTGCACACCGCTATTCTCATATCGATATAGACAAAAATACACGCACAGCTCGTGTTGTCCTTTGCAGATGACACAAAATCAGCATGAAAATTACCTCTGCTGAAGACATTGATAAACTATAAACAGATGTCAACAAAGTTTTTGATTGGGCAGCAGAAAAATAACATGATGTTTAACAGTGATAAATTTTCAGGTACTCAGGTACGGCAAAAATGAGGATCTGAAACATAATACAGGTACAAAACACAATCGAATCTTCCCATAGTAGAAAAACAGCATGTAAGGATTTGGGAATAATGATGTCCGACGTTCTAACGTTTAGGGAGCATAACCAAGCAAATATTGTGTCAGCCAGAAAAATGATATCGATGGATTAGAAACTTTCAAATCCAGGAGATCCAATCAACAATGGTTGTACTCTTCAAAGGTCACTTATCTTGAGGTTATCTTGAGATGATTTCGGGGCTTTATCTTTAATTCCGCGCGGGCCCAGTCCTCGACCGGGCCTCCACCCCCAGGAAGCAGCCCGCTGACAGCTGACAAACACCCAGGATACCTTATTTTACTGCTAGGTCAACAGGAGGCACAGGGTGAAAGAACATCTGCCCATTGTTTCTTCGCGGCACGCCTGGATCGAACCCCAGGACCAACAGGAGTCACAATTCAGCGTGCTGTCCGCTCAACTAGGCTCGTGTGATCAATCCATGATAATCCAATATCTATGATGTATATCGCTTAGATCTAGACCCCGTTACAAGTATATTGAGTGATATATTGCTCATACTGCCATGTAGACACTGATCCAATAGGTAAACTGTGGTACAAATTATTCGCACGACTGTACTATGTGGGATGGTGCGAAGTAGATTAATGACATGGACAAGCATAAAATGGTCCAGTGGATGTGTGACATATTTGCCACAAATGATCTGGACTACCAGGAATTTGCTACCAGCAATTCCAGTTCCTGCTAATGTAGGTAGTAACACATGATTGTACCTGGATCCACGTAGGACTCTATATCGCACCACTGGTACTCTGGGGGCGTGCTTGCAGAATAATGTGACTCTCTCCTTGCTATTACTTAATTAGACTGTATTAGGTCGTCTGCCACGTATATGTACACTTAGTGGATGATCCTGTACACTGGCTAGCCTCATGAAGCTTGTAGCTGTAGAACAGCTATGTGGATGCTCAGCTCTGTCGCCACAAATTTGTCACTCTGTATTTTCCACTACCGCCACAAATCTCGGTACTGTGCATACCTTAACTGTCCTACTAGATAAGTCCGTGGCGAGCTCCTGTACAATTATGGACAATATAGTAATGATCATTCAATTACAAATATTCTATTATACTAAAGAGGTCCTGGGTAGAATCAGTGGTTCAGGAGTAATTTGATGTCCCACACGATATCACCGTTTTTTTATAGTTATATCCTGATCTAGGGATTTTCTACTTCGTTGCAATGGTCTGTATAAATTAGTCGCATTATTCAGAATTCCGTACTGGGTAGCCTGATAAACACCTAGGGAGCGATCATTACACTTTGTTTCCAACAATTACATGCTGTTCAGTTCATTCTCACATTCACTTCTACTGAATGACTGCAAGGCGGTGCACTGGCTCCCCCACGTGGTATCACGACCGTTATTCTTAATTAAGTTTTCATTGTAAATTACTATATTCAACTTTCCTACAGATCACTATGCACTTCGTGATGACTGATCATCAGTAAATCCATGGTGTGACCCTAAAAAATCTAGGTATATTTCAAGATTTTATCGGAGCGCAGACAACACATCTTTCCCTCCCCTCACTTCCTCAGTGTTCAACAACTGGACCAATGGGGAGACATACAGGTAACCCCCACCTCAACAATCCAGCCACATGTATCGGGAGACACCGAGACCCCTCCGACGCGAAGGAGGTCCACACCAGGGCACCTGTAACGTCCAGCAGAGCAAAGTTGAATGAGTTGGCGTCAGACCGATCCATTGCATCGACAAAGGTAATGAACCGAGACAGGCCATCCACCAGGGGCGGTCGTGGACACTCCCTGGATATGAACTGCTCGGAGACGGCCCAAACCCGATGAATTGCGCAGACAGAGCCACTCGAAGGAGACCAGCCATCCAGGACAAAGAGAACGCTGGCGGTTCAGATCAATGAACCCACTCGAGAGAGCAGCCCGAATGGAGTCGAACCGTGGAACCTCCAAACGACCCGAACCCTCCGAAACGACAGCCAAACCCCACAAACTCCTGCACCGTGCGGCAGGGATGCCAGATTGGGTACTTGCAGCCCAATTCGGTTACCAATTGGATAATGGGGGGGGGGGTGTATTCAATTAAAAAAGCCATCTATGTATGTCGCTACTTACTACTTTTTCGGCTACAGTTAAAATAAGCTGGCATGTTTATTCTAAAAAGGAATCAATCGGGAAAAATATATTTGGCTACTTTTAATTTTAAAGTTTGTGACATTAGGTTTCTTCAGCTGTGCGACATTCGGCAACTCAAATCTGGTCACCCCCTGCCTGCGTAGGTCCAACAGACCCCACTGCCCCTAATCAGCCTGGTGAGCACTGATCACAAAAACCCCAGCCCGAGATGGGACTACACATCCGCTGAACACATCGAGTGAGGGCTCGGGTAGGCACGCCAAGGCATATTAAAGCCCCGAAAAATCTACAGGAGGAAGGCCTGCGAAGACGAGCAATGCAGCAATGACGCAAGGTCCACCAGCAGTCCGAACCCAACGATCGTGAGTAGGCAGGAAGGGGGCAGAACCCCCCCAAAAGGACCAGGAACATGACTGGCCGCAAAACCAACCCAGACCAGGTAAGGTCAGAAGTTCAAACTCCCGACAAAGTGCTTGAGCAACCGTCAAGTGACCCCGGGAAGGTCCAGAGGACACCATCTAGGCACCCGGCTCACAAGCAAAAGCCGGACTTAAAGAAGACAAAAGTGGTCCATCCGTAAAGGAGAGGGGCAAGGAATGCCGTTATGAGTATCAGATGGGACAGCGTCTATACCTATTCCATACGATAGTCTGATAGAGCAGACATTTGTCCTCTATCAGGACACTTCTTACCAAATTAATTTAGTGGAATAAATGTTATTGGTTGTCAATAATTTAGGGATCTCCTATATCTCCATTCTGAACATTAGTACTCCATTTGCAGTTTCCAGATGTCTGGAAATTTTGTCTTCACCAATGCTGTATCAGACTAATTAATGCATTACATAGCATTCCTGTAGCTTATTTCAGCAGCAGAAAATACTGGTTTGGTCCTGCAGTCTTGCTCATGTGAAAACTGAATGAAGCAATTCATAAACTCCTCTGATACTAGCATATCACTGAATATTACATTAGGTGTTCTATCAGGAAATTTTCTATTAGGTTTTGACCAATTTTGCACTCATCATTATCCAGTAAATTGTTCAACACTATAATCACACTAGGTCTTGGAGTTTAGCTGTTATGCCACATAGGCTGCTCTCTTCTCTCTCTGACCTTCAGCACAATGTTTTTGGTCTTGCTGACTATCCTTTAGCCGTCCAGTCTTTTGGTTTGGTGGGGTTGCATATGACTGCTGCCTTTATCCCTTTGTAATATATTTTTACCATGCCTATAATAAAGACCCTGTCAGTTGGCCCTTGCTCCCAGTTTCTGCCTCAAAAGTCAATTGCATTTGAATCATCAATACAGCTCCTTCAATTCTCTATTTCTAATCACATGTGGCAAATGCTTATGTGGTTGGCGTACCTATTTATTGGCCTTGTGCTTACTATATCAGATCCACTGGAAATGAAGTCCAGACCCCCCTATGCTCATACTCATTCTTTCTTTGTGAATCGGCTGCATTTTAAATCCCTTTCACTTTTTTAGTGTCTATATAATATTTGTTGGAAGTTTGTGGATGATGATGACTTATGTCAATACATTCCACTTGGACTCTATGTATGGGTTTTTAAACATGTATCTGATCCCCCAATGTTTTTCAACATTGCTGAATTTCCATTTCCACTGAATCACTGGAGAACTCTATCCCTCAATTTAAAAAGGACCGTCATCATCTGTCTTCATCTATTTCTCCTTTAGAACCATTGATCAAGACCCCTTAAACCTGTCCCCTAGAGCTCAAACCTTCAATTCAGACACTTATACTGGCTGGCCTTTCGCCCCCCTTGGGCTAAGGTATGCTGAACTTTGTAACTACTATGAGTATGGAACACTTGATGTATATTGGACTTTGTATCCAAGATTGACATGTAAGAGATTAATTATACAATGTCGTATCTGATTAAACGTGTACTGCTATGTACAAATGAGTCACCTCAATAATCACGCATTCAGATGATTAAGTGCTTATATTGCACACTAGTTTCTTTATCAGCTACTCACACCTGTCAGAGTAAATCCGAGATAAATGTCTGTGAAATGCATGTTGTATATATGTAGTGTGTGTGTGTATGTAAATGTATGGGTATACAATATATTGGATGCTGATCAGAATTACATGTTCATCCTTTGTAAATGTACATAATAGACACTGTGTAGAAGACACATCGAACACTTTTATGCTAAGGCATATACGTAAATCTGTGTATATAATGTGTTTACGTATATAGGTAGTCTAGCATTTTTAAACGCACCGACTCAACCTTCAGTGGTTGATTGTTCAATAAACCTTGAAATATATGTTTTAACACATCTCTAACCATGTCCATGTGAGGAGAAGAATGTTTGCTGTTAACTTGTATATGGGCCTAGTCTGTGGAGAAAACAATAAATACATACTACAATAAAAAAAACCAGACACTGTTCGTGTTTGTACAAATGACCGATGTCAGACCAGATCTGGGCTTATCTTAGTGTTTATAGAATCCACAGATGTCAAGAGCAAAAAAATTAGATCAGTCTGGGAGCGGATACGTAATCTCTGCAAAAGATGTATAGGCATGCGTCCCGTGACTGTGGCTTATCAGTATGCATGGTGTTGGCATATGGTGTTGTGGTATATTGTTGGAGGGTTTTGTGTGTGGTTTAAAGAATGACGTGCTTCTCATTTCGGACGCCTATAGCTATTCAGGTCATATGTATTTGATGAAGTCATTTGGCAGACGCCTCCTCCTGAGTAGATAGTACTTTTGTAACTATGTAGGACCATCGTACATACATAGGACGTAACTGGACATTAGATAGTGAATTTGGAACTATTCACTTTATAAGAGTCCAAACACAAAGCTAAAACTAAACTTAAATATTACTAAGACCAATGTAAAAGAGCAATATGGACTATATTAGGCTTCTGATAGCATGTATTAGGCCTAGGAAGGTTAATGTTAAGATTCCATATTGGCAACATCGGAACAAAAACCTTTTCTGGTTTGTTACCAAATTCAATATTAGCATTTTCTACTCTCTAATGTCCCTCAGCGTCAATACTACCAGCTTACCAGGTATGTGGTGCTCATCACTACTATAGTAGGGGTTATACAATGCAGGAGGATGGCTCTCTAGCAGGGGCATATGGCTGTCACTGTGGATTGCATGTCATTGTATACACAATGACTATTGCAGGCGGCCGCGATCGTATGGTGGCTTCAAGGTATCAAGTGCAACATTCCCCATGTAAAAATAATGCATTTTTAATACCTTTTACCAGCAAGTGCCATTTGAAGGCCTTTCATCAGATGACATGCAGCAAAGGGCTGATGAGACGAACACTGTTTGCTGTAGCCAACAACCCTATCACTGACTGAAAGTGGGCCAGATTTATGTAGGCGCTCGTCTCTACTGACGACGTAAGAGGATACAGCCAGGACCAGATGTCAATACTCACCATCGTTCGGATGGAATACTCTTCTCCTCTTTCAATCTTCGGGTAGTCTATTGATTGGGATCGGGATCTCTCATGCTGCCTCCAAGATGCAACCGAGAATCCAGCGTGAGCGACGTCCTTAGCTTCTCCTCCTCATCTCTCTTCATTTCCCTTTCACGTTCACGGTTCTCTCTCCCTTTCCTTTCTCGCTCACGTTCACTCAGTACCCCTTTCCTCGCACCTTTCCCCCGTCTCGTGCTTCCCGCTCCCTCTCCCGCTCATCGTTCTCTATCGACGGTCCTCGGATCCCTGCTCTCTGTCTCCTTCTGTCCCTCCGCTCCTTCTCGTCCCTTCGTCGTTCTCTTCTTCCTGTTCTTTCTGTAAGTGGACATGTGCACACAAATTAGTCTCTCATCGGAAAGCAACAAAATAATCCATCAGGGCACATTGAACGTAAACATCAAAGTTCTAAATCAAAACTTAAAGACACCATCAGAACAACAGGTCTAGAATAGCCCCACAGACATTGCTGAGCTTTTTGCCGGATGTGACAAACATACACGACACACAACACACACACACACACACACACATATATGCAAAAAGAAACTGTGCACCTACTCATATGGAATGAGCAATGGTTAGAAATTTCCTCAAATGTGAGAAGCTCTGAGGCTAACAAAAGGGATGTG
>WNGS01023329.1:0-11665 GCA_020271785.1 Procambarus virginalis
GAGTCCCTAGAGCGACTAGCCTATTCTAGACCTAGAAAACTAGCTGAGGAGATTCTACATCTCCTCACAGATGGATGAGGGAGTAAGATAGAGAGTCACCAGGGCAGGCGGGGTTACATAATACTGATCTTGGAAAGAATGCCAACAGTTTTTTGAAACTTTTTTTGATATATTTAGAATGTGTCCCTGGAAATTAAGCTTGTGATCAATGAGACCGCCAAGGAATTTGCCATCTAATTTGTTACAAATTTGGGTATTGTTAATCTTGAGATTTATTTGATTAGAGGATTTATTGCCAAACTGAATATAGAAAGTTTTGTCAATGTTAAGGGTGGAGTTTGTTGGCAGTTAGCCAAAGATGGACTTTATTAAGCTCGGTATTTACTCTGGCATTTAGAGCAAGGGGTCAGGACGAGTAAATGAAGGTTGTGTCGTCAGCAAATAGAATTGGTCTAAGGTGTTGGGAGGCATTTGGAAGGTCATTAATGTAGATGAGAAAGAGGAGAGGGCCAATATACTGCCCTGAGGAACACCAATGTTGATGGGTAGGGTAGGAGAAATTGAATTGTTCACAGAAACATACTGGAGTCTGTCAGTAAGGTAAGATTTGAGGTATTGCAGGGAGAGTCCTCTGACTCCATAATGATGTAATTTAAGAAGAAGGTTTTGGTGTTTGACAGTGTCAAAAGCCTTACGCAGGTCCAAATAACCCAACAGGGACTCATTTTTATCACGCTGCATGAATTAAGTTAATCATACTAATAGTGCATCGTTAGTGCTTTTTTTAGGTCTGAAGCCATATTGGCAAGAGCTAAGTATATTGTGCTTGGCTAGATAAGAGTAAGCTGCTTGTAGATTAGTTTTTCAAAAATTTTTGATAAGTTAGGCAGGATTGAAATAGGTCTGTAGTTGTTAACATCAGTGAGATCACCACATTTGTGGACAGGGGTACTCTCGCTTTTTTAGAATATCTGGGAAGGTTTGGAGTTCAAGTGACTTGTTGAAGAGCAATGTAATGCAGGGGCTAAGGATCTGAGCTTTTTTGTAAATTAATGTCGGAATCTCCTCAAGGGCACTAGACTTGGTTTTAAGGAAAGGATTATCTCATTGACATCATTGGAATTAGTAGGCTTTAGGTACAGAGACTGTGGATAGTTACCTGTAAGGTAGTCCTTAACCTCAGTACTGGAAGAAGGAATATCATTTGCAAGGGATGACCCAATGGAAGAGAAGAACCTATTGAACTCAATAGCAGAATCAGAGGCTGAAAGCTGACCATCGTTATTTGACAGGAGTGTTGGTTTGTTGTTTAAAATCTTCTTTGATCCCAAGATTTGTGAAATTGTGCTCCAAGTTTTTTTAATGTTGCTCTTTATTTGGGTAATTTATCTTCGTAGTATTTAGTTTTGGCTCGTCTAATTATCTTAGATAGCAGTAAAGAGTAATTCTTTGAGAATTCTTTAGAGACGGTTCCTAGCCTATACTTCTTCTCAAGGTCATGTTTTTTATTAATGGATTTAAGTATTCCCTTTGTAAGCCAGGGATTGTTAAGCCTTTTGGTAGTGACTTGTTTTGTAAGCATAGGACAGTGGGTGTTATAAAGGCTTAGAGTTTTTTGAAGAAAAGATTGTACTGCTAGGTTGATGTCCCCTATGTTACCTAACTCTGATTCCCAGTTGACATTATCAGCAGCAGTTATAAAATTGCCTATAGCAGATTCATTGTGCAGCCTAAAACTTATCTCCCTTGACTCTAGAGGTGGTTTGTTAATGTTAGTTAAGAGAAATGTGGGGTAATGGTCTGTAGTACTGTCGGTGATTATACCTGAAGTAAGCGGAGAGGTTATGTTGGTCCAGATGTGATCTAGAGTCGTGGCAGTACTATCAGTGATTCTGGTAGGTCTAGTGATTAAGGGTATGAGGAAGCAGGAATTCATACAGTTGAGGAAGCTAACAGTAGTAGGGTGCTAGTAGGGATGTATTTCGTCGACACCCTTCTCAGTGACTGTGTTTGTTATATCGAATGTATTGATGGTGTTTATCGCACAATGGGTCCACCTGTTGCTATTGGAGGCTTTTCTGTCCAGAGTTAGTGCTCCAGTGATTATATCTTTAAGTGAACTGAATCTAGGTCTAGTCAATATCTTGGTGAGCATGCACGCAGCGATCCCTTTTACCCTTATTTCAATCGACGTTAGCTTGGTTTCCAGTCTTAGGTTCAGTATTTTAGTCCATCTGGGAGCTCCTGTTATGATTCGCAATGCATCGTTTTGAAGAACCTCAACGTTTGCCCACTGGCCAGGAGAAAGAGAGAGTAAGGCAGGCGCTGCATAATCAATTAGGGAACGAACGGCGTGTATGTAAAACATTCTTAACACTTTGTGTCCCGCTCCTAGACGGGGCCCTGTGATTGCTCTCATTATATTTAGTCGTGATTTTACTTTCTCCTTTAGATATTGAATTTGCTTGTTGAATGTCATGTTAAAATCTATCCACACTCCGAGATATTGATAATGTGTAACCCTTGAAGGTTAATGTCTTGAATGCGTAGGTGCCTGTCTGGAGTGTTGCCGCCTAGTCTCATTGCCTTAGACTTTGTGCAGATATTTTTAGCCCTAAAACGCTGCATTCAGATGTTACTTTATCTAATGCACCTTGTCCTTTATCGAGAAGTGAAGGACCTGTAATGACTAATGCTAGATCGTCAGCATAGCTTAGCAATTTAACCCCTTCTGTAAATGTCATGGTAACACGTTTTTCCATAAGGATGTTAAAAAGACTAGGACTGAGGACTCCTCCTTGTGGAGTCCCATTCTCATGCTAGCGGTAGTCCGACACTTGTCCTTGCAACTTTACTCTGGCATACCGGCGACTTAGGTAATCTTGAATCCATGCTAGCATTTTTCTTACACCTTTTTTAACTAAGGTGTGTAAAATTGCTTGCGGGCTTGCAAGTTCGAATGCTTTTTCTAGATCAAGGAAGATCACTACAGCTGGACCTGAGTTAACTGTTCCTAGTAATGTTGCTATGCAGTTGGCAGTACCTACGCCTCTAGTGAAGCCAAATATGTGTTTATGCAGGTCTCCAGTCTTCCACAGTAGCCTATTTAAGACCATCCGTTCTGCAGTTTTACTAATGCATGATGTTAATGAAATGGGTCTGTAATTGCCAGGTTCTTTCGGGTTAGGAATCGGTATGATGTCTGCTTTCTTCCAAGAGGTTGGTAGTTTGCCTTGCTGCCAAGATGCGTTGATGACGTCCAATATTCCTTGTTCTCCAGCAGGACCTGCATGTGCGATCATTGAGTATGTAATGGTATCAGCACCTGGTGCAGTGTCCTTACCACCTTTTTTGGCTCTGATTAGTTCTTGTGTGGTGAAGGGACAGTCACATTCGTCATTTATAGCTATACTCGCATGAATGACTGTCAACCTCTCTTGATGTAATTGTTCTTGCTGCCTGCGGACCACAGCAGGAAGCTGATATGAAGCTGTTCTTTCTGCAAATTGGAGGGTAAGTCTCTCAGCCTCCTGCAATGGTTGAATACATGCCTGTGGTCGGGCTGGTCGACCTGATATAGTTTTAATCTGACTCCATATCTTGCCAAGACTACTATGTTCGTTCAGAGTTTGACACCACTCAAACCATCTTGCCTCCTTTACTTCTCTAGAAACGCGTCTTGCTTCAGATACCACCGCTCTTAGCAGAGTTCTTCCTTCTGGTGTGGGGTTTTTCTTTAGATGTTTTCTAAAGATGTTGACTCTGTGGTTCTGTTCTTAAACTTCACTACTATAGAATCAATAGTTCTTCCGTGTTGTGTTTCCTGTGATAATGACTGGAATAGCTTTGTTTGCAGCAGCTGCAATGGCTTCCTGCAGATTGGTCTCGTGTATGTTCAAATCCGCAGGTGGCGTGTATGTTGCAAACCAATTTTCAAGTTCTTCTTGGTATGTATTCCAATTGGCCTTTCTTAAATTCCACCTAGGTTGTGCAGGTGGTGTAGGAGGTCGTTCTATGTTTAGTGTTGTTACAGTAGCATAGTGGTCACTGGTGATCACCGGGTCTACTTCCCACTTCGCCCGATGCTTGAGTGCTGTTGAGATTAATGTAAGATCAAGGGACCCTCCTAGAATGTGAGTGGGTTCCCCAGTGTTGGGAAGTGTAATTTCAGGTACATCTCGCAGAGCTGCAGCTAAATGGCGCCCATCAGCATTGGCTGGCCCAGTCGCTCCTAACTCTCGATGATGTGCATTAAAATCCCCAGCAATAATTACATTTTCCTGCGTGGCCAAGGCAAGCGCCGCCTCTGCTTCTAGTTTACGTCTAGGGGGCTTATAAACGTTGTATATGAGGAGCTCAATATTAGCCATATCCACTGTTACTGCTAATACCTCTACTCCATCCCCACATGAAACTGGGTCTATTTTCTTGCTGGGTATGGTGTTCCTGACTAGGGTCATTAAGCCTCTTTGTCTCCCCAGCGCATACGGCATAACATAGTGCTGATATCCAGCTAATCTGAAGGATTTCGTGGCTGGGAAAAGAGTTTCTTCCAAAACGATTATATCTGCTTTCGTGCTGATTGCAGCCTCCCGAAGTGTGTGGTTTTTATTACCAAGACCTTGTATGTTCCACTGCAGTATTCGTAATGGCCAGACGACGGTTTCGGTTGGCGTTGCCTGTTCTAGGAGAACTCCTCTTCGGGATCGACCTCTATATTCTCCACCTCGCAAGTCGTGTCGCTGCAAATCGGACTGCATTGATCGGTCGTGGTCATCCCCGGCATTGTTGGAATCCGTGCATAACTGTGGTCCATTACTGTGTTGTTGGTATTGCTGCATGTTGGACTGCATTGATTGGTCGTGGCCGTTTCTTGTGTTGTTGGAACCTGTGCATCTCTGCTGTTCAATTCGTCTGTGTTGGTGTTGTTGCATATCAGACTGCATGGGCTGTTGTTGTCTGTCACTTGTGTTGTAAGATTCTGTTGATCTTGGGTGGTCACTGCTACTTCCAGTTGCGTTTGTAAATGTCGATGTTCTGGTGTCTTGACTACCCGACTGTTGTTGGAAGTCTGTATGTCCATGATGCGTTGTTTGTCCTCATGTGCTTCGTCTTGTCTCAAACTGTCTATTTGTTGTGCAACTGTGGTCTGCTGCACGATCTTGTCCATTATCACACAAGCGATTCCTTGAGTCTGTCGCTGTGAGGCGTTCTGCGTCATCTGTAGGCAATCGATAATGGTCTCTGC
This sequence comes from Procambarus virginalis, assembly GCA_020271785.1. NCBI lineage: Eukaryota > Metazoa > Arthropoda > Malacostraca > Decapoda > Cambaridae > Procambarus > Procambarus virginalis. The sequence continues at coordinate 5,249 of WNGS01023329.1, forward strand.
CATGATCTTCACGATGTTTTTCAGCTGTACCTCGGTAAAACTGTAGATCTGGTGTGTCGATTCCGAAAGTAATTGTTTTTTGCCCTTTTGCATTTGCTGTATTTCTGCAGCACCTTTGTGTATTTTCTGATTCGGAAGTAATAGATTCGGGAAATTTTGCTCTGAGAGTGCGTGTGTCTGTTGTGGCTGTGCACGAGTGTTCCAGACGTTGGTGTTGGTGTATGTGGTGCTGGTCTGTGTGTGCATCCTGGCCTGAGCTGTCTGCACTTTTTCTTTCCGTGCAGAGCAGGTTGTGCTCCAGGCATGATGTTTGCCTCCACAATTTGGACATTTGGCTGTAGTGGCCTGGTTTGCCTTGTGCTTGGCTATGCAGTCTTTGGTTGGATGTCTCAGGCTGCACACTCCGCATCTCTCCTGTCCGGTGCAGCGTGACTGATGGTGGCCGCATTTCTGACACCTGAAGCAGCGCAGGGGTTCTGGGACGTATGGTCTCTGTCGGTATGTTCCCCAATTTCCAAGACTGAACGTTTCTGGCACACGTCCCATGACGGTCACCAGAACTTGACGTGTCGCTGCCTTGTCTACTTTTGTGCGGCATCGTTCCGCATTCAGGATTTGCTTGTGTTCGAGTACCGGATCCAGGGGAAAGTCGATTGGGTATCCCAAAAGCACGACTCGTGTGCGTCTTTCCGAAGGGTCCAGCTTTTCCAAGCGTACAGGTTTCCCTTGCAGGACCCGTACTTTTTCTAAGTAATTTGCAGTCTGTTGGTCTTGTGGTGCTATTATTATTTCTCCTTTCAGGTTGACTGTAATGGAAAGTTTGAGCTCTGGTTGTTCTTTTTCCATTGCCGTCTACTCCATATGCTGTAGGAAAGTGGTCTGTCTGCATTATCTTGAATTTTGGAAGATGTGCAGAGGCTGGCGATGTCTGGTGTGAGACTGGTGGTGTCCTCTCCTGTCTCATACTGTTGTCCTGTGGCTGTGTTGTGGACAGAGAAGCATTGTCTGACACTGGCTGGTGTGTGACTGATGCTGCCCCCTCTAGGTCCATTACGTCTGCTGCCTTGCTGGTAGAGGCACGTGGCGAAGCCTCGAGAGCAGTTTTCTTCGGTGCCTGCTGCACATCGGTCCACCGACCCTCCTCGTCTGAAAGCTGCCAACATTTCCTCTTTCTCTTAGCCTTCCCCATGACTCTCTCCACGTAGTGAGGACCGAATCACTGCCCTACCTAATGCCCGAGACACTCCTAGGCCTTGAGAAATTCATTCCCCTCCAACGGAGGTCGTAGAATGAGTCCCCCAGGTGGAATCAGGGATACCTAACACCTAAACGAGCTGTTTGGTTAACCTTTCCCTGTCAGGCTCAGTACACTCTCTAAAGTGCTCCCTTGTGGCAATGCCCGCGGGATATCGCCTCGCCCTTCAGGGTAGGACTCTAAATGACCTGGTCAGTGATACGGTCCTCAAAAAAAAAAAAAAAAAGTGCGGTACGAGAGTTTGGGTCGCTTGCGTACTGGGCTGCGCAGAAAACCAGTCAGCCGGACAGCAGGTAATGAACAACGTTGCTTCACCGTCAATTGTAGGCGAAATCGGAATTGCTTACTTCAAAACAAGATATTGTCTGGGTCTTGGAGTACAGATGTAGTGTTCCTCACAAAATCGCGATGAATAGAGCTGATGGGTGCACAGAATCGTGAGTTTTTCCGGGAACAAATCCGTGTGCGGCCAGCTAGCTATGGCGCCGGCAGCGAACCCCGTTTTTGTCAGTGCAATTGGTGGTGAAATTGAGCTGTGTCGATTGCTCTGGGTTTGAATATAAATATTTCGTTAGTATTTTTTGTTTTTGTTCTGAAAACAAGAAACTGGACAACACGTTTATTTCACAGCTGCAAATGTGCAACAAACAGCTATGAATCCACCGGATACAACGTTAACTGCTTTCTTCACGTTATGTCAAAATGACGCGTTTGCGAAAACACTGCTGTATTCGGAAGTGCCTACGTATTACACATGGAATGCCAGTAGCAAATACTTTGAACGACTCAAACAAGGAGATCGAGTCGACGGACAACCTGGCATATTCAAACAAACTACAATTGGCAGACTGTACACCGTGCATCCCAATCCAGATGAATGCTTCTTGCTTTGCATGTTGTTGGTGCCTGGTCCAACGTCTTTCCAGCCATTAAGATTTGTAAACGGCGTTACACATGCCACTTTCCGTAGTGCATGTCCAGCTCTGAATTTATTGGAGAATGACCGACACTGGGATATATGCGTTAGTGACGTCCAACACGTCACATACAAATCAAATTCGTGCATTAATTGAAATCATATTGATCGCATGCTCTCCTTCATCTCCATCTGAGTTATGGGATAAATATAAATCGCACATGGCTGATGATATATCCGTCGAATACGCAAGGAAAAATCTAATATGGACATGGATTTCACAGCAGAAATTTACAACGAAGCTTTGATAAAGATTAAAGATTTGTGCTTAGAAATCGCGAACAAAGTTCTGATTCAATTGCAAATGTCATCACCGAATCGATCTGCTGCGGCTTCGTTTGATGTAGAATTGCGTCGTGAACAAATTTACAACACGGGTGATCTGTTGTCGTATGTGCAATCAAATTTTCCTAAGCTAACGCTCGAGCGAAAATTCATTTACAATCAAATAATTCCATCATGTCAATAACGGATTTGGAGAAATCTTCTTAGATACGCCAGGAGGAATTGTAAAACCTTCCTAATTAGATTGATTCTGGCAGCATTTCGATCCCAAAATGGCATAACCTTAGCTCTTGCACCGTCCGGAATAGCTGCGACATTGTTACCAGGTAGAAGAACTGCTACTTCAGCTTTGAAATTGCTATTGAACAGGCAATTCATTGAAACTCCCACGTGCAACATTTCCAAGCATCCGGCATGGGAAAAGTATTGCAGAAATGTAAACTTATTGTTTGGAATGAATGCACAATGGAACATAAAAAAGTCGCTCGAGGCTCTTGATCGATCATGGCAAGTTTTGAGTGGGAACATCAAACCATTTGGGAACGCATTAATATTGCAAGCAGGATATTTCAGACAAACAATACCTGAATTCCTCGATCGACTCCGGTAGACGAAATAAATGCTTGCCTGAAATACTCTTCTTTGTGGCGCCACGTAAAAACGATAAAATTAACTACAAATATGGATGTCCAGCTGCTTTGACTACCTTTGGTAGACGCAAGGCCTAAGTGTCTGGACTTCAAATATGGTAGAAGTAAGGCTCAAGTGTCTGGACTTCAAATATGGTAGAAGTAAGGCCCAAGTGTTTGGACTTCAAATATGGTAGAAGTAAGGCCCAAGTGTCTGGACTTCAAATATGGCAGAAGTAAGGCTCAAGTGTCTGGACTCCAACTATAGTAGAAGCAAGGCCCAAGTGTCGGGACTCCAACTATGGTAGAGGCAAGGCTCTAGTGTCTGGCCTCCAACTATGGTAGAGGCAAGGCTCAAGTGTCTGGCCTCCAACTATGGTAGAGGCAAGGCTCAAGTGTCTGGACTCCAAAAACATGGTAGGGGCAAGGCTCTAGTGTCTGGCCTCCAACTATGGTAGAGGCAAGGCTCAAGTGTCTGGCCTCCAACTATGGTAGAGGCAAGGCTCAAGTGTCTGGACTCCAACTATGGTAGAGGCAAGGCCCAAGTGTCGGGACTCCAACTATGGTAGAGGCAAGGCCCAAGTGTCGGGACTCCAACTATGGTAGAGGCAAGGCCCAAGTGTCTGGACTCCAACTATGGGAGAGGCAAGGCTCAAGTGTGTGGACTCCAACTATGGTAGAGGCAAGGCCCAAGTGTCTGGCCTCCAACTACGGTAGAGGCAAGGCTCAAGTGTCTGGACTCCAACTATGGTAGAGGCAAGGCTCTAGTGTCTGGCCTCCAACTACGGTAGAGGCAAGGCTCAAGTGTCTGGCCTCCAACTATGGTAGAGGCAAGGCTCAAGTGTCTGGACTCCAAAAACATGGTAGGGCAAGGCTCTAGTGTCTGGCCTCCAACTATGGTAGAGGCAAGGCTCAAGTGTCTGGACTCCAACTATGGTAGAGGCAAGGCTCTAGTGTCTGGCCTCACACTATGGTAGAGGCAAAGCCCAAGTGTCTGGACTCCAACTATGGTAGAAGCAAAGCCCAAGTGTCTGGACTCCAACTATGGTAGAGGCAAGGCCCAAGTGTCTGGCCTCCAACTATGGTAGAGGCAAGGCTCAAGTGTCTGGACTCCAACTATGGTAGAGGCAAGGCTCTAGTGTCTGGCCTCACACTATGGTAGAGGCAAAGCCCAAGTGTCTGGACTCCAACTATGGTAGAGGCAAAGCCCAAGTGTCTGGCCTCCAACTATGGTAGAGGCAAGGCTCAAGTGTCTGGCCTCCAACTATGGTAGAAGCAAGGCCCAAGTGTGTGGTCTCCAACTATGGTAGAGGCAAGGCCCAAGTGTGTGGTCTCCAACTATGGTAGAGGCAAGGCCCAAGTGTGTGGTCTCCAACTATGGTAGAGGCAAGGCCCAAGTGTCTGGCCTCCAACTATGGTAGAGGCAAGGCTCAAGAGTGTGGTCTCCAACTATGGTAGAGGCAAGGCTCTAGTGTCTGGCCTCCAACTATGGTAGAAGCAAGGCCCAAGTGTGTGGTCTCCAACTATGGTAGAGGCAAGGCTCTAGTGTCTGGACTCCAACTGTAGTAGAGGCAAGGCCCAAGTGTCTGGTCTCCAACTATGGTAGAGGCAAGGCTCAAGTGTCTGGACTCCAACTATGGTAGAAGCAAGGCCCAAGTGTGTGGACTCCAACTATGGTAGAAGCAAGGCCCAAGTGTTTGGAGTCAAACTAAGGTAGAGACAATGCTTTAGTGTCTGGCCTCCAACTATGGAAGAGGCAACGCTTAAGTGTCTGGACTCCAACTATGGTAGAGGCAAGGCCCAAGTGTCTGGCCTCCTACTATGGTAGAGGCAAGGCTCAAGTGTGTGGTCTCCAACTATGGTAGAGGCATGGCTCTAGTGTCTGGCCTCCAACTATGGTAGAGGCAAGGCTCAAGTGTGTGGACTCCAACTATTGTAGAGGCAAGGCTCTAGTGTCTGGCCTTCAACTATGGTAGAGGCAAGGCTCTAGTGTCTGGACTCCAACTATGGTATAGGCAAGGCTCTAGTGTCTGGACTCCAACTATGCTAGAGGCAAGGCTCAAGTGTCTGGACTCCAACTATGGTAGAGGCCAGGCCCAAGTGTTTGGAGTCAAACTAAGGTAGAGGCAATGCTTTAGTGTCTGGCCTCCAACTATGGAGAGGCAACGCTTAAGTGTCTGGACTCCAACTATGGTAGAGGCAAGGCCCAAGTGTCTGGACTCCAACTATGGTAGAGGCAAGGCTCTTGTGTCTGGCCTCCAACTATGGTAGAGGCAAGGCCCAAGTGTCTGGACTCCAACTATGGTAGAGGCAAGGCTCAAGGTCTGGCCTCCAACTATGGTAGAGGCAAGGCTCTAGTGTCTGACCTCCAACTATGGTAGAGGCAAGGCTTAGTGTCTGGACTCCAACTATGGTAGAGGCAAGGCTCTTGTGTCTGGCCTCCAACTATGGTAGAGGCAAGGCCCAAGTGTCTGGACTCCAACTATGGTAGAGGCAAGGCCCAAGGTCTGGCCTCCAACTATGGTAGAGGCAAGGCTCTTGTGTCTGGCCTCCAACTATGGTAGAGGCAAGGCCCAAGTGTCTGGACTCCAACTATGGTAGAGGCAAGGCCCAAGGTCTGGCCTCCAACTATGGTAGAGGCAAGGCTCTTGTGTCTGGCCTCCAACTATGGTAGAGGCAAGGCTTAAGTGTCTGCACTCCAACTATGGTAGAAGCAAGGCCCAAGTGTCTGGCCTCCAACTACGGTAGAGGCAAGGCTCTAGTGTCTGGCCTCCAACTATTGTAGAGGCAAGGCCCAAGTGTCTGGACTCCAACTATGGTAGAGGCAAGGCTCTAGTGTCTGGCCTCCAACTATGGTAGAGGCAAGGCTCTAGTGTCTGGCCTCCAACTATGGTAGAGGCAAGGCTCTAGTGACTGGACTCCAAATATGGTAGAGGCAAGGCTCTAGTGTCTGGCATCCAACTGTGGTAGAGGTAAGGCTCTAGTGTCTGGCCTCCAACTATGGTAGAGGCAAGGCCCAAGTGTCTGGACTCCAACTATGGTAGAGGCAAGGCTCTAGTATCTGGCATCCAACTATGGTAGAGGCAAGGCTCTAGTGTCTGGCCTCCAACTATGGTAGAGGCAAGGCCCAAGTGTCTGGACTCCAACTATGGTAGAGGCAAGGCCCAAGTGTCTGGCCTCCAACTATGGTAGAGGCAAGGCCCAAGTGTCTGGACTCCAACTATGGTAGAGGCAAGGCTCCAAGTGTCTGGCCTCCAACTATGGTAGAGGCA
>WNGS01023334.1:0-15898 GCA_020271785.1 Procambarus virginalis
GAATCATGCATTTGTCGCCATCTCCCTCACAAAAATGGCTTCTCCCCACACTCCTTTTGCTGTTATTATACTATATATACACGTTATATATAAGTATCTACATTTGTGTTCACCATAACGAACCACTAAGTTGGTATGCTGAGTGGCAGTGGCAGGAAGTGGCAGCCCGCCACTGGCTGTCACTCGCTCCCTCCCTCACCTCACCTTACTTGCCACCATTCTCCTCCCACCATACTGTTTTTGCTTTTATTCACTATATACAGATGTTATATATAAGTATCTGCATGTTTTGTTCACCATAGCGGACAACTAAGCTGGTATAGTGAGTCCAGACAGTAAACGGTGGTCATACTGAGTCAGCAGATAACGCTACCTACATCCCTACCAAGATTACTCCTCCCACTACAGTGCTAATTATCAGAATCCTGGTCATTTTTATCACAGTCAGGGGTCTTCTGTAATACTATCATCACTAAATAATAGCATGTACATATATATTATGGCATTTTTTGGTGATACTGTGGTCACAAGCTGGTCAGCAGTGCTGTGAGCTCATGCTACCTGCGCAGACTTGGTGGCTCACTCACTACTGAGGCCCTCACACCCGGGAATGTGGCCACGATATTTTTTTTTAAAATGGAGTCTGTTTACAAGAGCCCAGACGAAGGTGAGGTGAACCCCATGTATCCGCGGCCATTTAAATCTTGCGTAGTACTCCATCGTGTCAATATGATGCAATGCGCAATTTATTGCAAGTTACTCAACCCTGCATATGACGTGTTGTGCAATTTAAGGTTTAACCCCTTAACTGCGTTGCCTCCATATATGACACCCCCCACAGTGCACATGAAATAAATTCTCTGGAAAAAATTCTTTTGATTTTTTAAAGTGTCAAAAACCCTTCCCTCCGTATGGGTATGTAAAAAAAAAAAAAATTAAAATTGTACTTACTTTGGCTGCTATGGGGTCCGTAAGTTGGCGCGTGACGTCATCATTCCCCATTCGCCCGTGACGTACGCTCCCGGGGCCAGTAGGGCGCCCGGGGAGGGGCACGCGAGTTGCCGCGAATATATTTTTGTTCATTTTTTGCGCACAGTTCCAAATACATTTGATTTTTTTACGTGCTATTCCTATGTATAATGAACACGTACACTATATTATGGCAGTAAAATATCTATACTGTCCGAAGACACTGTGTTACGTGCATGACACTTGTGTACACATATGCTGCACATATTTACTATGTATCATGCTAATTTATGTATATATACAATCTATTTACACACTATACACTGTCACACACTATATACATTCACCATCAACACACTCAGAACACCTCGAGTGAGAGCAGCCACACCCAGCCAGTCTCCCTCACTCCAACATCTTACTCGCAACATTGCTCCTCCCACCATTCTGATATTGTTCTTATTACACTAATTACACATGTTATATATACCTATCTACATGTTTTATTTACCATAACTATACAAGTAAGCCAGTATTGTGTCCAAACAGTACAGTTGCCACCATACACTGCATGAAAAATCACACAGCAGACACCAGACGACGCTACGATTACTACGTAACCTCCCTCACCAAAATAGCTCCTCTCAACATTCTCCAGTTGCTGTTATTACACTATATACACACTTTATATACATATGTACATATGTGTTGCCCATAGCGAACCACTAAGCTAGTATGGTGGGCAAAACAAGAGTGGCTGCCACACACACACACACAGAGAAGCTACCTCAATTGTTTCCCTCTCTCCCTCACCAAAATTCCTCCTTCCACAATACTACGCACAATGCTAATTATAACCACAATCCTGGTCACTAATTCCTGTAAATGAATAATTGACCACACGTTTATTTTGGAAAGGAACCTAAGAAATTATTTGATGATTCCTAGATGGACGAAATAATGTTGTGGTGCTGTGGCTAGAGCTGTGAACATCGTGAACAGCATTGAATCACTGATACTTGAACATTGTACCCAGTCATTATCACACTCAGGCTCTTCTATAACACTATCATGGCTAAATAATACAAGTTATATATATATATTGATGTTATTAGGCGATGCTGTGGTCACACGCTGAACAGCAGTGCTGTGCGCTCATGCTAGGAGCGCTAACCTTGATTGCTCACACACTACTAAGGCTCCCACACCCGGGAATGTGGACCATGATTTTTTTTAAAGATGGCGTCTGTTTATAAGAGCCATGAGGAAGCTGATGTGAACCCCATGTAGCTGCGGGAGTTTTGAATGGAACGTCAAAAATACAAATACCCGGAGGCACGTTGCGCAAACCAGACTTGAGCCTGCAGGCGCATTGCACAGTTTAAGGGTTAAAGCATTAATTTCAGTGATACGATCACTTACACATGAAATAGTCAGTTCCTTCCTCATGTTTAGTAATTTAGTTGTACGAGGGCATCCGAGGATAATCCTTATGGCTTTGTTTTGCATCTTTTCCAGCCCTCCAAGCGTTCTCTCAGGTACTAGAGCAAGCATGGGTGCAGCATAATCGATCAGAGATCTAATATATGAGAGAGACATCATTTTGCCAATACTCACATTTGCACCATAGCTTGGATGATAGCCTACCACAGCCTTGAGAGCATGGAGCCTCTCTCTACATTGGAGACCCAGTTAGGCTACAACATTGCAGTACAGTGGAACCTCAAGATGAAGGTATTTGTATCTGGTTACATAGTTGAGCAGAGAGTCGTCATACAACTGCATTTTGCGAACAGCCCCACCCCATCTGGGCAACCCGTCCTCTTAAAAAGAACGTCACTTTTGGCTCGTTTGCGCGGTATGGCCAAATTTGGACGTAATTTGAAATGAAATCGACTCACAAAAGTGACGTTCTGTTCCGTTTTCTATTTGAGTGATACAGGAACTAAACACAGTCAGATAACTCATAAAGTGCGTCTCAACTTATTAAACAATATACCATAGTGACTGACATCCGACTTTTGTGCTCTAAGGAAATAACAAGTGAATTTCGTGTGGAGTCCACCTCGTGGTGCCAGAACCCAGCCCTTAGGCCCACATCCTGTGTGGCCGCCGTGTGTGTGGGTGCTTACTAGCAAATTGGTTTCCAACAAGTGTAATAGGGGAATGTGGATCGAGAAATTAGTAATAGAGAAAGTGAATACTATTGCAAGTCGGGAATAAAGCAGAAAATCCCTTATTGTAATACAAGCGAATTAATATATCAGTGTTATAACCCAAGTAACTGGCAACTGAAGGCCTCCAGCCGCGGCTGGGACAACAAGTGTCAACGGTACAGCCTCTGGGACCCTCCCTCACCCTCGACCGTGTGATAAGTACTGACCATACTGTACAACAAATAAACATATATACTATTACAAACATACGGTATACATATAATATTATAAATATATAGATATATACAACAAAACAAGGCAAAATGGGAGTAAATAAACAAATTTGTGGCCACTGTAACATCTCCTTCAAGTCGAAGGTAACGGGAATTGAATGTTATATCTGTAAGAATAGATTCCATTCGGCTTGTACAGGAGTGAGTAACACTGCGGCACTGAGAGCTGGCCACTTGCTCTGGGTGTGTAAACATGACCAGCCAGCTTGGAATATCCTAAAAAACCTTCTAGATAACATGACGCATGAACGGAAAACATCGTTCATTGGAAGCCTACCAGCCATCCAGAAGGAGTGGGAAAGGAACAACAATTGTAATATACCAGGGGCGGAGGCTATAGTCAGGGATGAAACTGAGGCTGAAACTCAGGAAATTGTAAACTCTGACTCAGTAGGCCCGGATGTGGATGACAGTAAACTAGAAAGTGTAACAGACAGCTCGGTAGGTACAGACACTACAACGGTTCCCGATAGAGAGAGTCAGAAAAGGACAGACTTATGCAAATTTTATGCAAAGGGCATATGCAGACATAGATATGCTGGTAATAAGAAAGGATTAGAATGCAGTTATCAACATCCCAAAAAATGTTTAAATATGCTTAGGAAAGGTGAGTGTCGATTTGGATCAATATGTAGATTTTTCCATCCTGAGATGTGCCAAACCTCACTGGAGGACAGAAAATGCTATGACCTCAGCTGCCCATACTTTCACGTGAAAGGCACGGAACGCTACATAAAGAGTGGCAAGCAGGATAATGAATTTGGAGGAAATTCGATAAATTTTTATACCAGACCGAAAGAGAATTCAAAAGGAGGAGCATGGAGAATGTATGGAACTGGATGCCAGACCCACTTGCATACCAGAATTACAGATACAACTACACACCGAAAGGGAACCACAACTACAACAGGCAACTGCCCTACAACAATCAGCACTGGTCAGAACAAACTCAATATGTCCACGCATAATGGGCTTGCCGAAAAAGTCTCCCAGTCAAACTATCACTAATAGAGTAACCTCATTCATCTTTGCCAACATACAAGGACTGAAAACAAGAACAAACAATAAAGTACAGTTCATAAATGGCCTCCTCACGGAGTCAAATGCAGTATTTGGAGCTTTCACAGAAACCCATGCAGGGGAATTCTTGGACAGTGAGATCTGGATTCCAGGATATAACCTATACAGGTGTGATAGGAAAATTAGGTCACATGGAGGAGTGGGTCTGTATATTAGGGAAGACCTTGTGTGCTCGGAGCTCCTAAACGTTACAAATGAGGTGATAGAGGTACTGGGATTAAAAATAGAGAAAATAAATTTAGTGATTATTCTAATATACAAACCGCCAGATGCAACGGCTGAGGAATTCACAGAACAGATAAACAAAATAGAGAATAGCCTTGATAATTTGGAGAACCCAATACTGATATTATCTTCTTAGGTGACTTCAACTTGCCTAGTCTCAGGTGGAGAATAGCAAACAATAATATTATACCAGGGAATCTATCAGGACCTAACCAACCACAGATTAGAGAACTACTTAGATTCTGTGACAAATTTTCACTCACTCAGCAGATATCGGAGCCAACGAGAAATGAAAATATTCTAGATCTGGTCTTTACGAACAATGAAGACATTATCAGAGACATTACGATATCAGATACCACATATTCAGATCACAAGCTCATTGAAGTGCAAACTACCATCAATACTCAGAATAGACCTAAAACGTTGATAAAGCGAGAGGGGCTATTCAGTAAATTCAATTTTAATAATAAAAGGATAGACTGGGAGATAATAAACAGGGAACTTAAAAACATTCCATGGGAACTGTTTTAAGTAAAAAGTCCTACAAAGGAATAGAGAAAAACTGACTTCGGAAGCGTATCAAGTCTGTCTGAAACATGTTCCTTTGAGGAAAGCCAGAAAGAGATCCAACGTAGAAAGAGAACGCAGAAGACACTATAAACGCAGGAAGAATAACGGAACTGCTTATGCAGACACGAATTTCCCGTCAAAGAAGGAATAATTAAATAGGGAGATTGAAGAAATCGAGCGGAAATTGAAACACTCATATGAAACTGAAGAAAGGCAGTTAGAACAGAAAGCAATTCAGGAAATAAAGAAAAATCCAAAATACTTCTTCACATATGCGAAATCAAAAGCAAAAACTACTGCCAGTATTGGACCTATTCGTACAAGTGAAGGTTCATACACGGAGGATGACAAAGAAATTAGTGAAATCCTAAAAAAGCAGTATGAGGACATGTTTAGCACTCCAATAAACAACATGAAAGTAGAAGATCCAGACAATTTCTTTATGCGGGATATCCAAACCCCTGTAAATATAACTGATATCAACACGAGCGCACTAAATTTTGAAAGAGAAATTGAAAACATGCCCATGCACTCGGCCCCAGGTCCAGACTCATGGAATTCAATATTTATAAAGAAATGCAAAGTGCCGGTAGCACAGGCACTCAGTATAGTGTGGAGGAAGAGCTTGGACACGGGGGAGATACCAGATGCACTTAAAGTAGCAGACATAGCCCCTCTACACAAGGGAGGGAGCAAAGCATTGGCAAAGAATTATAGACCAGTTGCACTAACATCGCACATAATAAAAGTATTTGAGAGAGTGATTAGGAGTCAGGTCACCAATTTCATGGAGACCAATGACCTTCACAACCCAGGCCAACATGGATTTCGAGCGGGAAGATCGTGCCTCTCACAGCTACTTGAGCACTACGATAAAGTCACTGAGGCATTAGAAGAAAAACAGAATGCTGATGTGATATACACGGACTTCGCAAAGGCTTTCGATAAATGTGACCATGGCGTGATAGCACACAAAATGAAGTCAATGGGAATAACCGGTAAAGTAGGACGCTGGATACTCAGTTTTCTGTCAAACAGGACTCAGCGAGTAACGGTCAACCATATAAAATCTAGTCCAAGTGCAGTTAAAAGCTCTGTACCTCAGGGTACAGTCCTTGCACCGCTGCTTTTCCTTATTCTCATATCAGATATAGACAAAAATACAAGTCACAGCTTCGTATCATCCTTTGCAGACGACACAAAAATCAGTATGAAAATTACCTCGGCTGAAGACATTGAAAAACTTCAAGCTGATATTAATAAAGTTTTCGACTGGGCATCAGAAAATAATATGATGTTTAACAGTGAAATTCCAGGTACTCAGGTACGGTAAAAATGAGGACCTTAAACATAATACAGGGTACAAAACACAATCAAATGTGCCCATAGTAGGAAAACAACATGTAAAGGATTTGGGAATAATGATGTCTGACGACCTAACGTTTAGGGAGCATAACCAAGCAAATATTGCGACAGCCAGAAAAATGATAGGATGGATTACGAGAACTTTCAAATCCAGGGATCCATCACAATGCTTGTACTCTTCAAGTCACTTGTGCTGTCCCGTCTTGAGTACTGTTCAGTACTCACTTCCCCCTTCAGAGCAGGAGAGATTGCTGAAATAGAGGGAATACAGAGAACATATACAGCACGTATAGACGCGATAAAGCACCTAAATTATTGGGATCGTCTCAAAGCTCTCCAAATGTACTCACTAGAAAGAAGACGAGAGAGATATCAAATAATATACACCTGGAAGATACTGGAGGGCCAGGTCCCAAATCTACACAGTAAAATAACAACGTACTGGAGTGAACGATATGGAAGAAAATGCAGAATAGAACCAGTGAAGAGCAGGGGTGCCATAGGCACAATCAGAGAACACTGTATAAACATCAGAGGTCCGCGGTTGTTCAACGTCCTCCAGCAAGCATAAGAAATATTGCCGGAACAAACCGTGGACATCTTCAAGAGGAAACTAGATTTATTCCTCCAAGGAGTTCGGACCAGCCGGGCTGTGGGGGGTATGTGGGCCTGCGGGCCGCTCCAAGCAACAGCCTAGTGGACCAAACTCTCACAAGTCAAGCCTGGCCTCGGGCCGGGCTGGGGAGTAGAAGAACTCCCAGAACCCCATCAACCAGGTATCAACCAGGTTCCGTNAATACCATCTCTAATATTCTAGGAACTAAACAACACTCCCACAACCAGATAACACTCTCTAAGGATGGCCTTACACCGTCATCTGATTTAGAAATGGCGATGAATTTAATAGCTTCTTTTCATCGTTGATGCTAACCTTGCCAGTAAAACCCACAGATTCAACACATGTCAACACATATCTCTCAGGCAGCTATCCAAACTCTCTTCTCTTTCCAGTCAGCCCGACAGATGTTGTGTCCATCATACACTCACTAAAACCAAAGCTGGGAACATCAGTGAAATCCCATCCATTGTATACATGAAGCCTCCCATGTCCTTGCGCCACCTATAGCTCTGCTGTTCAACAAATCCCTTGAGTGTCATACCTTCCCTGATATCCTTAAAAAAAGCAAGAGTAATGCCAAAGTTCATAAAGGAGGTAATCCGGCAGACATAAACAATTATAGACCAATATCACACCTACCCATTCTATCAAAAATATTGGAAAAAATTATCATAAACAGCTCTACTCCTATCTCGTAAAATTCGACATTCTTAGCCCCTGTCAGTTTGGCTTCCGCTCCCAAAAGAGTACCAACGATGCAATTATTAGTCTCCTTGATATAATTTACTCAGCCCTTGAAAAATGAGTTTCCGATTGCACTCTTCATTGACCTGAGAAAGGCCTTTGATACTGTTAATCACAATACCTCTTATGTAAACTTCATTTTATGGAATCCGAGGCCTTGCACTGGACTATATCCAATCCTATCTTAGTGATAGACACCAATGTGTAACCATCAATAATATAACCTCTCCCACTCTACCAATAACCGTTGGAGTGCCACAGGGCAGCATCTTGGGACCTCTCCTATTTCTTATATACATCAATGACCTGCCTAATGTCTCTAACATTCTGAAACCTATTTTGTTTGCTGATGATACTACCCTCATCTACTCTAACCCCAACCCACATACTAAATAATGTTGTTATAATGAACTAAAAAAAGTCCACTTATGGATGTCAACCAACAAACTAACACTTAACATAGAAAAGACCTACTACATCTATTTGGAAGCAAATCTACAAATGCAATTCAGCTTCAGATAGATAATGTAAACATTAGCAATAAAAATGATGGAAAGTTTCTTGGCCTATTCCTAGACAAGAGACTCAACTTCAGCACCCACATACAACACATAACTAAGAAAGTCTCTAAAACAGTTGGTATACTCTCCAAAATCAGATATTATGTACCTAACTCTGCTCTCATCTCTCTATATTATGCACTAATCTATCCCTATCTTAATTATGGTATCTGTGCATGGGGTTCAACCACTGCAAACCACCTCAAGTCCATCATCACCCAGCAAAAATCTGCTATCAGAATAATAACAAATTCTGCTTTCAGACAACACTCAGCCCCCTTGTTTAACTCCCTAAACATGCTAAACATAATAAAAATCTCACACAAATTCTCTTGTGTCAATTACATTTACAAAACCCTGTTCTTAAATGCAAATCCTGCTCTGAAACTCTCCCTGGACAGATGTAATAGGACCCATTATCACCACACCAGAAATAAATATCTCTTTGATATCCCCAGAGTTAAACTTAATCTGTGTAAACACTTATGCAAATAAAGGGACCCAGTCTATGGAACTCACTCCCTAATGAATTGAAAAGCTGTCCAACTTTTGCGCATTCAAAAACAAACTAAAAAATACCTAATTTCATCTTCATAGTTTTTTTACCTTTAGCTTTAAAATTACACTGTATCTATTGCTACCCAATCTCCCAACCATTATGTACCCAATCTGAACATCTTTACCATTGTGATCATTGCTGTCTTCTTATATGCTATCAATCTGTTGTATGGTGTCTATTAATCTTGTTTAAATTACCAATCAAGTTGTCAATGTAATCAATCAGAGCTTTAATATACCAATGTGCTTTACTATACTTACTAATCTCTCTCATCTCATTTTTTTCTTGCAATGTATCTGTTTTCATTTATTTATTCTGCTAGAATTTACCTACTTAAAATTATCTGTTAGATTAAGGACCTGCCCGAAACGTTGCACGTACTAGTGGCTTTACAAGATTGTAAATACTATGCTATGCATTCTCACAAACCAATATACCTTCTTGTATATAAATAAATAAATAAATATATAAATAAAAATGGAAATGTTCGTTTGTTCAAAATCGCTAATCTCCGAAAGTTCTTCACCGATTGCCTTGAAATTTTCAAACAATGTTCCATTGGCATCCGAGCCGGTTTTAATATACATACTATATAGATGTCACGTCGGTGATGGGAAAAAATGCTATTTTTGAAAAGCTGTGTTTTTCGTGTATTTTCATGTGAGGAAATCTTTGAAACCTCTTTACCGATTGCTTTGAAATTTAGACACAACATTGTATTTGAATAGGCGAGTGTTTTTATATACCTACTTATGCATGCCTCACCTGTGACAGGAAAAAACATGCTTTAAAAAAAAAACAGCGCCATCCTTTGGACGTATGAGTACCACATGCTGTAATCTCCGAAAGTTCTTCACAGATTGCTTTGAAATTTTGACACAACGTTGCATTCGAATAGGCGCGTCTTTTTATATACCTTCTACATAGATGCCACCCCTGTGACAGGTAAAAACATGCGTTTTTTAATAACAGCACCATCTGTTGCACATAATAGCAACATGAACGCTATACTAAATATGTCACGAATTCCATTTCAATGTTTCCGATTACATTGATAAATTGAATTTTCATAGATTTCGATTTATTTAATTTTTAAAATATTTTGTGTAACATTGTGTTGGAATTGAGCTGTGTTGTTTACCATACGTTTCATTTCGTAAGTATAAGTATAGATGCCACACCCTTGACAGGTAAAACTATGCTTTTCTTGAAAAACAGCACCATCTGTTGCATGTAAGAGCAACACACATGCTATACTAGCAACACACATGCTATACTAGCAACACACATGCTATACTAGCAACACACATGCTATACTAGCAACACACATGATATACTAAATATGTTGCAATTCCATTTCAATGTTTCTGATTGCATTGATCAATTGAATTTTCATAGATTTTGATTTATTTTCATTTTGATTTAATTATTTTGTGTGAATTGTGTTGCAATTGAGCTGTGCTGTTTACCATATCGTTCATTTCGTGAGTATAGTTTATTTTTTTTATTTTTTCATATTTTCATTTAATTTTTTAATTAACTGTTTTTCTTATATTTCAGTGATGAGAACATCAGATCACTTGATGTTCCCAATTTTCTGATGGGAACCTCAAACCATTTGGGAAGGCATCAGACGAGGGAGTGGGGAATGGTGGGGATGACGAGGGGACGGAAGTGAGAGATGGTGAGGAGGACGAGGGAACATTAAGGGAGGGGGTAATGGTGGGGAAGGACGAGGGGACGGGGGAGTTTGGGATGGTGGGGACGAAGGGATGGGGGAATGGAGAATGGTGGGGAGGACAAAGGAACAGGGGAGTGGGACATGGTGGGAAGGAAGAGGGGATGGTGGAGTGGGGAATAGTGGGGAGGACGAGGGGATGAGGAGTGGGGAATTGTTGGGAGGTGGAGACAGGTGAGGGGGGGAATGGTGGGGAGGGCTGGGGGAGAGGGAAGGCTGCTGTGGCTCAACCACAGAAACCACGCATTGCTGAGCCACAGCAACACGTGGCCGGGTACTGCTAGTAATAATAATAAAGAGTATAATGATAAGCAATAATTTTAATGAATCAAATAACTAATTAGAATGAATGATAAATAATGGTGACTGTAATGCATAACAATAAAGTATTAAAGAATAATTATAATGAATAATCATTATAATGATAAAGTATTAAATCAATTACAATTAATAGTTACATCTATAATCAGCTTTAATCTTTAATTGTTCTTTAATCAGTTTCTTGGGTGGGAAAGGGGGGGGGACAGTAATTTGGAAAGGAGTGATCTCCCATGGGGCAGGAAAGTGTTGTTGGTGTCTCTTTTGGTAAAGGTGACGAATATTATACATTCTGAGCACAATGGCAGTTTTGGTAAACCATTTGGAGGGATGCTGACCTTCAAGGGAGAATGCTTGGAGGGCTTCAGTGCAGGAGTTAGGGTGGGTTAGCCTAAGCATCTTGATACCAATTAACCCTTGTGTTGCTAATGGCTATATGGCCATTGTCACCCACAGGTGCATAACAAAAAAAAAAACAGCGTTGAAAGTAATGAAACGACATTTTCTGGGTGAGACCTGGAGGCTCCCTGGAGCTTTACCAGGCTGATATGCTAATTTTTTATATTTTTATTTTTATTTATTTATATACAAGAAGGTCAGACTAATGTCAGACTTTGGCATCAGTCATGTGTATGGAGTTCTAAGGCCTACCCGGGACCACGGCCAGAACATGGCCCCCTCAGAGAGGCAAAGGGAGCAATGGCCTATAGAAACCCCCGTGTGGTTGGAAGCATTCTATGTCTGCCATCGACCAGGTCAAGCATCCAGAAAGGTAAGCATTCCAAAACAAACCCCTATTCTGGTGAAAATTGCTACCTAAAGCTGAACTAGTGGACAGAACTCCTCAACAGAAAACAAGCAAACTAGTATGACGTCACACGTCACCGCGCCACTGTCTGCGCAGCTTCCCCCTCCCCGGGAGGGGGAAGGGGTAGCCCCAGACCTCCCATGCCGGCTATCCACCCATCAGTTCTGAGGCTGGATGTCAAAACAAGCGAAAACTTGCCGACCGGAGGGAGGGAGGGTTGCCGGGGAGCCTCCGGGTCTCACCCAGAAAATGGCGTTTCATTACATTCAATGCTGGTTTTCTGGGGGGAGCCCCGTTGGCTCCTCGGAGCTAACTACCCACAGAGGAAGGTCAAAGGGACGGAACCGGGAGTCGGACACCATGCACTCCCCAACGGAAACGAGACAACCGGCAGCAAACGCCAACCCAAGGCGCCACAGTCCCGAAAAGTCCCGGGAACAACACAAGAACAACGAGCAGCAAGGCCCCCGTATGAACACCAAAGATCCATGCCCGAAAGACTGCTAGGACACGTCGCCCAGACAGCAGCGAGAGCAGCGAAGCCACGAACGCCACGGGCATGAGGGAAGAACACAGGCAGCTGAGCCGCAAGAACACGGCTGACAATCCGGTACACCATCACCCGCGAACCGGGAAGAAGAGAACCGGATCAAGACAACGCGCTCCGGACACAGATGCCGCGGCACGCAAACAGCAGCGGAGGGCCGCCACTGAACAAAAAACACGACACACCCCCGGCCCGACCAACGAAGCAACAACAAACCAAGGACCCCTCCAGAACGCAGCAGCCCCTCCCCGCGCCAGAAAAGATGGAGACTGCTGCCACCGAACAACCTAAATGCTAAAACCGAAGGAGCAAGAAAACTCAGCGACCCGACCCCCAGAGGCAAATGCCAAAAGGAAAAATAGCCAACGAAAAACAAACCGGAACCGAAGGGGCACTACCAACCGAGGAGAAGACAGAGCATGCTGACCAGAGACTAAGATGGTGCAAGCGGCACACGAACAGGCCGGAGATGAAACGACGCACAAGACAGCTTACTAACGGTGCAGAAGCAACACCAAGACGGAAAGCAAGCCAAAGCGGCTCCGCCAGTGCCACACGAAAAGAGGCGACAGTATGTGGCACGACGATGGCCCCCAACCCCCACCAGAAAACCAAGCCGACGCTAACAAGAGTAACCACCTAAGAAGGGACAGGAAAAGGAAGGACCGCCAAAATATCCCATACTGCCGCCAAGAGAAGTACGCAGGTGGGACACCTACCACGAAGCCACCTGACCACCAACTGGAGGCGAGACCACGAGGCAGAACGTAAACAGCCCCGACAAGGCCCCTTCGAGCCCAGGAAAAGGTGGAGCCGCAGGAAGATCTCGGGCACGACCACCGAAACTCAGGCGGCACAAGGAGATGGAACGTCTGCCTAACACAAAAAACTCCCCAAAGCAAGCAAGCCCACCAGGAGTTCAGAAACGACGGGGCCGACGCGAGACATCGCAAGACCCCGAAAAACCAACCGGCAATGCAAGCTAGGGAACCAAAGAAGGCGAAAGGGTTGCCGCCAGAAACAGTACCCAAACCAAGGGGTACGAGCAACTGCAACAGACCGAGACAAAGAAGCACACCACAGGACACAGGCTGAAAAAATGCCCAAGAAGCCAAGGAACACACGCAGAACACCCCTGCGGCAGAGGAGGAAACAAAGGAACGCACAAGGAAATGAAGCGGTGGAAACCGACCACGCCCCCCAACATAGCAGCAAGTGCAGGCAAAACCGACCAAAGGAGATGCCAGGAAAACGACTGGGGAGAGGCAGGACGAAAGAGCAAAAGCACAAAACCCCAGTAAAACAACCAGGGGTGGACAATCAAGCAGGGACAGAAAAACCCCACGCACATGAGAGGGCCAAACCAGGGACCCGAAGACCATGAAAAACTACAAGCAAACCCCCATATGCAAACCTGAGGCACAAAACAGCAGCAAAGTGCCACACCACAACCGGACACAGGAACAAGGACACGCCACCGCGAAACACGTTAGCAATGCACACGTGCAGTAGCAGCAACAGGCACCACCGCAACATGCAACATGTAAATAAATAAATATGTTTATTCAGGTAAGGTACATACATACAAGGGATGTTACATTAATGGATCGATTTATAGATAGAGCTAGTACATACAATGCCTAAAGCCACTATTACGCAATGCGTTTGGGCAGGCTATGTAAATAGCAACTTGCTGCTCCAAAGGCAGAGAACGGAGCAGGCAGACCCCAGACAGGGCCAACAGAGACAGACAGAACCCAGCAGGCCCAGAAAACCGCACACCAGGCGACTAACGGCGGGGAAACCCCGCTCAATACCTGCTGGATGGGGTACTGGGAGCTCATTTACACCCGAAGCCCGGCCCGAGGTCAGGCTAGACCGGCCAGAGGGTGGCCCACCAGGCAGCGCTTAGAGCGGCCCGCAGGCCCACATACCCCACACAACCAAGATGGGCCGGAACTTTTATTCGAAAACAAGCTAGTGTGCCCCGGAAGTCTACGGACGTACCAGCAATAAGGCGTATGCTCGCAAGAAGGTCGTGTAACAACCGCAGACCTCTGATGGTTATACAGTGTTCCCCGATCGTGCCTGTAGCATCACTGCACTCCACTGGTACTATCCCGCAAGTTCTACCAGATAGGCGGGACCCAAGAGCTAGAGCTCAAAATCTTGCAAGCATAAGGAGAAGCCCCTGCACTAAATGAGGAGGCGGCAAACCAAGTAACCTTGGAGGAATTTGACCTCACCAGTGATGAGGTCAAAAGGTGTCTGCTGGAGCTGGATGTGACAAGGCTGTTGGGCCTGACAGAATCTCACCATGGATACTAAAGGAAGGTGCAGAAGCACTAAGTGTGCCATCTCTATGGTGTATAACAAGTCACTGGAATCAGGAGACTTACCAGAAAGTTGGAAGACAGCTAACGTGGTCCCAATATACAAAAGGGTGACAGGCAAGAAGCACTGAATTACAGGCCAGTTTCCCTAACTTGTATACCATGCAAAGTGATGGAGAAGATCGTGAGGAAGAGGCTCGTAGAGCATCTGGAGGGAAATAACTTGATAATGCACCACCAACATGGGTCCAGGGATGGTAAATCGTGCCTCAGGTTAATAGAATTTTATGACCAGGCAACAAAAATTAGGCAGGAAAGAGAAGGGTGGGCCGACTGCATTTTCCTGGATTGCCAAAATGCCTTTGACACAGTACCCCATAAAAGGCTGTTAAAAAAGTTGAAGCAACAGGTAGATTAAAAGGAAGGTGCTCCAGTGATAAGGAGTACTTAAGCAACAGGAAACAGCGAGTAACGGTGAGGGGGGACACATAAGAGTGGCGAGATGTCACCAGCGGAGTCTCAGAGGGCTCAGTACTTGGACCCATTTGTTTCTAATATATGTGAACGATCTTCTGATGGTATAGACTCATTCCTCTCAATGTTGCTGATGATGCAAAAATTATGAGAAGAATCAAGACGGATGAAGATAGACAGAGACTACAGGATGACCTGGATAAACTGGAGGAATGGCCTAGAAAATGGCTGCTAAAGTTCAACTCGGGAAGTGTAAAGTGATGAAATTAGGCGAAGGAGGCGGAAGGCTGAACACAAGGTATCATCTGGGAGGTGAAATCCTGCAAGATTCAAATAGAGAGAAAGATCTGGGGTTGATATCACACCGAACCTGTCCCCAGAGGCCCACATCAAAGAATATCATCAGCGGCATAGGCTAGACTGGCCAACATAAGAACGCCTTTAAAACTTGTGTAAGGAATCTTTCAGAACCCTGTATAGCACTTATGTAAGACCAATCCTGGAGTATGCAGCTCCAGCCTGGAGTCCATACCTAGTTAA
>WNGS01023336.1:0-16439 GCA_020271785.1 Procambarus virginalis
AGATAAATATGATACAGCTGATGCCATCTGTCGGCAAAAGAGAACACTATCAATGGCGTGGTCAAACAGTGGGGCCCATAAGATACAGCTTACGCCATCTGTTTGACATCAAATACACTTATAACAAATTACCCTGCAAAATACAAATAACGCCATCTCGTTTTTTTCCAACGCACTATAAATAGCCAACAGCAACCCATAAGGTGGGTTGTTGTGCTCGGTAGGAGGTTCCAAGCTCCGCCCCAAGATGGGGATGGGGTGCATAATAAATGGCATATCATTGGTAGATATTCTTTGTTGACATTCACACAACAGCCAATCACAGGAAGGGATCAGCTAAAGGCTCCATCCACGTATTAATCATCTTTATTCAGCACACAATCCTTGCTTATGACATTCTGCTTCAACTTTAATCTACCTAAAAAGTGAAGGGTTAAGTATTTAAAAGCATTAATAAAGTGATAATTAAATACTGCAGAATGTAACGAGTGTTACAGAAACATGGGCTGGCTACCTAACTTGTGACGTCAACAGTGGGGGTTGCCTCACGCAAATAATATCGATGATACAACGCTCCGTTCTCTTATTGGACTCGATTATTCAGTTAGATGGAAATTTCTGTCTTGTACAAAACGAAGAGGTTGTGTTTAAAATAAAGATATTGTTGTGCAAAAAGACGTATTTCTTAGTTTGCATTTATTTATAGAAAGAGTGTTGGCATTCCCAGCAACAGCCAATCACAGGAAGGTATTTGCTAAAAGTTCGTCTCCTTACTGACGTCTTCAGGAGCGACACACAGATCTAGCTTATGACTTGCTGTTTCATCTCTTGTATATAAAAAAATGAATATTTCAGTTACTATGGTTATTAATAGTATGAGATTATAACAGTTGTTGTTTAATACACTATTCTTATATCTGACCATTCATACACATTCCAATGTTGGTGTGTTTAGTATAACCTTCTGTGGTGAAAGTTGTTTTAGGTTCTCACGTAGACATGGAGGAAAGGGAGTGTAACATCGATGCCTATTTAATGGGTAAAGTTAAGCACTGAGTTGCGGATAAGTAGACCCTTTAATCGCGACAATTCCAGGAGGGTTTTTACCATACGAATATATAATCGCTGTATCTTCAATAGATGCGAAGTTTCCCTGTGGTATTGAAGGTTTTCTAGTGTTCATATTTAGAGTAACCATGGGTTTTATTTATATTTTTATAACAAAATTAATTATTATATGTTTCGATTATTTCTGAGGCCCATTATTTCTGAGTGGGCCCAAAAATTTATTCACCTAAATAAATACACATTATTATCATTATGATTGACTAAATCTAGTCCTTGCAGGCGAGATCAGTTGTGAACGCCAGCTAGCGCACAAGTACAAGAGCGCCCAAAATTAACACATAAGACATGTAGAGACAGGCGTGTAGCTTCTGACTTTGTTTATATTAATAAATATTACATGTTAAGCGTTTACTATTAATACATATTATTATATATTAGTACAACAGTCACACAGTAAATGTAATAGGAGTCTACCCAAAAACTGGCCACAGTCAAGTGTTTTGTGCGTTCGACCATGTTTGTGGGCCTTCAGATGCGAAGTGTAAACACTGGCGGGCGTCGTTCTTATGAAGCCAAGATTATGTCCATCACATCACTCAACTTTATTTAATAACTATATGCCTCTTGACTAGAAGATTTTAACTGTTAATAGTCTTACATTAGGGTTTTAATATTAGTAAGTATATATATATATATATATATATATATATATATATATATATATATATATATATATATATATATATACATGCAAACAAGCCTGAATTGTCCCCAGGCACAGGCATATATGCAACTGAAAACTCACACCCCATAAGTGACTCGAACCCATACTGCCAGGAGTACTATGCAACTGGTGTACAGGAGACCTTAACCACTCGACCATCACGACCGTACAAAAGTTGCTGGTAGCCGAGGCTATTTGCTCATCATCCCGACGGCACTATGATGGTAATCTTGGGCATAGTTATTTTATCAAATCACCTCATTTTTAGGGGCCACGTGAGCAACTCAATTAAGTTAGGTTCTTTTAATATGTCCTTATACTATTTAATAAATAAAAAGGCTTTCCTAATGTGACGATGTCTATTGAATTTTGTAACTAGCTCATCAAGATTGTAATTTGCTTAGCTAAATAAATTGTGGGGTTCAGTCCCTGAGCCCATTATGTGCCTCTAACCATTTCCACTACCGCCCACAAGATGGGTATGGGGTGCATAATAAATGAACTAAACCAGCCTGCCTTAACATCTTTATATTATGATAATCACATCAACATATCAGCATTAAGATCAGTGTGAAATTCCTGTTTTGGCCAGAATGTCTATCACTCTGCATGAGTGGACTTTGTAATGTTTCTTTTCGGCAGCTTTATTTCCTGTTTCTGAACTGGTTTCTTTAGCTTGTATGTTGTAATAAACTATTCCAACATTTACAGTTGTTCTTCCTTGTGAAGGTTTAACAAAAAATTGTGCTTGTAAGGGTGATAAAGTTCAGCCCCGGCAGCACCCAGTCTTACTCCATAGTTCCACCTTTGTGGGACCGGTATAAGCCTAACATGTATATATATATACACTGGTTGCCTGTCCCCCTACACAATGATTTATCATTAACTGTTATATACAGTACGCCCGGCTAAAGCGAACACAGTACAGTTTCGTCATAGGAGATTCCTAGATTGGAATTCACTACCAAATTTCAATATATAAAAAAGTACTTTTGGTGTGAAATGCTGTTATTTTATGCATCATTTGTTGTTTTAATAATATTACGGCCGTCTCAACAAAGAACAGTACATGCTAAACAGACGTTATATAATGATATTCTCAACAGTAGATAAAAGAAAATTAATTGTTATCTAATACCATAATAGTATAAAAGCTTATCATAAGCTACGGGATTTGTGGATCAGTGTTTAAAAGGAATTCGGAAGTAATAATGATACAGCTGATGCCATCTGTCGGCAAAAGAGAACACTATCAACTGGCAGGTCAACAGTGGCCATAAGATACAGCTTACGCCATCTGTTGACATCAAATTACACTTATAACAAATTACCCTGCAAAATACAACTAACGCCATCTCGTTTTTTTCCAACGCACTATAAATAGCCAAACAGCAACCCATAAGGTGGGTTGTTGTGCTCGGGTAGGAGGTTCCAAGCTCCGCCCACAAATGGTATGGGGTGCATAATAAATGGCATATCATTGGTAGATATTCTTTGTTGACATTCACACAACAGCCAATCACAGGAAGGGATCAGCTAAAGGCTCCATCCACGTATTAAATCATCTTTATTCAGCACACAATCCTTGCTTATGACATTCTGCTTCAACTTTAATCTACCTAAAAAGTGAAGGGTTAAGTATTTAAAAGCATTAATAAAGTGATAATTAAATACTGCAGAATGTAACGAGTGTTACAGAAACATGGGCTGGCTACCTAACTTGTGACGTCAACAGTGGGGGTTGCCTCACGCAAATAATATCGATGATACAACGCTCCGTTCTCTTATTGGACTCGATTATTCAGTTAGATGGAAATTTCTGTCTTGTACAAAACGAAGAGGTTGTGTTTAAAATAAAGATATTGTTGTGCAAAAAGACGTATTTCTTAGTTTGCATTTAATTTATAGAAAGAGTGTTGGCATTCCCAGCAACAGCCAATCACAGGAAGGTATTTGCTAAAAGTTCGTCTCCTTACTGACGTCTTCAGGAGCGACACACAGATCTAGCTTATGACTTGCTGTTTCATCTCTTGTATATAAAAAAATGAATATTTCAGTTACTATGGTTATTAATAGTATGAGATTATAACAGTTGTTGTTTAATACACTATTCTTATATCTGACCATTCATACACATTCCAATGTTGGTGTGTTTAGTATAACCTTCTGTGGTGAAAGTTGTTTTAGGTTCTCACGTAGACATGGAGGAAAGGGAGTGTAACATCGATGCCTATTTAATGGGTAAAGTTAAGCACTGAGTTGCGGATAAGTAGACCCTTTAATCGCGACAATTCCAGGAGGGTTTTTACACATACGAATATATAATCGCTGTATCTTCAATAGATGCGAAGTTTCCCTGTGGTATTGAAGGTTTTGTAGTGTTCATATTTAGAGTAACCATGGGTTTTATTTATATTTTTTATAACAAAATTAATTATTATAATGTTTCGATTATTTCTGAGGCCCATTATTTCTGAGTGGGCCCAAAAATTTATTCCCCTAAATAAATACACATTATTATCATTATGATTGACTAAATCTAGTCCTTGCAGGAGAGATCAGTTGTGAACGCCAGCTAGCGAACAAGTACAAGAGCGCCCAAAATGAACACATAAGACATGTAGAGACAGGCGTGTAGCTTCTGACTTTGTTTATATTAATAAATATTACATGTTAAGCGTTTACTATTAATACATATTATTATATATTAGTACAACAGTCACACAGTAAATGTAATAGGAGTCTACCCAAAAACTGGCCACTGTCAAGTGTTTTGTGCGTTCGACCATGTTTGTGGGCCTCCAGATGCGAAGTGTAAACACTGGCGGGCGTCGTTCTTATGAAGCCAAGATTATGTCCATCACATCACTCAACTTTATTTAATAACTATATGCCTCTTGACTAGAAGATTTTAACTGTTAATAGTCTTATATTGGGGTTCTAATACTAAGTATTGACACACACACACATATATATATTTTTTAAACCTAGAAGGGGTACCAACTCTGGTGCAAGTGTAGGGACCCATAGCATCGGAGAAGAAAATAAAGAATACTCAGAGAAGACCTTGTGGATCCTCACTAAACACTTTGATATTTTCTTCTCCTACCACACCTATTCTTTTGGTATGTGTGTATATATATATCGAACTTTATTTAAAATTTCATTACACTTACATTTTATTACATTACATTAATTTTCATTTTTTCATTCATTCATATAATTTCATTTATATTATATATACATATATATGTATACATATATATATATACTGTGTATATATTATATATATATCTATATATGCTAATATATCTAATATATATCTATATATATATTATATATATATATATATATATATATATATCTATATATATATAGATATATATATATATAAACTCAAAACTCACACCCCGAAGTGACTCGAACCCATACTATCCCCAGGAGCAACGCAACTGTATGTACAGGGATGCCTTAAACCACTTGACCATCACGACCGGACATAAGGAAGTGATAGCCGAGGCTATATGAACCACTTCCCCGCCGGCACCTGGATGGTTATCTTGGGCATAGCAATTTATCAAATCACCCTCATTTTTGGGGCAACACGTGAGGAATGTGGCCCCACAAAATGAGGTGATTTGATAAAATGCTATGCCCAAGATAACCATCCAGGTGCCGGCGGGGAAGTGGTTCATATAGCCTCGGCTATCACTTCCTTATGTCCGTCGTGATGGTCAGTGGTTTAAGGCATCCCTGTACATACCAGTTGCGTTGCTCCTGGGAGTATGGGTTTCGAGTCACTTCTGGGGTGAGTTTTCAGTTGTATCTAGTCCTGGGGACCATTCAGCTTGTTTGCATATATATATATATATATATAGATATATATCTATATATATATATATATATATATATATATACCTCCAAAATCTACAGATTTTCTCATTGATACATCACGTCAATGGGAGTTCTTTGTCCATTCGAATATAAAATATTAATTGGAATAAAACAATTGGAAAAAATGGCATAAAACCCACTGAAATATGATGAAAACGGCAAAGAAAACTTCTCAACTATGATAAAAATGTAAAAAAAGAACACGCACAAATATTAACACAACTCGCTCAAATATGAGGAAATGGCACAAAATGGCATTCACATAAATAATGAAAATGACACAAAACCCCATTAAATAAAGAAAAAATGCACAAAACTTGCTCAAATATGATGAAAATGGTTCAAAACCTGCTCAGATATAAAGGACATTGCACAAGTTCTGCTCAATATAATAGAAATGTTCCAAAACCTTATTAAATGATAATGATAATGACACAAAACCCTCTCATATATGATCAAAACTACACAAACCCCTCACAGATATAATGAAAATGGCACAAAAGTTTATATTTCATCTAATGATAGATAGACCTATATATAAATCGTTTTGTAGGGTACGGGCAGCCTGTGTATGTGATTACATTAGTCTTAAATAAGGTTCCTCCCCCCCCAGCCCCAAGGTGGGGCTACCAACCCTCTCCAGGATACAAGCCCTCAACTGTTGCCTAACTCCCGGGTTAGGCTAGGGGAATAGGTCCATTAGGTGAAAGGAAAAGTGCCCAACCATTTCTGTCCCGCCTGGAAATCGAACCTGGGATCCCCGATTGTGAGTCAAGAAAGAACCAAACTGTATTGTCGAGACTTTTGTAATCTAGAGCTCCTCTCCAAGTTTGTTATGATGGAGTTGTAATAACTATTCATCCCATCAAGGACAACCCCGGGAAATTATCCTATCTGGATTATTTACTATTAATTCAATATAATCACATATGTGGAAGTTGCACTAGAATCTAAAGACACAATGAATTTAGATTTGCCCAAAACTATCTGCGTATTAGTGGTGTTAATAAATAAATAAATATAAATATAAATATAAAATAAATAAAATGTCATGTTGTATAAATGTCATTGAACACGTATTAATATAGTAATACTCGCCAGTACCATATTTCAAATTTACTTTTATATAAACAAAAGAATATTATTATTAATTATGCTTGGCGGCGTTTTTCACTATAGATAAGTTACTCCTGCTTTTATCATTTTCTCTTATGAGGGTTTGCTCAGTTACCAGTTTGTGGGTAACTTAAGATTTAGTGAGGGTGTTGTGCATGCTGCTATGGCGGTGTGTCCACTCACAGGATGAGTGATGCTGCCCAAGTTTATTGGGCAGCGCCACCCGTTTTTTTCTGCCCTTGGAAGAAAAAAAACCTGATTAGTTTTGGCTGAACTGCCACTGTTCATGGTAGTTATGACTCACTGAGTTAAACTCATTGAATCATAACTACCTCATTCACCTCTACCAACATCATTCCCAAAAGAAAGTGACAACATAGAGAACAAACGTTTGCAGATTGCGGGACCATTCTCTCAACCCTAAAGACCAGTGTCAGATGTCTAGTAACAACAAATTCAGCCCGTCCTCTCGAGCGGTCACAACGTCACAAAAATGTTGTACTAAATTTCCCGACCCTAACCAAACCGAAGACCCATGAATAGAAAACGGGACATCACGTCAATTTTGCGAGCCGCTGTGAATCTGAGTACATAATTGTGTTAGTTTAGGGAATTTATACACCAAAGTGGTATTCAAGAGGACAGGTTGATAAATGTGAGGCGTTGTGCACATATACTGTGGCTGACGAGTGGCACGACATTGGCCTCGGCGAAACAAGGGGTGGAGAAGAGGTAATTAAGGGGGAAGATCATCCTTCAGAATGTCATCCATCTTTTCACGCAGACACAACAACAAGAAACGGCACAAACTTGTAGGAAACTTGTAGCCTAATAACCTAATTGTGGCTTCATTAGTATGTGTAACTCTTGTCCCTACAATTGTACATTATTCTTAGGTTCCTTGTACACATACTCTTTTGAATAAATTGATTGTTTGATTGATTGATTTGTTGAAGAGCAGGAGGCGTGGTGCTCCGCTTAAGAGAGTACTTTGCAGCAGCAACCCAGCATTGAGGAATTTAACAATTCCCTGGAAACACAAACCGAAACTGTCTCTATTTTCCGCTTGTTACAACTTGTAATAAAGTTGTTACATCTTGGCTTAACGTGTTTGTGACGAATTAGAACGTTGTTCCAACTTGCTATATTTGTTGTTATAACTGGTTAGGTGGCGTTAAAACTTGCTCGAACGTTGTACCAACGTCGTAGTTTCGGTGTGTGTTTGGCGGGTTAAGATAGGAGGCTCAGAATCTGTGCTGCAGTATAATAACCTAAAATGGAAGCGATGGAAGTATGTTACAGACACAACAACGTTTAGTTTCACCGAATGCCTCTGTTCCCCCTAGCAAAAAACATGTACCTGGGAGTTAGACATTTGTTGTGGGATGAATCCAGGAAATAGTCAAAAGATGGCCTAATAATTACACGCACGCACACGCGCGCACATGCGTGCGCGTGCGCACACACGCGTGCGCGCACATACACACACACACAAAACAAGTTTTTTCTTTGTTTTTCTCTCGAAAAAAAAAAACACAGAAAAAACTTGTTTTGTTTTCTGTGTGTGTGTGTGTGTGTGTGTGTGTGTGTGTGTGTGTGTGTGTGTGTGTGTGTGTGTGTGTGTGTGTGTGTGTGTGTGTGTGTGTGTGTGTGTGTGTGTGTGCGTGTGTGTGTGCACTTGTGTGTGTGAACGCGAGTATCAACTGACAGACGTGAAAACCAATACTCTACTCTAGTGTCATTTCCCTAAGTTTCAACTGTGTTTCTGTAATTATCATCTACATATCATTGTGAAGAAACTCACAAAAATATCATATTATAATAAGTGTAAAAATTTGTGCAATAAATCCCTGAAAATTGCTTAAAAAAGCGCCGACACTACCATAAGTTTATTTTAGCTTTTTATTTATATATACACGAGTTCTTACATCCTTGTACAGCCGTTGACACCACCTACACTATGAAGACCAGGGAATGAGTGCTGGGGAGCGTTGACATAGCACGCGTAGCGTTTCGGGCAGGTTCTTAATCCTAATTTTTCCCGGAATACGACCCGCCAAATCGTTTAACAACTAACTACCCATTTACTGCTGGGTGAACAAAGGCTGCAGTCTTAGCCCACACAATGGTGCTACATAGCCTTCCCATCTTGGTGCCTTCTTTTAATACTTACTTACTGATTAATAAATAAATAATAATAAATAATGTTTATTAAGGAAAAGTTCATACAGTTGATTTACAAACATAATATTGGATTTATAGACGGAGGTAGTACATATAATACCTAAAGCCACTAATACTCATAGCGTTTCGGGCAAGGTGTGGGGGAAAAAACACTTAGACTAAAACTTAATAGTAATCGGAATTAGGTATGAATTTTGTTGAAAGAATGAAAAAAAAGGGGGGCTAACATAGCAGAAATCAGCAATTGTACACGTTGGTGAACAAACAGCATTGTTTAAAAAATAGCAAGACATGGGTTGACATTTAGGGGGTAAAGTAGCTTACATGGAGTTAATTAGGTAGTACTTGGTTTTACTCTTAAACTGGTTGAGAGAGGTACAGCCTTTAACATGAATCGGGAGGTCATTCCACATTCTGGGTCCCTTGATTTGTAGAGCACTTCTAGTTTGGTTACACACATGCAAATTGTGTAACAGAAAGAGGTCTTGGACACAAATTTGTTCCATACTAAATGTAGAGGAATCAGCTGAGTATTCCTCAAATAAAATAAGTTGCCTCAGCTTATAAGGTAAATAAAATAAGCATTTATCAAATAAGCAGCTGCCTCACCTCACTGCCTTACTGCTGCATAGCCTTCCCGGCATGGTGCCGTCTTTTGATAATTACTTAATCTTTTGATAATTACTTAATCTTTTGATAATTACTAATTACCTGCCCGAAACGCTGCGCGTACTAGTGGCTTTACAAGAATGTAATTTCTATGCTATGTATCCTCACAATCCCAATGTACCTTCTTGTATATATAAATAAATAAATAAATAAATAAATAAATAAATAAATAAATAAACAACTTGTTCCACACACAAGTTGTGTAACAGGAAGAGGTCTTGGACCCCTACTTCCCTCTTTCTTTTCTAATAGTCTATATAGTCATAATTATAGCTTTAAGTATTCAATGAATAAAGTTTTTGACATTTTTACCCCTTTTACCTAACATCATTTGTGCAGGATATTTTATTTTATGTCTGACCCATGATTAATTTCAAAATAAAACCAAACTAAATAAATTAGAAATGGGTATGTATAGCTAAGGTACACCCTTACTACTAGGTGAACAGGGCATTTGGTGATAGTAAATGATCCCATCAGGCAGGGCTCATCACCTTCTCTCATATTTCATGTTCACCAGTGTTTATTTACTTAATAACTACTGATATAATATCTTGCTATTATAAAACTAATTCTAATATCATAAAAGACATATTAACTTCAAGTTTCAAGCAGAGAATGCATATATAACTAACACGAAGGACTCCTCTTTACGAGATTCACCAGCTATAATCTTTTGTTTACGTTCCTAAATCTTAAAATCGATCCCAGTGTTATGTTGTAGAGAAAAATTGAGTTATATCCAGTTTACGTAAAGCTACGAGTGGTCGACACTACACTTAGATCCCGGACCAAACTTATGAAGGTTTTTCTTCTTAGTGTAGCTACCTGAATACCGACGTAGCTGTCGCGAAGGTGATAAGATGGAAAACATTCGTAAGTACCTTCGTGAATCTGGCCCCGAAACCGAGGATGCCGCGGGCATTCCCCCTCTGGAACGCCACACTGAGGCGCTGGAAGAGAATATATATATATATATATATATATATATATATATATATATATATATATATATATATATATATATATATATATATATATATATATATATTATATATATACATATATATATATATATATATATATATATATATATATATATATATATATAATATATATATATATATAATATATAATATAAATTAAATTATGAATGAATGAAAAAATGAAATTAATGCAATGTAATAAAATGTAATGGTGTAATGAAATTTTCAAATAAAGTTCGATATATATATACACACATACCAAAAGAATAGATGTGGTAGGAGAAGAAATATCAAAGTGTTTAGTGAGGATCCACAAGGTCTTCTCTGAGTACTCTTTATTTTCTTCTCCGAGGCTATGGGTCCCTACACTTGCACCAGAGTTGGTACCCTTCTAGGTTTAAACAATATATGTGTGTGTGTGTGTGTCAATACTTAGTATTAAAACCCCAATATAAGACTATTAATAGTTAAAATCTTCTAGTCAACAGGCATATAGTTATTAAATAAATTGAGTGATGTTTGCTTTTCATTGTTGCCGCCGAAGGCGGCTAGTTTATGGTGCACCCCATACTCATCCTGTGAGCGGTAGCGCAAAAGCATTACAGAGGGCACAAAAGGTCTTTATCAGACCTCATTTACTTAGATTATTACATTAAGAATTACATCTATCCTCACACCTTATAGTTACAATGTCAGCTAGTTACAGACTAAGTGCTATTACAAGAGTTACATATTTACAGTAAGTCATCATACATTAATGGTAAGGTTTATCGCTAATACATAATAGTTTGACACAAGGGTGACATTACAGAGTCATAGGGGAGCTTCTGTTTATTATTAGTCCTCACAATACACTACTTGTTTCTGAATCTCATATGTCGTTTATCTACTTGAAGCGAAATGTGGATACAGTGCAAAGATTTCAGGTAATTTATCCATGGTAATAAGAAGGTTCCATATCATACAGAGAGAGCCTAGATTTGAGTGATGTGATGGACAAAATTCTGGCTTCATAAGAACGACGCCCGCCAGTGTTTACACTTGCATCTGAAGGCCCACAAACATGGTCGAACGCACAAAACACTTGACTGTGGCCAGTTTTTGGGTAGACTTCTATTACATTTACTGTGTGACTGTTGTACTATATATAGTAATAATATGTATTAATAGTAAAAGCTTAACATGTAATATTTATTAATAAAAACAAAGTCAGGAGCTACACGCCTGTCTCTACATGTCTATATGTGTTAATTTTGGGCGCTCTTGTAATTGTGCGCTAGCTGGCGTTCTCACAACTGATCTCGCCTGCAAGAGACTAGATGTGCAGTCAATCTTAATGATAATAATGTGTATTTATTTAGTAGAATAAATTTTTGGGCCCATGTAAGAAATAATGGGCCTCAGAAATAATCGAAACATTATAATAATTAATTTTGTTGTAAAAAATATAAATTAAAACCCATGAGGTTACTTTAAATTGAACACTAGAAAACCATTCAATACCACAGGGAAACTTCGCATCTATTGAAGATACAGCGATTATATATTCGTATGTGTAAAAACCCTCCTGGAATTGTCGCGATTAAAGGGTCTACTTATCCGCAACTCAGTGCTTAACTTTACCCATTAAATAGGCATCGATGTTACACACCCTTTCCTCCATGTCTACGTGAGAACCTAAAACAACTTTCACCACAGAAGATTATACTAACCACACCAACACTGGACATGTGTATGAATGGTCAGACAGATATAAGAATAGCGTATTAAACACAACTGTTATAATCTCATACTATTAATAACCATAGTAACCGAAATATTCTATTTTTTTATATACAAGAGAATGAAACGAGCAAGTCATAAGGCTAGATCTGTGTGTCGCTCCTGAAGACGTCAGTAAGGAGACGAACTTTTAGCAAATACCTTCCTGTGATTGGCTGTTGCTGGGAATGCCAACACTCTTTCTATAAATTAAATGCCAACTAAGAAATACGTCTTTTGCACAACAATATCTTTATTTTAAACACAACCTCTTCGTTTTGTACAAGACAGAAATTTCCATCTAACTGAAATAATCGAGTCCAATAAGAGAACGGAGCGTGTTTCATCGATATTATTTGGTGAGGCAACCCCTCACTGATACGTCAACAAGTTAGGTAGCCAGCCCATTTTCTGTAACACTCGTTACATTCTGCAGTATTTAATTATCACTTTATTAATGCTTTTAAATACTTAACCCCTTCACTTTTTAGGTAGATAAAGTTGAAGCAGAATGTCATAAAGCAAGGATGTGTGCTGAATAAAGATGATTTCTTATAAGTGGATGGAGCCTTTTGCTGATCCTCTCCGGTGATTGGCTGTTGTTGTGTTTATACTATAGTCACAAAGGTATATCTCCAATGATAATGCCATTTATTATGCACCCCATACCATTGTGCGGCGGAGCTTGTGGAACCTCCTCCCCGAGCACACAAACCCACCTTATGGGTTGCTGTTTGGCTATTTATAGTGCGTTGGAAAAAAAAGAGATGGCGTTAGTTGTATTTTGCAGGGTAATTTGTTTATAATGTAATTGATGTGCAACAGATGGCGTAAGCTGTATCTTATGGCCACTATTGGCCTGCCAGTTGATAGTGTTCTCTTCTGCCAACAGATGGCATCAGCTTGTATCAATTATTATTTCCGAATTTCCTTTTAAACACTGATCCACAAACCCTTTAGCTTATGATAGCTTTTATACTATTCTGGTATTAATAACAATTAATTTTCTTTTAGCTACTGTAGAGAATATCATTATATATCGTCTGCTTAACATGTACTGTTCTTTGTTGAGCCGGCCGTAATATTATTAAAACAACAAATGATTGCATAAAATATAAGCATTTCACACTAAAAATACTTTTATATATTGAAATTTGGTAGTGAATTCCAATCTAGGAATTCTCCTGTGACGAAACTATACTGTGTTCGCATTTAGCCGGGCATACTGTATATAATATTAATTGGATAAATCATTTGTATCGGGGACAGGCAGCCAGTGTATATAATACATGTTAGGCTTATACCGGTCCCACACAAGGTGAACTATGGAGTAAAGGACTGGGTGGCATGCCGTGGGCTGAACTTTATCACCCATTACAAGCACCAATTTTTTGTTAAATCTTCACAAGGAAGAACAACTGTAAATGTTGGAATAGTTTATTACAACATACAAGCTAAGAAACCAGTCCAGAAACTGAGGAAATCAAAGCTGCCGAAAAAAGAAACATTACAAAGTCCATCATCAGAGTGATAGACATTACTGGCCAAAACAGGATTTCACATGATCTAAATGCTGATATGTTGTTATATCATTATCATAATATAAAGATGTTAAGGCAGGCTGGTTTAGTTCATTTATTATGCACCCAACACCCATCTTGTGGGCGGTGGGAAGGGTTCAGAGGAAATGGGCTCAGGTGACCAAATTAGAAGAGTACAAATACATAGTAAAATAGCAAGCCTCATTTTTTTTACTGTTGGCATAATATACCTGACAGTACACCCACAATTTATTTAGCATACAATACTATATAACTTGATCTAGTATTTCAAAAATCAGACAAATTCAATAGTACATCGTACATTAGGAAAGCCCTTTTTATTTATTAAATAGTATAAGGACAATATTAAAAAGAACTAACTTAATTTAAGTTGCCTCACGTGGCCCCTAAAATGAGTGTGATTTGATAAAATAACTACTGCCCAAGATTACCATTATAGTGCCGTCGGGATGATGAGCAAATAGCCTCGGCTACCAAACATCTTTTGTACGGTCGTGATGGTCGATGTGGGTTAAGGTCTCTCTGTATTACCAATTGCTTCGTGCTCCTGGCATGTGTGGTTCGAGTCACTTATGGGGTGTGAGTTTTCAGTTGCATATTATGCCTGGGGACAATTCCGGCTTGTTCGCATATAATATATATAATATTATATATATAATATTATATATATATATATATTATATATATATATATATATGTGTGTGTGTGTTGTGGTTGTGTGTGCGTACTAGTAGCAAGAGTCCCAGTACTCGGCCCACTAAGCAAGGCCCGATTTGCCTAATAAGTCAAGCTTTCCTGAATATATATAATTTCAATTTCTTTTCTTATGAAATGATAAAGCTAGCCATTTCATTAGGTATGAGGTTATTTTTTTTATTTAAGTTAAAACTAACTTAGATGTAATGACCAAACCTAACCAACCCTACCTAAACCTAACCTATCTTAACCTAACTATTCACAACTAAGTAAATAATTCATGTTCTTTATATAGTATAATAATGATAATTCATATATACTAATTTGAAACAATTCATTGAAAATAAAGACAATCACTCGACCTATTAGGAAAAACGGGTCTTGCATAGTAGATAGAGCCGGAGAAGTGCGTGTCTGGCTACTAGTACGACATATATATATAATTATATATATATATATATATATATTATATATTATATATACATATTATGAATATATTATATATATTATATACTTACTTAATATGTAAAACCCTATAATGTAATTGTAAACAGTTAAAATCTTCTGGTCAAGAGGCATATAGTTTATTAAATAAAGTTGAGTGATGTGATGGACATAATCTTGGCTTCATAAGAACGACGCACGCCAGTGTTTACACTTCGCTTCTGAAGGCCCACAAACATGTGTCGAACGCACAAAACACTTGACTGAGGCCAGTTTTTGGGTAGACTTCTATTACATTTACTGTGTGACTGTTGTACTAATATATATATATATGTATTAATAGTAAACGCTTAACATGTAATATTTATTAATATAAACAAGTCAGAAGATACACGCCTGTCTCTACATGACTTATGTGTTCATTTGGGCGCTCTTGTACATTTGTGCGCTAGCTGTGGTTCCACAACTGATCGCTGCCTGCAAGTGACTAAGATTTGTCAATGCATAATGATAAATATGTGTTAAGTTATTAGGGAGATAAAATATTTCTTGGGCACCCACTCAGCAAATAATGGGGCCTCAAGAAATAAATCGAAATCATATAATAATAATTTGTTTGTCAAAAATATAATATAAACCCATTGGTAAGTCTCAAATATGAACACTAAGAAAACCTATACAATACCATCAGCGGAAACTTCGCAGTCTATTGAAGATACCAGCGTAAGTCATATATTACGTAGGAGGTGAATAAAAATTGGTTGGGTAATGGCAACACTCTTTCTATAAATTAAATACAAACAAAATATACGTTCTTTTGCCACAACAATATTCTTATAGTTTCAAACACAACAATTTCTTTTTTATACAAGACAGAAATTTTCCATCTAACTGAAATATCTGAGTCCAATAAGAGAACGGACCATTGTATCATCGATATTATTTGCGTGAGGCAACTCCCACTGTTGACTTCACAAGAGTTAGGTAGACAGCCCATGTTTCTGTAACACTCGTTAGATCCTGCAGTATTTAATTATCACTTTTATTAATGCTATTTAAATACTTAACCCTTCACCTTTTAGGTGTAGAGTTAATAGTTGATAGCAAGAGTGTCAGGTGTAAGTCAAGTGATGGTGTGCCTGAATAAAGATGATTTAGTTACAATGGATGGAGCACATTTGCCTGAATCCCGTTCCTGTGATTTGCGGTGCTGTTGGCAGGTGAATGTCAACAAAGGAACTATCTACCAATGATATCACCATTTATTTGGCAACCCCATTACTCATCTGGAGTGCGGAGGCTTGGAACCTCTCTATCCCGAGCACAATCAACCCA
>WNGS01023342.1:0-15890 GCA_020271785.1 Procambarus virginalis
GAGAGAAAGACAAGAGAAAGACAAGAGAAGAAAAATATACAAGATAAAATGAAGTGAATACCACAATTGTAAAGTATAGGAAGAGAGAAGCTAGAAGAGACAGGAAAGAAGAGGTGTTAGAAAGAGAGGAGGAAAGGAGAGATATAAGAAGAGACAAAAAATAGGAGAGAAACGTAACAGAAGAAATAAAAAAAAAAAAAGACATTTGTTAGAGGAAATCTTGAGATGATTTCGGGGCTTTAGTGTCCCCACGGCCTGGTCCTCGACCAGGCCTCCACCCTCAGGAAGCAGCCCGTGACAGCTAATTAACACCCAGGTACCTATTTTACTGCTAGGTAACAGGGGCATAGGGTGAAAAACTCTGCCCATTGCTTCTTGCCGGCGCCCGGGATCGAACCCGGGACCTACAGGATCACAAGTCCAGCATGCTGTCCGCTCGGCCTATCGGCTCCCTTGTTTCTTTTCGGTAGTTTCATCATTATTGCAAGTTTTCCCTGAAAAGATATTAAGATAAATTAATATTTAATTATTTGTTTATGTAAATTACACACACACAAACTTTATTATATATATATATTATATATATATATATATATATATATATATATATATAATATATATATATATATATATATATATATATACAACCAACAAAATCACTAGAGAAAGGGGGTGTGAAGAATAAGGAGAGGGGGAACATGTTCCTGAAAATTGCATACACAAACATAGATTGAGCGAGATCAAAGATACTGTAGTTAAGTCATGTAATACAGCTGCAGATACCAGACATTGTTGCACTCATGGAGACAAAACTTGAAAGATGATATTTTAAATGAGGTCATATTCTCAAGGGGCTACTCAGTTTGGAGACGAGACAGAAAAATAAGGAAAGGCGATAGTAATAAATTCTTATTCAGGTAAGGTACATACATACAAGGTAAGATACAAAAGTTGATGGATTTATAGATAGAGCTAGTACATACAATGCCGAAAGCCACTATTATGCAAAGCGTTTCGGGCAGGAAAAACACTAAGACTAAAACTTAATACTAATTGAGATTAAAGTATAAATTGTGTTAAAAAAAAGAATGGAAAAAAGGGGGGGGGGAACATTGCAAAAATAAGCAAAAATACAATTTGGTCAACAAAACAGCATTGTTTAAAATAGAAGACATGGGTTGACATTTTGGGGGTGAGGTAGGTTACATTGAGTTAATTAGTTAGTACTTAGTTTTTATCTTAAACTGGTTGGGAGAGGTACAGTGTTGCTGTGCTGGTGAAAGAACACCTAAAGGTAAATTAAATAATGATTGCGAATCCACAAGAAGTTGACATAATAGCACTAGAGATCTGCAATCAGGATGATAAACTTTCCTTAAAGAATTTGACAAACACTTGCTGATAGGACATGAAGTAAATGAGATGTATGTCAAGTTTTGTGAAATATATGATAGGGCACAACAAAATTTATACCTAAGGAGAGATGCAGAACTAGGAAAAGGGGGTTTGTTCAACAGAAATTGCGAGAGGGCCAGAGACCCAAACACACACACATGGAATCAATATATAGCAAGAGGCCAAACCCCCAAACATACAAGAGATGCAAAGATGTTAGAAACAGCAGCAGCAGTAAGGAGAGGGACAGAGACCATAAATAAAGTGTGAAAATATACTCGAGTAATTTTTTTAACTACTCTCGACAGTGAAGAAAAACAAATATTCAGACGATTTGTGTTAGAATCATTAATCTTACACTTTCGGTCATATTCAACAACACAAATATATACACACACACACACACACATTCCTGTTGCTGTAGCAGGTGAAGAATTAGTTGTCATCTGGATTTTTCTGAGTTTCGGAGTTTCCGAGATATTTTCTATTTTGATAAAGTGAAAAATTTGGTTTGTCTTCCGAATGCACCATATTGGTAAATTTTTTAATAATCTTAAAAATAGTAAATGCCACTATTTTTGCAAAATCATTACAAGATCTATTATTCTAATAAGGGTTTGATAAAATACAGTAGAATGCCTACTGGTTTTACCTGTAATAAGGTTTGATACAGATGATAATGGATATATTGAAATGCTTTTATTGTTAAGAAGCACTTTTTTAAAGAGTATTTTGTAATGAGCAGCTCTGAAAATCAGATTACAGATAATGCTACATAATACACTTCATGTGTGTATATGTTACAACAAGTGAGGTATACAGTATAATGGTATTTATGAGCAAGATGTAATTGTGTCTGACACTGTTAAATTATAAACCATTGTAAACAATTTGTTCACTTTCAAAACTTGGGTAATTACGTATGACAGTGTCAGACCACTGAGGAAGAATTGAAACAGAAATTTCCTTAAGTACTTTCATATTTCAATAATACATCTTCAGAAGGAATCATTCCTCCTGAAGATGTATTATTTAAATATTAAAGTACTTACAGAAATTCCTGGTTCAATTCTTCTTTCGTGGTCTGACACTGTCACATTTTTCACCACATGTTAATTTCCCTGATTTACACACAAATACATATACACACACATATATATATATATATATATATATATATATATATATATATATATATATATATATATATATATATATATATGCGGAAAAACCACAAAGAAATGCAGAAAGGGGGGTGAACGTTTCGGCTTTTCAAGGCCTTTGTCAACACCAGACTGGTGTTGTTCACAGTCTGGTGTTGACAAAGGCCTTGAAAAGCCGAAACGTTCACCCCCCTTTCTGCATTTCTTTGTGGTTTTTCTGCATACAAATGATCTGTGTTTAGTGATCGTCAATTGCATATATATATATATATATATAATATATATATATATATATATATATATATATATATATATATATATATATATATATATATATATATATATACTGTGACGATAATCTCTTATCAGAGATTTAGCCTGCTATTTCTGCGAATCACGCCTGTCCTCATCAATATACAAGATACGTTTTGTAGTGGCTAAACGTACATATGTTAGCCACACGTACCAGCAACTCCCTCCTTCCCCCCCACTGCTGCACCTGGTCGACGCGCCGAACCCTTCAACGGCCTAACGAGCGACTTGCGACCATCCAGCTTCCTCATTGGCCGCCAACCAACACTCCACTCCGGCTCCCCGCCAATCACAAGACCTCACCAGTTATTGTTGGAGTCCCTTGCGTTTCTGCCAGCCAGAATATTGTGTGCTCGCAAGCTGTGAACTCCTAAGTGACTCACTCTGTGTGGTCAAATAGAGGTTCATAGTTAGTGCATATATTCCAGCATTCATATTTTACTTACTTTTGTATATCAATTCTCCTCCCCATTAACGTAATCTATTTTCATGTTTATATTGTTTATTATTTTTGCCAGTAAGCCAAGATTTTGCATTTATTTCAATTTGTGTTTTTTATTGTTATTAAAATCCATATTTTTTATTATTGCTTTTAGTCTTTCCAACCTTACCACAGATTACCAAATCACGCAGTCATTCTTTTTTTTTCTCTTTTTTTTCTTTTCTTTTATTTATATATTATATGTGGCCCAGCACTGACACCTGCTAGTTGGAAGACTGCCGACCACCATTTCCAACTCGTTACCGTCACATATAAATGGGGGCCTGTCCGGGAGCCACTATTAAATGGAGATCTGTCCACGGAGTCACTATTAAATGGAGATCTGTCCACGGAGCTTCACTCAGGTATTGGTAATTGTGGTAAGCACACTTGGCTTTCATTTCCCTTGCTTCCATTATTCACATTAATCATTTTTTATTTTATATGGTGCTGTGTATATTGTACATTACGGGAATAGCATATGGTGAGAGTGAGACAACTTTGGATTACGTGGTGACTGTAGGCCGCAGTCATACTCTTAATTGGTCGTCTCCCCCTTCCGTGTTATCCTCCGTGTTTAACATCTTTGTCCCCCAATATTTCTCACTTTTGACAGATTATCACATAGGTACCCTGGTACTGTGGTCTGTCTCCGGGTCAATAGCACCCAAGTCCTGCAATCCGACTCTAGGAGGAAAAAGAGGGCTTTAGATCCTCTAGCACGAACTATTATTGGCGAATTGGGACCTCGCCGATAGTTCTCGTCACCAGTTGACACTCGCACCCCTACTCGTCGGTCAGACTGATGGTATTTACTTAAGGTAGGGAATTGGCGTTCTTTCTTTTGAGCACAAAAGTTCGCTAATTCTGTAAATACCATATTCAATTTCAGTGGGTACCATTGCTTATGTTCTATAGTGACTTGGCAAGGTATGACTACATTTTTTGGACTACCTCATTTATTTTGAAGCCATTTAGTGTTTCACTTGTATTTTAAAATTAGTTTTCACTAATTAGTAGGATTTTCTTGCCTTTATCCTCCCATAGTGAGTACCAGGTACAAGATTTCCTGCGACCTTGTTCATTTACCATCTTGAATTTACTTTAATTATTAATAATTCCCCACAGGATAGGTATCAGTTGCCACGTTTCCTGTTTTTGACACTCGCCATATTCTCACTATATTCATCTCCTTTGTTTTGCTATATTTTCACCATGTTCCGCTTACAAGTTTTCAAAGCAGATCCAGAAAGTGAAATAGGGACCTTACGTCACGCTAAGAGGGTCGATTTGTTAACTCTTGCACATGAGTATCACTTAGAAGTTCCTGTTGGAGCCAACAAATTTGCCATTAATAATATGATACTGGATCACCTTGCTGATGAAGGTATTATAGATTCTTCTACCCATGAACAGCACATTATTTCAGATAAAGATGACTTGAGAGCGATAAAGCTCAAATTGGAACTTGCCAAGATCGAGCTACAGCAACAACAAGAAGCAGCTGCAATCAGAGAGCGCGAAGCTGCCCTCAGAAAGGAAGACGCTGCCCTGAGAAAGGAAGAACAAACGCGTGAAGCTGCAATCAGAGAGCGTGAAGCTGCCCTCAGAAAGGAAGAAGCTGCCATCCGGAAGGAAGAAAGTGAAAGGGAGGCCCTTTCCTGTGGCCTTTCCTTTCCAGGATGGTAGGACACCATCCTGTGTCCTACCACCAGATTTTCGATAGCAGTTCCAGTAAAAAATATTACAGCTGCTACAGTGGTGAAGAATCTACTGAAAATCTTCACCCAGTATGGATTTCCGAGGGAGATTCAGAGCGACTGTGGTACCAACTTCACCAGTGATCTCTTCAAACGGACTCTGGAGGAGTTCAACATCAAACAGGTACTGTCCAGCCCCTATCATCCTGCTTCACAGGGTTCTCTCGAGCGTAGTCATCAAACCATCAAGGCACTCTTAAAAAAATTCTGTAATGAGACCTCAAAGGATTGGGATAGGCAAATTGATCTCATTTTGTGTATTTTCAGAAGTCTTCCCAACGAGTCACTAGGAGTATCTCCTTATGAGATGCTCTACGGACGTAAGTGCCGTACACCTCTCAAGGCTTTCAAGGATTCTCTACGTGATGACACCTTCAGTGAGCATCAGAGTGTGCCCCAGTATCTCCAAAATCTCCGACACATTCTAGAGAGGGTCCATTCCTTTGCCAGCAACAACCTACAGAGAGCCCAGGAGAGGATGAAGACTCGTTACGACCGGCACTGTAAAGTAAGGAAGTTTACACCAGGAGACTTAGTGCTTGCCTATTTCCCTATCCCAGGTTCTCCTTTACAGAACAGGTTCTCAGGACCCTACCGTGTTAAGGAGTGCCGGAACAACTTCAACTACGTTCTCGAGACCCCCGA
Organism: Procambarus virginalis; assembly: GCA_020271785.1. Lineage (NCBI taxonomy): Eukaryota > Metazoa > Arthropoda > Malacostraca > Decapoda > Cambaridae > Procambarus > Procambarus virginalis. Next base: position 5,757 of record WNGS01023342.1, read on the forward strand.
TAGGCGGCGGAAGACCCAGCTGTGCCACATTAATTTACTCAAGCCCTACCATGGGGTTCCTCCCACTGTGTTAACCAATTTCACCTCATTTACAGGTCCATACAGCCACAGTGAGACCTTCCCTGCTTCTCCTTCCGAGAGCACTGACACTGAGACAGCGCTCTCTAACTCGGAAATCCTTACTAACCTTCAACATCATTTTCAGGACGATAATAGTGCTCCACTAATCAAACTCGTCAGAGAATATCAAGAGTTGTTTCGAGATGACCCCCAAGAGTGTACCGTAACTCGGCACGACATCCAACTGCTACCTGACACCCAGCCGATTCGCCAACCATTCTACCGAATCAGCCCGAGCAAAACGGAAGTCATGCGGGCTGAGGTACAGTATCTCTTGGACCATGGACTGGCTACCCCCTGTGAGTCCCCCTGGGCCTCACCATGCATCCTGGTACCCAAACCTCACGGCAAAATCCGTCTGTGTACGGATTATAGGAAGTTGAACCAGGTCACAGTGAAGGACGCCTACCCAATACCCAGAGTAGACGACATTTTGGATGCCATTGGTAATGCCCGCTACCTGTCTCAGGTAGACCTACTAAAGGGCTACTACCAGGTGAGTTTAACGGAGCGAGCTAAGGTACTGTCCGCCTTTATAACCCCCTTTGGTCTCTACAGGTACCATCGCCTTCCCTTTGGACTCTGCAATGCCCCAGCCACCTTTCAGAGAGCTGTCAACCGCGTCATCCAGGGCTTGGAAAACACCTATGCCTATTTGGACGACATAGTAGTAGCATCCAACACCTGGAGCGAACACCTGCTCCAGCTACAACGATTGTTCTACAAGCTCCTGAAAGCCGGCCTCACCATCAATTTGGGCAAGTCCACCTTCGCGAAAGGTAAAGTGCGGTACCTGGGTCATGTTATAGGGAGTGGCAACCTGGCTCCGTTAAACATTCACATTCAAGCAATCCAACAGTATCCACAGCCTACTACCAGGAAGCAGCTCCTGCGCTTCCTTGGTCTTGCTTCCTATTACCGTAGGTTTGTGAAGAATTTTAGCACTGTTGCAACCCCATTAATCACCTTAACCAGTCCCAAGCAACGGTATAATTGGACCAGAGAGCAAACCGTTGCATTCGAACAACTCAAATTCCTCCTCTGTTCTAATCCCATTCTCGCCTCACCAGATATCAAGAAGCCTTTCATCCTCCATGTCGACGCCAGTGGTACCGGCATCGGAAGTGTCTTAATGCAGCAGCGAGGCGAGGAGGTTCTACCTGTCAGCTACTACAGTTACAAGTTGAAGCCTCATCAGAAGAACTACAGTACTATAGAGAAGGAACTCCTGTCCATCGTCCTGAGCTTACAACACTTTGCACCATATCTGCACGGTGCTAGGTCCACTACCATCTATTCGGACCACAACCCTCTGAGATTTTTACATCAAGCCCAATTTAATAACCAACGTCTGCTGCGATGGGCTTTATATCTTCAAGGCTTCAACTTAAAGATCTGCTACATCAAGGGGCCTGATAACATCATCGCTGATGCCCTCTCCAGAGTGCATGAGGTAGAGGCAGCTCCACCTCCCACTCTACCTCCAGTGGACGTGATTCACCCGAAACGGCAGGCTTCGGGGGAGAGTTGTGACGATAATCTCTTATCAGAGATTTAGCCTGCTATTTCTGCGAATCACGCCTGTCCTCATCAATATACAAGATACGTTTTGTAGTGGCTAAACGTACATATGTTAGCCACAAGTACCAGCAACTCCCTCCTTCCCCCCCACTGCTGCACCTGGTCGACGCGCCGAACCCTTCAACGGCCTAACGAGCGACTTGCGACCATCCAGCTTCCTCATTGGCCGCCAACCAACACTCCACTCCGGCTCCCCGCCAATCACAAGACCTCACCAGTTATTGTTGGAGTCCCTTGCGTTTCTGCCAGCCAGAATATTGTGTGCTCGCAAGCTGTGAACTCCTAAGTGACTCACTCTGTGTGGTCAAATAGAGGTTCATAGTTAGTGCATATATTCCAGCATTCATATTTTACTTACTTTTGTATATCAATTCTCCTCCCCATTAACGTAATCTATTTTCATGTTTATATTGTTTATTATTTTTGCCAGTAAGCCAAGATTTTGCATTTATTTCAATTTGTGTTTTTTATTGTTATTAAAATCCATATTTTTTATTATTGCTTTTAGTCTTTCCAACCTTACCACAGATTACCAAATCACGCAGTCAATCTTTTTTTTCTCTTTTTTTTTCTTTTCTTTTTTTTATATATTATATGTGGCCCAGCACTGACACCTGCTAGTTGGAAGACTGCCGACCACCATTTCCAACTCGTTACCGTCACAATACGGATAATTAGTACAAAAAAAAACACAAATTTAAATTATTTTACCTTGTTCCTAGATCCACCAGGCCTGTTTGGTGCATGTTTCAGTACTTCAGAAATTTGAAAGGTCACGTCTTCCTCCTTAACTTGCGGATATGCGTTGATAGATGATTCTGTAAAATTAACAGTTATTTATATAACAAATTCTGTTTAACAAAAATATTCTGTGCTGAATTCGGTGCTGAATGTACAACATGGAAAAACAATTTTAATCTGAAAAAGTATCTTTTTATAAAGAAATTAGATGAAAATAAAGAGCTGGTGACGCCAAATCAAGTCAACGATCCAAGCGTCAGTTAGGTTAGGTGAGGTTAGGTTAGGTTAGGTTACGTTGGGTTGGGTTAGGTTAGGTCAACCTAACCTATCATATTTATTCATTACTAACGTATTGCTAGGAAGCTTTGTGAAGCTTGTGTAGCTTGTGGTAATTAGACGGACCCTCATTTTAACAGAAACTTGGCTAAGTAAAGACTATACCCAACTCTACAACTTAGCTGGTTATAAAGCCATTCATAATTGCAGGCCTAATAAAAAAAGAGGTGTTATACCAAAACAGATGCAGAATTAGGAAACAGGATTTCTTCAACAGAAATTTTGAAACTGTTCACAATTTTTGTTAGACCAAAGTTGGAGTATGCAGCAGTTGTATGGTGACCATATCTTAAGCAGCATATCAACAAACTAGAAAGGGTGCAGACATATGCCACTAAGTGGCATTAACTAAATGCCATTAAATATGCCAAATATATTACATAAATATACATACTACACATGCCTACCACCACAAGCTTACACCATCCAGCCTACCACAAGCTTACACCATCCAGCCTACCACCACAAGCTTACACCATCCAGCCTACCACCACAAGCTTACACCATCCAGCCTACCTCCACAAGCTTACACCATCCAGCCTACCTCCACAAGCTTACACCATCCAGCCTACCTCCACAAGCTTACACCAACCAGCCTACCTCCACAAGCTTACACCAACCAGCCTACCTCCACAAGCTTACACCATCCAGCCTACCACCACAAGCTTACACCATCCAGCCTACCTCCACAAGCTTACACCAACCAGCCTACCACCACAAGCTTACACCATCCAGCCTACCACCACAAGCTTACACCATCCAGCCTACCTCCACAAGCTTACACCATCCAGCCTACCTCCACAAGCTTACACCAACCAGCCTACCTCCACAAGCTTACACCAACCAGCCTACCACCACAAGCTTACACCATCCAGCCTACCACCACAAGCTTACACCATCCAGCCTACCTCCACAAGCTTACACCAACCAGCCTACCTCCACAAGCTTACACCATCCAGCCTACCACCACAAGCTTACACCATCCAGCCTACCTCCACAAGCTTACACCATCCAGCCTACCTCCACAAGCTTACACCATCCAGCCTACCACCACAAGCTTACACCATCCAGCCTACCACCACAAGCTTACACCATCCAGCCTACCACCACAAGCTTACACCATCCAGCCTACCTCCACAAGCTTACACCATCCAGCCTACCACCACAAGCTTACACCATCCAGCCTACCTCCACAAGCTTATATATATACTACACATGTTTAAGAACAAATAAAAGAAAACAGTTACCTTAACTATCGAGATGCAGCAGGAGTTTGTGTATAAGCCACCAGGCGTCCGTCTCCACACGGTTCTAAAATGGCGGCGACTACCATAAAATGCAACGAGCCTAAAGAATGTCCAGCTCCAGCATTATCTAAACGCTATTATATATTATCAAGCAATACGAAAATCTAAATTAATTTTTTTTTTACAAATAATTATATCAAATATTTATTTGAAATTACCATACCTCGGGAATATATTTTTGCGTTAGCAAAATATATTAAGTTCGTATTTAGTTTAACTCATTTAAATTCTTTACAAATAATAACCTGATTTTACCTGATGGCCACTAACATTAATGTTTTATGTTGATACATTTCATACCCTATTATTTCCATTTCTTTCTTTATTATGCACCCCATACCCATCCCGTGGGCGGTGGTGTAAAGGATTACAGAGGCACATAATCGGTTCAGGAACTGAACCCTCTAGTTCGTTTAGCTTAGCAAATAACAATTTTTAACGCTAGTTACAAAATTAATAATGTTATATATACATGTACACATTCTCATACATACATGTACATATATATATATATACATATACATATATACATACACATACATATTTATAATCACCACACAAATAACCACACAAATACACACATCAATAATCTCTGTGTCGCAAGTGGTCAACAAGAGGCTCACAACAGTCACTATACAAGGCACTTTACATCTATAGTGAGTCACACAGTTACTAGTCTTGCTGCACACCCACCCAACTGGGCGGCAGCTTTACAGTCATGTGCTCCACACCCACCCAACTGGGCGGCAGCTTTACAGTCATGTGCTCCACACCCACCCAACTGGGCGGCAGCTTTACAGTCATGTGCTCCACACCCACCCAACTGGGCGGCAGCTTTACAGTCATGTGCTCCACACCCACCCAACTGGGCAGCAGCTTTACAGTCATGTGCTCCACACCCACCCAACTGGGCGGCAGCTTTACAGTCATGTGCTCCACACCCACCCAACTGGGCGGCAGCTTTACAGTCATGTGCTCCACACCCACCCAACTGGGCGGCAGCTTTAAAGTCATGTGCTCCACACCCACCCAACTGGGCGGCAGCTTTACAGTCATGTGCATGCATTACCTACAGTAAGCAAATGCTGGATACTTCGCTAAGATTTCGGGCAGCACATCATTATGAATGAAGTACTTACACATTTCTTGGACATTATTGATGGTGTTATCTCTAAATTCCGAGATTTTTTCACATTCCATTATATAATGACGCAAAGTATGCGAATAGTTCTGCTGACAGAGTTTACATTTAGTCAACTCTACCCTTATTAATATTCCCCTTTGTGTCACAATTTATATGTTTGTCCTGCACATGCACCGCCCCCCATCCAGTGGGTAGCGGTGGATAGGTTACAATCACTCAGTTACTACCTACAGTTAGCAAACTGGGGATATTTGGCTAGAATTTCTGGTAGCAGATCATTTTGAATGAAATATTTACATATCGCTGGAACATTGGTAATAGAATTGTCTCTAAATTCACGTATGTTTTCGCACTCCATCACATAGTGACGGAGGGTGTGGGAATAATTTTGTTGACACAGTTTACATTTGGTCAGGTCTACATCAGCAGATAATGAGAATTCCCAGAGATACTTGTAACCGAGTCTAAGCCGAGCAGCAGTAACATCTAGAAGTCTGCTGATTTTATTGGATGATCAATAGATATGGGGCTCCTCTTGCATGATAGTGTGATGATAGATGGAATTACTGGTGTCAATTTCACTTTGTCTCAGATCTACAAGATCTTGTTGAAGTTCTCGGTGTACTGTACTGCTGCTCTCAGATTGCTCATTGACAATCCAAGGTTAAACTCAACGGCTCCTTTAAAGGCAGATTCTTTGGCTAACTTATCAGCTCTATCATGCATTCGGAGGCCAACATGAGATGGAGACCACATGAAATGGACTCTGTTACCATCCTTAATAATATTGTTGTATTTGTGTCTAGCTTCGGACACGAGCATGTTACAGTTATGTCTTAAAGAGTTGAGAGCATTTAAGGATGATAAGGAGTCACTTACAATTAATGTATCAAGTTTGCAGACTTGTACACATTTCAGTGCAAGGATCAAGGCAAATAGTTCAGTCTGAAGGGTAGAGGCCCAGTTGTTTATACGGACTCCCCACTCAAAGTACAAGCCATCGCCCATTGTCAGAACAACTGCGCTTCCAGCTGCACCCGTGGTGCGGTGTAGGGAACCATCAGTGTATATGATTTGAGAGAGAGAATGCTCTGTGGACACAGCATCAATATGGCTTAAGGCGTTGAGCTTTGCCTCAAGACGAAGCTTGGGCTGATCTCTAATTTGCTTCTTGGGTGGAAAGGGAGGGATTAAAACTGGAAAGGGTGTAACCTCCCACGGTGCAGGAAAATGCCGTTGTTGTTTCTCTTGGTACAAATCATGAATCTGATACATTCTGAGTTGAGTTCCAGTTTTTGTTATCCATTTGGAACAGTGCTGATCTTCAATAAAGTAATTCTGAAGGGCTTCTGTGCAAGGAGTAGGATGAGTTAGCCTAAGCATTTTTATACCAATTTGACAGTTAATTTCAGTACCACGATCAACAACGCTCAGAATATTAAGTTCCTTTCTCATATTAAGTATCTTTGTGGTACGAGGGCACCCAAGGATTATCCTCAAGGCTTCGTTCTGCAATTTTTCAAGCCCTCCAAGCTTTCTTTCAGGCATCAAAACAAGCAGAGGTGCAGCATAATCCACTAAAGATCTGATGTATGCAAGGTATATCATTTTGACAATTCTGACATTGGCACCATAGCCTGAGTGATAACCTGCAACAGCCTTGAGAGCTCGGAGCCTCTCTTTATACTGACGACAGAGTCTGAATACAACAGGCCCATACAGTGGCACCTCAAGGCCAAGGTATTTGAATCTGTTTACATAGTCAAGCTGGAAGCCACCAGACAGTTCATCTTGCGAACAGCTCCTCCCTGCCTGGATGGGCGCCGATTTAGTATCTTTGTTTTCTCTGCTGAGATAATTAAACCTAGATCCTGACATGAGTCTAATACAGAGTTAAGAGTGTTCTGCGTGTTAGCATACCCAGGGGTGTGTATCATTATATCATCAGCATAGCTAATGATGGGGACGTTGGGTTTGCTCGGTATAGAGTTTAACAGCGTGTTTATTAAGATATTAAATAAGGTAGGACTGAGGACACCACCCTGCGGGGTACCTAGTTCAAAGTCTCTTGTTACACTCCTATGCCCCTGGAAAAATACAGATGACTTCCTGTTGGATAAGTAACCCCTGATCCAACAAAGAAGCCGACCACCAATATTCATTCTTGCAAGCTCACTCAAGATAACATGTCTATTTGCAATGACTTGGAGATACTATGAACATGTTTGCCATACAATTTTTGTTTTCTCTAATAGTCACATAGCATAGAGAAAACGGCATTGGATTGGATTTTCGTGGTAAGACTATTGTATTGTTGACACGACGAGTGTAATTAATCGACGTAGGTTTTTTTCTTTGTTGCCGGTCTAACGCATCCTTGTGTGACATTTTATATATATGTCCTTGTAGAACATTTTATTGCGAACACATTGGCACAAAAATGAAATATGTACTTTGAAAATTAAGGTCAGGACAGTGAAAAGAATAAACTTTTCAATACTAATTTCGTCGATGTGCGGTAACGGGTAACACTTCACCCACTTCCCACACTCTTGAGGATGGGCGCGATCATGATTCTACATTTATATGCATATGTACGTGTAGGGAATTTTATTGCGATTTCAGTGATACCAAATTTAATGCTGTAGAATAAGTGTGGAGTTTACAACCCTGAAAAGAATAGAAACATTTCGTCGCTGTTTGGAGCTCACGGCTAGTGATCTATGTATAGTTGTTCATTTGCGGACAGTTTAACGCATCCTTGTGTGACATTTTATACATATGTTCTTGTAGAACATTCTATTGCGAACACATTGGGGCGCTGCAAACTCGACACTCGGGGCAAAATTTAAAAAAAAAAAAACTTTAATCTTGGTGGAACATAAAATGGCCGCCTGTGTTTATGGTGTCGTCAGATGGCGCTGTGACGTCACAGGTGAGGGAAGCACGTACTGCGCATTAATGCCTCGATCCCTAGTTATTTATTTATTTATTTATTTTATTTATTTATATATATATACAAGAACGTACATTGGGGGTTAAGAGACAACATAGAGTTTAAGTTGGAATTACAATCTTGTAAAGCCACTAGATATATATAGCATTTCGGGCAAGTCCTTATAAACTAATCTTTGAGCAAATCCTTAAACAAACAAAGTTTTAGAGAAATAATTAGGAGTAAAATTGATAAAAAGTGTTTAAAAGTGTTTTACAAGTACAGATGATTTTAAGCAGGATAATTACAGTAAAATTGTGAAAAAAAATTTACAGGTACGATGCAAGAATTTTCGACACAAAAGCAGATCAGAACAATACACAATAATAACAATACACAATACAATAATGAACAAGGAATCCTAAATACAATTAGGAAAACATCTCAGGGTTATACATTGGATTATTGAAGCACAATATGAGGATTATTACAAGGAGTAATGATCCTCAGTAATATGAGGATCATTACAAGGAGTAATGCAGTACAATATATGCACTCATATTCTATTATTAAGTTAATATTAAGTTCCTTCCTCATGTTAAGTATCTTTGTGGTACGAGGGGCATCCAAGGATTATCTTCAAGGCTTCGTTCTGCAAGTTTTCAAACCCTTTAAGCTTTCTTTCAGTCATCAAGGCAAGCAGAGGTGCAGCATAATCCACTAAAGATTTGATGTATGCAAGGTACATCATTTTGACAATTGTGACATTGGCACGATAGCCTGAGTGATAACCTGCAACATCTCCAAGAGGGCTTATGGAGCCTCTCTTTATACTGACGACAGAGTCAGAAATACAACAGGACAATACAAGGCCAAGGTATTTGAATCTGTTAACATAGTCAAGCTGGGAGCCATATCATACAGTTGCATCTTGTGAACAGCTCCTCCCTGCCTGGGTGGACACCCGTTTAGTATCTTTGTTTCCTCTGCTGAGATATGACTGAACCGAAGTCCTGACATGAGACTAATACAGAGTTAAGAGTGTTCTGCATGTTAGCATAACAAGTAGTGTGTATCATTATATCATCAGCATACCCAATAGTGTGTATCATTATATCATCATGTATGATGATATATGATACAAGGAGGTCTAAATTGATCGATCGAACGATCTAAATTGGGTACTGATATATGGTCAAATGATTGGCGGAGGCCGTTTAATTCTGACAAATGTAAGGTTTAGAGGATAGGTAATGGCGATAGAGTTAGAAGCAAAAGGCAACATGAAAATCACATGGAATACCATCTCTAATATCCTAGGAACTAAACAACACTCCCACAACCAGATAACACTCTCTAAGGATGGCTTTACACCGTCAACTGACTTAGAAATGGCAAATGAATTTAATAGCTTCTTTTCATCGGTTGGTGGTGACCTTGCGAGTAAAATCCCACGGACTCAGACACATTATGAACACATATATCTCTCAGGCAGCTATCCAAACTCTCTTCTTCTTTCACCAGTCAGCCTGACAGATGTTGTGTCCATCATACACTCACTAAAAACCAAAGCTCCATTGTATGCAAAGCTCAGTCCATTGTATACAAGAGCGCCTCCCATGCCATTGCGCCACCTATAGCTCTGCTGTTCAACAAATCCCTTGAGTGTCATTCCTTCTCTGATATCCTTAAAAAAGCAAGAGTAACGCCAGTTCATAAAGGAGGTAATCCGGCAAACATAAACAATTATAGACCAATATCAAACCTACCCATACTATCAAAAATATTTGAAAAATTATCTACAAACAGCTCTACTCTTATCTCGTAAAATTCGACATTCTTAGCCCCTGTCAGTTTGGCTTCCGCTCCTAAAAGAGTACCAACGATGCAATTATTAGTCTCCTTGATATAATTTACTCTGCCCTTGACAAAAATGAGTTTCTGATTGGACTCTTCATTGACCTGAGAAA
>WNGS01023361.1:0-10231 GCA_020271785.1 Procambarus virginalis
CAAGAGAGCAGAAGAATTAGGAGCCCCAGCAACGGCTGGGGGGGGGGGGAAGAGAAAGGAATAGCCACGAAAACGACCAGGACGAGCACCAAGCATCGGCTCCTGGAGACAGACACAAAGGGGCGAATCAGAAGTTGGAGTTCGAGGAAATTGGCGTAATAACCTCGAACGTTCCATTGAAGAATAGACATCGACGAGAAGAGAAAGGACAACAACAGAGACAAGGAAGAAACAAAGGCGAAAGAGCAACATAGCACGTTAAAGAATATCAGGGTCGGGATCAGGGTCAGCAAAGTCAGGGTTAGGGGGCATGGGTAAACTGAGCAAAGACGGAGGGAAGGAAGCGGGAGAACAGACCAGATGGGGCGGGCAGGGTCCGGAGGAGGAGGAAGAGGAGGAGACAATGGAGAGGAGTAGTCAAGGACAGCAGCAGGAAGAGGGGAGTAGAAAGAGGGAGCGCACCTCAGCAAGGGCAGCAACCGAAAGGGAAGCAGGGGCCAAAGAAACCTCCATAGCAGGAACAGGGGGCGTAACCCGGAAATGGGAGGGGAAGGAGCAATAGAGCCAGTAGTATGGGCCGAGGAAGAAAGCGAAGCCTTCTTACCCGCGGGGAGGAGAAGGAGAGGAGCCAGGCTTACGCTTCTGACTTAAAGAGACGGTGTCCCAGCAACTACGTACCGGGCAACGGATTCCATTGTCTCAACAGAGAAGCTGAACGAGAGCACACACGACGGCCGTTAGGAGAGCGATGGACATCCACCTGCACCGACAGGCGGCGGGGAGAGTCAATAGATGGAGGAGAAGGATGGGAAGGAGGATCGGAGGGAGACGAGGAAGAACACACAGGAGACATGACAGACCGGGTAGAAAGAAGGGGAACCCCAGACAGAGGACAGGAGGGGGACCTCCTGGTCCTCTGTCTCGCCTCAGGAAAAGATAAACGCTCCCGGTGCTTCAAGTTGAGGACGGCTGCCTCAAGCTTGAAATGGATACAGGCACGGGAGAAGGTAGGATGGGCCTCACCGCAGTTGAGGCAGCGAGCTTGGGGAGAAGTGCACTCCGACTTAGAGTGACCTTCAGCCCCACACAAAGGACAGAGACAGTCCCAGAGCAGCGGAGGGCACCATGCCCAAACCTCCAGCACTTACAAAGCCAAGGAGAAGAATATACTCCTGGACAGAGCACCTGGCACCAGCAAGAATGACAGAGGATGGAAGGGTCCTACCATCAAAGGTGATCTTCACAACTCGAAGGGGTTGACGGCGACGACCACGAGGGGGACGAGTAAACGAGTCAACCTGGAGGACAGAATGGCCTTGGGCATCAAGGATATGCCGAATGTCATCGTGGCAGTCCTGCAGATTCCGAACACCGGTTGCAACATGGGGGGGAGGAGAATAGTGCCAACACTGGCATTCAACTGAGCATTCTTAGAGACCCTAACAGGGATCTCGCCAAGGCAGGATAAGGCAGCCAAGCGGGAAGCTGCATCCTGAAAAGGAGCAGCAATGACACGTGTACCGAGACGAGTGGGGTTGAAGGTAACAGACGCATCCACGGAATCAACGAGATGCCGATGGAGGGAGAAATCGTCAGGAGGCGCGGAATCAAGAGGGAGGAGATCAAATATTTGGCCCATGAATCAGGACCAAACAAGGCCTGATACGCATCAGTACAGGAAGGAGACGAGCGAGTGCGGCTGTGGCGTTGACGGCGTTGAGAACCCCAGAGAGAGAGGGGACAAAAGGCGCAGTAGTCACAACGAGAGACTTAGCCGCACCAGGGGACGAAGTGGTCACCACTGGGGGCTGGAGGCTCGACCCAACCACAGAGGAGGGAGGGGAGCTGGGGGAGGAAGTCAGGACAGTCAGAGGAGGAGCAAGGTCGGGGCCCAACACAGCGGAGGCCACAGAGCCCGGTCTTCCAAGACAGGCTGACTCGGGGGCTTGGTCGCCCACCCCACGAGCCCGAGAGGGTACAACAGAAACATTCAATGACATATGGACGAAGAGTGAGAAATTCATTCACGAATGTGCCCCCATACCCACCATGGAGCCACAATTAGAGGCAGGACACCCAACAGGAAGTTATCGCTGATCATGCCGGGGCCCCTAGGGGTGCGTCGTGAGTATATGCCCCACAAACGCCACCTTAAGAATCGTCAGTCCGTCGAGATCGAGTTCAGCGACGGAAGGGGGATTGACAATAAAAGGTTTCCCTCGCTTGAGACGTTGGGTACTACAGTTCTACGGGTGCAAGAGTATGCCTCCTCAAGCACCCAGGCGTCAAAATAGAAGAAGTCCAAAGGAATAATCCAAAACAAGCAAGAGGTCGGCAGGAAACGACAAGCAGATAGGAGAAGAGGGGGAGAAAAACGAAACAGAAGGAAAGGAAAAGTCGTTCAGCACAATTCGAGAGGACAGCAGCAGGAGCACAAGGCCACAAAAGGACAGAGGACTGTCCCAAGGAGCATCACACTCCGGCAGTCGCCCACTAAGCCCCCCTCACGGCGTCAACGGGCTGAACAGGGAGGGGGGTGGTTCTAGGCAATGGGCCTACTACATCAACTATAGTATGAGTAAACGGTTCCTCAGTCACCACAATGGCTGTAAAGGTTTTTTTGGTATTACCTGGTCTGGTTTGCCAGTTTTTACACATAAAGGACAATCATCACAATACTGGATGACATCTTTCTTTAATCCAGGCCAGGTAAAATACTTGTTTTTTATTATATGTTTTAACAATACCCTGATGACCACCTATTGGTGAATCATGAGCTACACGTAGTACCTTTCCTCTATAACCACTATAACCACTTAGTTGTTTCTTCAGAGGTTGCATGGCATTTCACCTTCCTTCTTATGATGTCTTCACGAAACCAAACATAGGAATGTGCCTCAATGCCAACAGTGACTGCCCAGACAGGTACAAGAGGAGTGTTAACGCTTATGTCGACCGTGCTCTCAGCCACAGCTCAGGATGGAAGCAAGTGGATGAAGAACTCTGTAGGATAAGGCAGGTCTTAGTCAACAACGGCTTCTCCAATGGTTTCGTTGAAGACATAAGAAGGAAGGTGAAACGCCATGCAACCTCTGAAGAGACAACTAACACAACACCTGTACCCCCTATTAGACTATTTTACAGGAACTTCTTTTCCACAGCTCATAAAACGGAGGAAAGGGTCCTGAAAGATATTGTTAATAAAACGTTATCCCTACAGACAAAAATCAGAAGATACAATTGACGATTTACTATAAAACCAAGAAAATGCCAACCTACTCATGAGAAACTCTCCAGACACAAAGCAGAACGCTTTGAAAGAGACCAATGTCGTCTATGCCTTCAAATGCCCACTTGGGGACTGTAAGCCCCAAAGAACTCAGTATATAGGCAAGACAACAACATCTCTTTCCAGGCGATTAACGATGCATAAGCAACAGGGCTCTATCAAGGAACATTATCTCTTCCCACAACCAGACCATCACCAGAGAAGTCTTAACAAAAAACACGGAAATCATCGATAGATACAGCGATAGCAGGCGGCTTGATATCTGCGAGGCACTACACATTAAGAAGTCAACACCAGCAATCAACAGCCAATTAACGCACAATTATATTCTACCCACTTCAAGACTCCGCTCCAATATAGAAGCATCAAGAAATATGGCCAATAGGCCGTCTGCAGTTACAGATCTATTCTTCCCTTTAGCTTATACCCATTGTTTCGTGTTCTGTGTTTTGTTGAAAGTTTGTTTCACCTCATCCAAAACTATTGTATTACATCACCTCACCCAAATGCAGGTATAAAAGAGCCAAAGCTGTTCAGTTATAATTGTGTGTGTAAACTAAAGTCTTTGAAAATGTAATAAGTTTTACGAAATGCGCTCAAGTGTCGCGTCAGACTAGAAATAAAAATGAACTTTGGAGAATTGATTTTTCAGTTACCATCAACAGTGAAAAGAATATAAGAAACATTGAGAAAATTCGTGTTAGAATTATTAATCTTACTTTTTTGGTCATATTGACTAATATATGTCTACAGGAAAGACTGCTACCATATATATATATATATATATATATATATATATATAAATATATATATAAATATATATATGTCGTACCTAGTAGCCAGAACTCACTTTTTGGCCTACTATGCAAGACCCGATTTGCTAATAAGCCAAGTTTTCATGAATATATTTTCTCTATTTTTTTCTTATGAAATGATAAAGCTACCCATTTCATTATGTATGAGGTCAATTTTTTTATTGGAGTTAAATTAAGTAGATATATGACCGAACCTAACCAACCCTACCTAACCTAACCTAACCTATCTTTATAGGTTAGGTTAGGTTAGGTAGCCGAAAAAGTTAGGTTAGGTAGGTTAGGTAGTCGAAAAACAATTCATGAAAACTTGGCCTATAGGCAAATCGGGCCTTGCATAGTAGGCTGAGAAGTGCGTTCTGGCTACTAGGTACGACATTATATATATATAATATATATATATATATATATATATATATATATATATATATATATATATATATATAATATATATATATATATATATATATATATATATATATATATATATATATAATATATATATATATATATATATATATAATATGACACTATAAAATATGACATTATACGCCTTATAACTCAAGGTCATTCTGTAGTTGGTAACTTAGTTACTAAAACTCCCAAGCGGGCTCTAGATACCCTATGGCTCACAGTCCCAAATCTGGAACTGTGCACACAGCCACCACACCTACCTACAGGTGACACACGTATATAAACCACTAGGAAACCTGGACTCTCTTAAAAACATCACCAAAGACTGCCTGAGTACTCTACCTTATCTTGCAACCCTTTTAACATAAAATTTTGGCCTATCTGACTGTACGGCGGAGAAAAACCGTCAATAAGCAAGGTTTGGTCATCAACGTTTCTCTTCTCTCAAGTCAAAGATGGTGTCTGTTACGTATCTCTAGTTGGATACGTATATAAATTCATGAAAAACTTAAGTTCAATTTCATCATTATCTGTATATGTAAATATATATTCTTTAAATGTATCGTATAGTGTGGCAATATCACTGGGGACAGGAGCGAGGTTGCTCTTCACCAGTCTAATACTTGTTGGATTCGGGGAAATTAGATTGCTGGACCTGTTCAGTTACGGGAGTTCCAGATGTCACCTTTATTATTATATTACTGTAATTAAGCATGTGGCATTGTAACGTATATTATTTGCAAGTGACCATTATATTATAGTTTGCATTTATATACATTTGAGAACAATTGTTGTTACGGCCCTACTGGGACACAACCGGGTTCTTATCTGATGGTATTAGAGTTTGGGTATCCGGCCCCAAGTTAGAGGCTTTCAAGGGGTGAGCTCAGTAATGCATGTAAAAATGAAAAGGGGAGGTACATTAAACACACAAGTTCGTCACTTTATACCATGTATAATTAGTCTTCCCACCACCATAGATATATAAAAGTCATAAATGGGAAATATCACTACACAATGTGATCGTCTCACTCTGAAGACGCTGAACACTTGGCGAAGCTCACTTCGTGCAGTCTTGCCTGATTTCCTATTCCGCGGCACTACCCTCTGCAAGTACCAGGAAACCATGATGAGTGTACCCTGGCCACTGGCTTGCCAAATCACAATTCCGCTGGGTGCCTTGTCGTGAAGGCCCACAACCACAGTTCTGCCTGTAACTGGCAGGTACCAATCAGCCTCATGGTGTTAGGCCACTTCAAGACGAATACTAGGGTTGCGAGCCCTAGGCAGGAGCCTCGTGTAACTCGCTGGTTACTCTCCTCGTTCTGCACCACAGTCGGCCGTCTCTTCCACCAGCCAGCCCGGGTACGGCGAATCCCGTCACTGCCACTTCTCAGGCAGACAGTTGAACAATCTACAGTTCTCGTCCGGTGGCGGCTCACTGCTTCTGCAAAGCAGACTGGTGAAGAGACCTTGGCTGCCTTGGGTAGACTGCCTCTTCCTGCATCACAGCAGCCCTATGTTGACTCTGTGAAAGCAGACACGTCATCAGTACTGGGACACTACATGGGAACCACTAGGAAACATCACTTACTGGCTTATACACAAATGTACAGCTTCTAGCTCAATAGATGGCGCTGATGTTCTGAGCACCACCTCACCAGAGGTCAGCACTAGCTACCTCACGAGCTACCAGGACAAGAATCTAGCATGTCGCGCTGGCATATTCCTGTCATCACTAGATGGCGTCGTCCATTTCGTGGGGGTTTCGGGAGCGGACTCACAGATGGCGTTGACGTCATTGCTCAGTGCTCTGACGATGAACTTGGGTTCGTAACAATTGTTTGTTCAATTAGTTTAAATATTAAAAAGTCTAATTACCATCCCTCATCCTGGATGGAGGCGGAGGGAGAGAGAGAATTATGTGTAGGGACGGAGAGAGAGAGTCAGTTAGCTGTGAGACGTCGTCTGGGTAACATTTAAGTTGAGTTTCTGTTTTCTGTTGTAGATAGGCAGCATAATTTTGTCTGGTTGACAGTTTCCTTTAATTATTTAGCCATTTATTAAGTGATTGCCATCTTAAATAATATTGATATTATATGCTTTTAGTTTGTATATAAATATATTATAATCTATACAGATGTTTGTTCTGTACTTCTTCTTGAGGATATCTTGAGATGATTTCGGGGCTTTTAGTGTCCCCGCGGCCCGGTCCTCGACCAGGCCTCCACCCCCAGGAAGCAGCCCGTGACAGCTGACTAACACCCAGGTACCTATTTTACTGCTAGGTAACAGGGGCATAGGGTGAAAGAAAGTCTGCCCATTGTTTCTCGCCGGCGCCAGGGATCGAACCCAGGACCACAGGATCACAAGTCCAGCGTGCTGTCAGCTCGGCCGACCGGCTCCCTACTTCAACCAACCTGGTGTATATTTGTTGTTCTTTCTTGTACCATATCACGGGGCACACTGGTATATCATATTTAGATACAGTTCTTTCCCTAGATTATTAATATTATACTGTAACCGATATATGAGCTGTGCGAACGATAGGTAAGTGTCCACCGACCGCTGCGTCATCGCCCCTTAATACTCTATTCTTTACATTTCCAACCAAACCCTTTATTGACTTTATTTACCATATTCTCCATGCATGCTCTTTGATAAGAGTCCATTTTCCCTCACATAGTTAGGCTATTCCGGTTCACATTATTCCTAACAATCTCCAGCTGAGAAGGTACTACTTTTCTTGGCGGAGTATTACTGGTGACTCGCCCCCCCCAGATATCAGCAATAGATTTATTCCAATAATACATTGTCCACTGTGTCCAACAACATTTATAATTGAAACTATCCTTCACAAGAGGTAAGGTTCGTAACACCGCCCCATCGCAGTGCCCCAGTCTAAAAGCAAATCACGTAAGGAAACATGAAAAGACAAGAGGCTTGCAGAGAGAGCCTTCTTCGTCTCAGAATTGTGAAGAATGAGGTGGTAGATGGTGGTAGACGGTAGTAGATGGTGGTGGTGAAGATGGTGTCGGGGTGATAAAAAAAACACTGCCGAAGGGTGGTATTTTATGTTGATGTTCCCAATTGTTGGTATTATTCGTGTGGGCGAATAATAGTTGTGTGTCGGGCTTGTGAGCCCCAGGGGACTGGTGTTTGAGCAAGGTGTTTACCCCAGGCCACAGTGGTAGGGTGGAGCTGAGTGTGGAGGGGGAGTTGTCTGGCTTGGGGGTGGAAGCTCCCCTCAGTAGAAACAGAACAGATGACGCCATTTAGGTCCGTCCAAGATCATTATTAACTCGACAACTAATAATGGTCAAGGAAGGGACAGAAGCTGCTATACCTCACTTCCACACTCCTCTCCTATCGTCCATTTCAGCCAGTTGACCCATCCCTTCTCCGCTCTAACACCTTTCCTATTCTTTACATTATGCAAACCCCCCCCCCCTCACCCTTCATTCCCTTTCCTCCCCCCCCCACCTTACACCACTGGTGTCCCCTACTCTCCACTTTTTAGCATTTTCTACCCCCCTTCTGATTTTTTAGTATCTAAACGAGTTTATTTCAGTGTAGTGTGTGCCGGGTGCGTTTAGCGGGAGGTGGATGGCCTCTTCAGCAGGTAGTGGGTGCGTTTGTTGGGTAGTGAGTGCGTTTAGCGATAGTGTCTGTGTTTACAATGGATGGCTGTGTTTTAGGGAATGAGAAGTTGGTTTAGCGGGCAGCTGGGGGGGGGTGGTTGTTTTGGTGACAAGTGTGTTTAGTGAACGGCAGTTACGATTAAGTGAAGCAGGTGCGTTTAACGGGGATCGGGTGCGTTGAAATGAGCTGACTAGTGTTAACCAGGGCGCTGGCCGGCACGGCACCGCAACACCCGCCGTGATTGCCAATTGTATTACCAACCATTGCCGATAATGGGCTTCACACGTTTAATTGCGATTTATGGCGTCTGACGAAGTCCAGGGGGTGTGTTTAGCGACCGGTGTCTGGACGTTTAATAATATTGTCTGCACGTGAGCGGCTTTTAATCAGCTTTTAAACCCCCCCTTTTTTCGGCTCGTGAAATTTCTGTTGTGTGTGTGAGCTCCATGTTATCGCGTTGAGGCAACTGGGGTTCATTAACTGTCTTCATGCTTTGTGAAATTTATATTTTCCAAGGGGAATAAAATCCAAGAGACTGCATCCACATAAGCAAAAAAAGACACAAAAACTTACACCGGCATTGGAAATATATATATATAATATATATATATATAACTGAAAACTCACACCCCAGAAGTGACTCGAACCCATACTCCCAGGAGCAAAGCAACTGGTAACTACAGGGCGCCTTAATCCGCTTGACCATCACGACCGGACATAAGGAAGTGATAGCCTGAGCTATATGAACCACTTCCCCGCCGGCACTGGATGGTATCTTGGGCATAGCATTTTATCAAATCACCTCATTTTTTGGGGCAACACGTGAGGAACACAAATGCAAACAAGCCTGAATGGTCCCCAGGACTAGATACAACTGAAAACTCGGATTAAGCGGATTAAGGCGCCCTGTAGTTACCAGTTGCTTTGCTCCTGGGAGTATGGGTTCGAGTCACTTCTGGGGTGTGAGTTTTCAGTTGTATCTAGTCCTGGGGACCATTCAGGCTTGTTTGCATTTGTGTTCCTCACATGTTGCCCCAAAAAATGAGGTGATTTGATAAAATGCTATGCCCAAGATAACCATCCAGGTGCCGGCGGGGAGTGGTTCATATAGCTCAGGCTATCACTTCCTTATGTCCGGTCGTGATGGTCAAGCGGATTAAGGCGCCCTGTAGTTACCAGTTGCTTTGCTCCTGGGAGTATGGGTTCGAGTCACTTCTGGGGTGTGAGTTTTCAGTTGTATCTAGTCCTGGGGACCATTCAGGCTTGTTTGCATTTGTGTTCCTCACGTGTTGCCCCAAAAAATGAGGTGATTTGATAAAATGCTATGCCCAAGATAACCATCCAGGTGCCGGCGGGGAAGTGGTTCATATAGCTCAGGCTATCACTTCCTTATGTCCGGTCGTGATGGTCAAGCGGATTAAGGCGCCCTGTAGTTACCAGTTGCTTTGCTCCTGGGAGTATGGGTTCGAGTCACTTCTGGGGTGTGAGTTTTCAGTTGTATCTAGTCCTGGGGACCATTCAGGCTTGTTTGCATTTGTGTTCCTCACGTGTTGCCCCAAAAAATGAGGTGATTTGATAAAATGCTATGCCCAAGATAACCATCCAGGTGCCGGCGGGGGAAGTGGTTCATATAGCTCAGGCTATCACTTCCTTATGTCCGGTCGTGATGGTCAAGCGGATTAAGGCGCCCTGTAGTTACCAGTTGATTTGCTCCTGGGAGTATGGGTCGAGTCACTTCTGGGGTGTGAGTTTTCAGTTGTATCTAGTCCTGGGACCATTCAGGCTTGTAATAGATATATATATGCAAAACAGCCTGAATGGTCCCAGGAATAGATACAAACTGAAAACTCACACCCCAGAAGGGATCCGAACCCATACTCCCAGGGAGCAAAGCAACTTGGTAACGACAAGGGCGCCTTAATCCCATCTGACCATCACGACCGGACTAAGGAAGTGAGAGCCTGAGCTATATGAACCACTTCCCCAGCCGACACCATGGATTGTTTATCTTGGGCATAGCCTTTATCAAATCCTACCTAATTTTTTTGGGGCAACACGTGCAACACAACAGTAA
>WNGS01023362.1:0-11137 GCA_020271785.1 Procambarus virginalis
CGTAATAGATGTGAGGCCTCATTTATATACATCAAAGCCACAGTAGATGTGAAGCCTCATTCATATACATCAAAGCCACAATAGAGTGAAGCCTCATTCTATACATCAAAGCCACAATAGATGTGAACCTCATTCATATACATCAAAGCCACAATAGATGTGAACCCTCATTCATATACATCAAGCCACAATAGATGTGAAGCCTCATTATATACATCAAAGCCACAATAGATATGAAGCCTCACTAACACACATTAAACGACTGGCAGACCAAAAAAAAAAAAGTCACAGATAAAGCTCATTGACAATAACACTACGACTGAGTGAACTCATGAAGGTAATTGTTTAAAGCGAGTCTTCGCTAATTGGAGGTGAGGGATGTGAGGACTGTGTACGCAGCTACATACACTCACCTGTATGTGTTTACAGTGTCGAACGCCAGCTCCTCAAGCCCCACCTATTGCACTCGTCCGGTTTAACAAGTCTCTCAAATATTTATGTGGACCGTTTTAGTTGTTAACATATTTAGGTACATCTGCATTTGTATAGCTACCTACCTGCCTTGTGTCTACTCCTCGCTGAAATAGAGGAATACAGAGAACATATACGGCATACATAGACGCGATAAAACACCTAAATTATTGGGATCGTCTCAAAGCTCTCCAAATGTACTCACTAAAAAGGAGACGAGAGAGATATAAATAATATACACATGGAAAATACTGGAGGGCCAGGTCCCAATCTACACAGTACAATAACAACATACTGAAGTGAACGATATGGAAGAAAATGCAGAATAAAACAAGTGAAGAGCAGAGGTGCCATAGGCACAATCAGAGAACACTGTATAAACTTCAGAGGTCCGCGATGTTCAACAACCTCCCAGTGAGGATATTGGACATAACCGTGACATCTTCAGTTAAACTAGATAGTGTTCTTCAAGGAGTTCCGGACCAACCAGGCTGTGGTGGGTATGTGGGCCTGCGGGGCGCTGCAAGCAACAGCCTGGTGGACCAAACTCTCAAAGTCTAGCCTGGCCTCGGGGCCGGCTTGGAGAGTGGAAGAACTCCAGACCCCCATCAAGCAGGTATCTACCTTGTGGGGATTCGGGAATCAAAGGCCCCGCGCCCGGTCTCCGACCAGCAAACTTAATGTTACATAATTTCCAAAATTCATATTGTCCCACGCTTTCCCTCTTGTATATAATTGTGGAAATCATTAGCCTTTAAAAACTGGAGAAAAAAATGAAAAACAATACACTCGTCTATAAAAGGTCATGAAAAAAACAGATGTTTAGAAAAGATCTTTCTTAAGCTAGCTAGACCAAGGAGCACATAATTTCAAGCATAAGAAAATGAGTGCAGAGAAGACAAAATGAACTTTGTTTGCGTAGAGTGGTCAATGTTGGGATGGCATTCAAAAGGAATAGTGTGACACACTGCCATCTACACCCTCAAACACACCCACGCGCACACGTATATTTGTCGTCTGTTTCTTACACAATACTCCAGAGGGCAGCACTAGGGCCTCCGTAGCAAGTTGGATCATCTTCGAAGAACACAACAAGACGGAGGAACCCCTAACACGAATACATCCATTAACCTCCTCACCTGCTCATCTATACAAGAGTATCTACCATTAGTTACCTCAGCCCTTTGTTCAGCAAGAGCCGTAAACCAGCGGGGCTAAGCCTGGCTTGAGCCACCGCCCAATAACGAGGAAATACACATGAGCCAAGCAAGAGGGATGAGCGGGGTGGAGCCCCGGCCAGGGAGAGACAATGACCACGTTTGCTGGCGTCACAACACGCACTCTGTTGCCAGGCCCCTGGACGAGCGCGATCAGGCTGGTGGGGGGGGGGGGATTACGAAAAGGTGGAAAAGGAGCAAGTGCAGCAGCAGTGGAATGTTAAGACGAAGACCTTACCTTCCTCGGGGTCTGCCGACCTCTCCTCACCCACACCACCCACCTGCAACACACAAGGAGAATCATTACCACCCGAAATCTGGTCAGAATCTCTGTTTTGACTAAGCTACTTATTATATAATATTTATGTTTTGTAAAGACGAAGGAACGTAAAGAGACGCAAGCAGACCCTACACTGCTCCAAGTATAGTGGATGTTACCCTAGGCGCTCACACCAAGAATATATAAAGCCCAAGCGACAAGCTTCCCAAAATGTGGAAGCAAATGTCCCCCTTTAAAGTAAGAGATAAGCAATATGCATCATCTTCAATATGTATAAGAATTCACGATAATGCTATGATCAGTTACACAAATCGTTTATATTATTTTAAAATAAAAATATATTACTACTAAAGTTGACACTTTATGCATCATACCGTCTCCTGACCCAAGGGCTGAAAGTTAATATATTCATAACACTCTTATCAGCGTCTTTTATATCTGATATTTATATAACGATTCCTATATCATTTACGCTGGTGGATGGACCGCCCATCTTAGTGGCTCCCTCACACGCTGGTGAATGGGCCGCCCATCTTTGTGGCTCCCTCACACGTGAGGAACACAAATGCGAACAAGCCTGTTGGCATTTGTTGTGTTCCTCACGTGTTGCCCCAAAAAATGAGGTGATTTGATAAAATGCTATGCCCAAGATAACCATCCAAGTGCCGGCGGGGAAGTGGTTCATATAGCTCAGGCTATCACTTCCTTATGTCCGGTCGTGATGGTCAAGCGGTTTAAGGCGTCCCTGTACATACCAGTTGCGTTGCTCCTGGGAGTATGGGTTCGAGTCACTTCTGGGGTGTGAGTTTTCATTCGCATATAGTCCTGGGGACCATTCAGGCTTGTTCGCATATATATATATAATATATATATATATATATATATATATATATATATATATATATATATATATATATATATATATATATATATATATATATATATATATATATACATATGTGACGGTAAAGTAGTGGAGTATGGTGTTTGGCAGTCTTCCACTGGCAGATGTCAATGCCTGGTCACACATATGTACAAAAAAGTATGACTGCTTGTCTGATAGTCTGTGGTAAGGTAAGGTGAGATACACAAACACAAAAGATGAACAATGAAATTTAATTACTCTAGAAAACAAATTTAAATAAAGACAATTCCTTGGCTGAGCAACGTGCAATGGTAACAAGTGAAAAGAACTAACATAAAAATGAATACTGACGTACGTTAACAAGAGGACAAAAATATAATACAAGTGAAATATAAAATGGTCAATATATAAAATGGTGCTGGGAATATATGAGCAAGCTAACAACCGCTATTTGATCACACGAGGTGAATCAACTAGGTGTTCTCAGCTATAGAGCACAAGATATTCTGATGTGGTACAGCTCATTGACTCCAACGTTGACTTGACGACATGCGTGAGTGGTAGAGAGCTGGAGTGGCGAGATCACGAACAGCCAATGAGAATGCAGGCAGTCCCACAGCTGGTAGTTTGCTAGTTGAAGTGCAGTCGGCGAGGAGTGTGAGGGGGGAGGGGGTGCAGGTGCGTGTGGCCGTCTTGATATACGTTTTTGCTACTGTAGAACGTATCTTGAATGTAGCTTTGAACGTGATGATGGTAGGGAAGAACAGGCTCAATCTCTTGGAAGAGATTATCGTCACAATATATATATATATATATATATATATATATATATATATATATATATATATATATATATATATATATATATATATATGCGCGGGGAAAACCACACTGAAATTTGAAAGGAATTTGAAATGCAAAGTTTCCTTCTATTTTTCAATGTGGGTTTTCCCGCATATATTTAATTATTTTAAGCCTATAAGGAAAGAAAATTTCAAGTTAAGGGTAACACACAATCCAAATTTCAGGAACTGATATCAGTATCAGAATTTAATTTGAAATTCTGCATTTCCACAGACGTATACGACTTTTTAATATTTTTTTTTATTTTTTAATATTTTAACATGAATTTGGCATAGTGGTGATCCAAAGTTGAGAGACATGTGCCTCCGAGCGCTGGAATCATCTCCTCCGGCCAGGCTCTTCAAGAAGTTTGCAAAGGCGTTTCGGAAAACTAGAATACAATCTAAGACTGTCTATACAAGCCTTGTAAGTTAGAAGCTAGATAATGAAGGAAACATGCACAAATATTATGTCAAATTCAAATACTTAAATGAAGAGGTGTAAATATACAAGATGGTCAAAGTAGTATATGAAATATTCTCAGTGTTCGATACACAAAGAAATCAGAATAGATGAGGTTGGCGCTCTGGGACGTAGGTTCGAATCCTCGTCACGGCCCTTGTGGATTTGTTCAGTGTTCAAAGATCTACTCTGATGCAAGTCTTAAACATTGTTTACCTACCTGATCTACCTGTTGTTGGTTCCGGGGGTCAACGTCCCCGCGGCCCGGTCTCTGACCAGGCCTCCTGGTTGGTGGTCTGGTTAACCAGGCTCTTGGACGCGGCCGCTCATAGCCTGACGTACGAATCACAGCCTGGTTGATCAGGTATCCTTTGAAGGTGTTTGTCGAATTGTCTCTTCGACAGATTATATGCAGATTATATGGCCAGATTATATGCATAACAGAAGACTTAAAATGTATACAGATGATTTTGAAGTACTTTTACAATGGCCGAATGATTGGCAGATGTAGTTTAACACTGGCAAATGTAGGGTTCCAATTGTACCCAGCTGGACAGTTGTTACCGGGGACCCAACTGGACAGTTGTTACCGGGGACCCAACTGGACAGTTGTTACCGGGATCCAGCTGGACAACTGTTACCAGGGACCCAGCTGGACAGTTATTACCGGGGACCCAGCTGGACAGTTGTTACCGGGATCCAGCTGGACAACTGTTACCAGGGACCCAGCTGGACAACTGTTACCGGGATCCAGCTGGACAATTGTTACCGGGATCCAGCTGGACAACTGTTACCGGGGACCCAGCTGGACAACTGTTACCGGGATCCAGCTGGACAACTGTTACCGGGATCCAGCTGGACAACTGTTACCGGGATCCAGCTGGACAACTGTTACCGGGATCCAGCTGGACAACTGTTACCGGGATCCAGCTGGACAACTGTTACCGGGATCCAGCTGGACAACTGTTACCGGGATCCAGCTGGACAACTGTTACCGGGATCCAGCTGGACAACTGTTACCGGGATCCAGCTGGACAACTGTTACCGGGATCCAGCTGGACAACTGTTACCGGGATCCAGCTGGACAACTGTTACCGGGATCCAGCTGGACAACTGTTACCGGGGACCCAGCTGGACAACTGTTACCGGGGACCCAGCTGGACAACTGTTACCGGGATCCAGCTGGACAGTTGTTACCGGGGACCCAGCTGGACAATGCTGAAATTACGAAATCTAAATGCAGAAAAGGTCCAAGTCATGATCTTATGACAAATAATACTCTTATATATGGAATAAGAATCCTTGGATTTATATCTAGAAGCGTTAGCAATCAGACCTGTAATGTTGGCCCCACATGTAATGACCTGACCCCCGAGCCTGGCCCCGAGCCTTGCCCCGAGCCTGGCTCCGAGCCTGGGCCCCGAGCCTTGCCCCGAGCCTGGCTCCGAGCCTGGGCCCCGAGCCTGACCCCGAGCCTGACCCCCGAGCCTGGCCCCGAGCCTGGCCCCAGGTCGGCCTCGGGGAGTAGAACAACTCTGGGAACCCTCTCCAGGTATGCTCCAGGTATGTTATTGTTGTACAGAAAATGATAGTCAAAGGAATATAAACTTATTGTGCGAAAATTGCTTGAGTCGATAATCGCAAAATCCATTCGTCTACACTTTGAAAAATATAGATTAATAAACGCTACACAAGTTTTACAAGGCCGCTCACGTATGACAAATTTACCATCATTCTATTCCAACATATTCTATGTTCTTCACACATTTAGGTAGGAGAAGCTTCCTAGTATGTGCCAACATGCTTTTGGCAGTTTCTTGTATACTTACGTTGTAATGAAGGGTTGAACTGTTATTACAAGATCTATAGTTAATAGTATTAGAAAGCGAAGGAATTGCACAGTTATTGCAACTTTGTGCTGGAAGGATTACGCATTGCTTATCTTTAATAAAGCAATGAGGATGAGGCTTGTGGCACTGTGCCATCCGGTAATTTATATTTGACAATATTTGTATTGCGATTTATACGTTCAATTAATTTCCCCATTGCAGTACGGTCAGATAACACGGCCAGAACAGCTGCCATTTTGAATGGAATATAAATTGCATATTCAAAAAAGCAGAAAAAAAACTCATTGTAATTCCTCGTTTATTATGGTAAAGCACAGCCTGTTTGCACGACTGACTTTTGAAAATATAAGCTTCATAATTTTGTTTATAAAATACAATATTCATGTTATTAACTCTAAAGGGAGAGACTTCTTTTGTTTCAAAATGTTTTATGTACGTGTGTTTGCATTTGCATGTACACAGTTAACTCAATGTAATGCATCTGTACCATGTATTAATATTGCTCTCTAACACGCGCGCGAACACTCGATCCTGCAGGCAGGCAGGCAGGCAGGCAGGCAGGCAGGCAGGCAGGCAGGCAGGCAGGCAGGCAGGCAGGCACACATCCAACACGGGTGGTACGCGAATAAGGGGACACAGGTGGAAACTGAGTATTCAAATGAGCCACAGAGACGTTAGAAAGAACTTTTTCAGTGTCAGAGTTGTTAACAGATGGAATGCATTAGGCAGTGAAGTGGTGGAGGCTGACTCCTGGTTGATACCTAGTTGTCACTGGCACTCCATACACAGTTTCAAATGTAGATATGATAGAGCCCAGTAGGTTCAGGAATCTGTACACCTGCTGACTGACGGTTTAGAGGCGGGACCAATGAGCCAGAGCTCAACCTCCGCAAGCACAACTAGGTGAGTATACACACACACGTTCAAGATGACACGAGGCAAAGATCAACACCTCGTCCAGCCTCCGCCACGTGTTCATTCATCACCGGAAACGAGAACGACAGTGAGAACTTTGAGCATAAAATCCAATCACGAATAAGTCACTTGCTTCCTGAAAGCAAACGGAAGAAAACAGTTTGAATCGTTTATCGCAAAAGCCGTCCGTTCACATCCATCCGTTCAATCTATTTCTTGTAAAATATATTGCAAAGGATTTACATTATGGTTTTAATAGGAGCCGCACGTGTGCAATAAATTTAATCGCATTCTTTTTCGGTAGAAAGAGGCTCGTGACATAGGTAAGGGGAAGGGGAATATTGTTAATTGGATTAGAGCTGGTGTATTGAAAGAAAGCAAAGTTGGTATATATGAAGTCCACTTGGAAAACGTTCCTAGTGCAGCACTACGGACTAGTACTGTCACTGGCACCGTATATACAGTTACTGTGCATAGCTAAACTCTGTTTTCAAGGCGGGCTGAGCTTCAAGCTGTGTTAGCGGGCATACAGAAAGTAGTTAATAGTACAGCAGCTTGTATTTTCTTATTTATAGCCGAGGAATTTTTCAGTCGTTAAATAGAAGATCAGTATTTGAGCATACTGTTCACGAGTGTAGAGATATCATTGGGCAACTAAAGCAAAATGATTGTTAAGTAAGATTTATGTGAATCCCTTCACATGTGGGTATGTTGTTAAATAAGGCTGTTGGTGATTAGCGAAATTCTCACGTAGTGGGTGGCATTTTCCTTGTCCCAGTTTCTGACACCTGTCAAAAATTTCTCAGCAAGTACTCAGTAGAATTTCTCTACCAATTTTTTTTTTTAGAATTTCTGCTACTTTAGGAAGGGGACTTGTCATAATTATATATGCGGTAAAATGGTTTTGGGCAATTCTGTGTTTTCTTAAATTATCCGAAACA
This sequence comes from Procambarus virginalis, assembly GCA_020271785.1. Taxonomy (NCBI): domain Eukaryota; kingdom Metazoa; phylum Arthropoda; class Malacostraca; order Decapoda; family Cambaridae; genus Procambarus; species Procambarus virginalis. The sequence continues at coordinate 7,845 of WNGS01023362.1, forward strand.
TTGAAACAATTAATGAAGAAAACTGTAGAAAATAGTTACCAGTCAATGTAGCTGAAATATTCAGCAGTGATATTGCAGTTTATGCAGAGTGTCTTATTTAATTTTAACTAAATGTTACAGAGTATATCCGAGATGTTTTTCCTCTCGTTGCTTGAGTTACTTTCACAGATTATGGGACTGGTATCAGTCTGAACACTGACCCTTACTGTTATATTATTTTGACTATTATGTACTGACTATTTTGACAGTTCTTATATCCCAGCTTGACCCGGGTCCAGGCCTACTTTATGTCGGGTCTATGAGGCTGTTTAAGGTACACTCTTCTTAGGAAGATTAAACTTACATAATGTGATAATAGCAAGCATGGGCTACTTCAACCCGTCCTCGCAAATTCGTATAGTCAATATTGACTTATTAAATACGTGCATAGGTGATATACTAAACATAATAGTTTACCTTGAAAAGCTTCATAGAAAACACCGACCTTACTCAACCTTGTTAGTATGTTAAGATAAGCATCTTATTGCTTCGTAATTACAATTATTACTTAACCTATACTTATAATAGGTTAAGTAACAATTGTAATTACGAAGCTATAAGATGCTTATCTTAACATACTAACAATGTTAGGTAAGGTCGGTGTTTTCTATGAAGCTTTTCAAGCTAAACTATTATGTTTAGTATGTCACCTATGCACGTATTTAATAAGTCAATATTGACTATACGAATTTGCGAGGACGGTTTGGCTACTTACACCTCACTCATTAGCCGCACATAAAACATTCCGCTATTTGCTTAAAATTTCAATGTATAACACTCGCTGGAAAACTGAGTTTATTGCTATTCTAGCAATAAATTTTCATGGAACACTTTGGCGTTTCGACAAGCGAGGAAATTAATAGTTTGTATCTTGGCAATTTCCTTGGAACTGGGATTTTCACGTGTTATGGCGCTATTTTCGTGTTACACAAATGGTAAACGTCAATCACTGTGATATATTTTCAATCTGTTGTGATGCCGTTTATGGGATCCTTTTGTTTTGCACTAAATACTTTAATGTTTCGAGAAATTTACCGTTTGACACGGCGAGAGAGATATATAATAATCTACACATGGAAGATATTAGAGGGACTGGTCCTAAATCTGAACAGAGAAATAACATCACTTGAGACCACACATATTGCAAGCAGGTATTGTGACATTCTCTACAAAATTCAAAGTTTGTCAAGTGGAGAAATTCTTGTTGCATTAAAACTTGATCTCACGATGTATGATTGTTTTCTTACTCTAGTTTCTACCAATTGGCTTTGGCGGTTCATTTGTAAAATGGAGAAAGCGTTAAAGAAGTTTTAGAATAATTAAACTTGAGTTGCCACAGAGGACATAACTGAGTCATATACTGTCCAGAGACAAACTGGATATTTCATTTGGTAGACTAAGGTTACCTTACCTTTACCTTGAGGTGCTTCCGGGGCTTAGCGTCCCCGCGGCCCGGTCGTCGACCAGGCCTCCTGGTTGCTGGACTGATCAACCAGGCTGTTGGACGCGGCTCCTCGCAGCCTGAGGTTCGCCAACGATTTCTTACAACCGGCCCATAATGAGTTGTATAACAATATGATACCTTACCTTGAGGTTACCTTGAGATGATTTCGGGGTGTAGCGTCCTCGCGGCCCGGTCGTCGACCAGGCCTCCTGGGGACATGTTTGGTAACTGATGCATATGTTTATATTTCTTTACAATGTTTGTTGTTGTATTAGCTGTGCTCGCTACACCGCTGCTGCAACCCATCCTCCGAATTGACAGTACGGTTTAATACTAAGTGTAATAAGTACAATTCCTGACTGCTAAGAATAGTACATAATTACACTTACTTGTGCCGTTACATTTATCTCCCCATATTCGGAGGATGGGCTGGTTGCTGAAGCACAAACAGGACCTTAAGTGTACACCTTAAATTTGAATACATTCCAAGTTACTATGTTTTGCATATCAAGAAATACACATTTATATAATCATATAACGTCATGTACCTTCACTGAATGTTTCCATAATGATACTTAAAGTTGTATTTCTACCTCTAGACATTGGTATACAACAAATAGTAAAATTCTCGTAAATAAAATTGTATTGAAATATAATATGATTTAAGACTGTGCTTGAGCAACTGAAACAGTTGAGATGCCTCCAAGGACTCCAAGTGCATGAAGATTTGCACGTCCCGGCGAGCAAGCACTCAAGCACCAGCCGAAGCACCTGCTGCACGGCCCGGCGAGCAAGCACTCAAGCACCAGCCGAAGCACCTGCTGCACGGCCCGGCGAGCAAGCACTCAGAATGAGCGCGTGTAACACTGCACATGTCCGCGTTGGCCGTATACACTGTGCTTCAGGCCAGGTGTTCGTCACTAGGTCCTCATTCTTACTATTATTATTATTGCCAAATTTCACGTAAAAAATATAATAAAGAGTAAACATAAGCACGTGACCAGAAGGTCTACTGAGAAAATTATTATAAGTAATATATAAAGGGTGCAAAGCCAGAGGAAGAGGAAAAAGGAGGAGAAGAAGGGGGAGATGAGGAAGAGGAAGCAGGCACACATAACAATATCTACCAAGCTTATCATCCACACACAAGCCAGCACAGTATACAACACAGCACCAGGCCTGTGTTGTATATAGTGCTGGCCACTATATACACACTATGTCTAATGTTATAGTGGCCACTGGTCACAACTCAGCTCCCGGGCCACGTCACCTCCCATACTGGATACAGATCACCTTATCTGGAATGACAACTTGACAGGCAACACCTGAGCACATCTCACAGCTCAAACGGTAATCATGACACACGCGCATCCGCCCGCACAAGCACGCAGGCAAGGCCTCACTAGCCCGTATGGCCGAAAGTGACGTAATTTGAAAATGAAAAAAATGAAAATAAATTTGGTATTTTTTTTCCAACAACAGTAAGTTAAGGGTCCTCTGGTAGGTTATGTGGGCAGGAAATTCTCATAAAGTTTCAAACGTTATGAAAAACGTTAATTGAAAGTTTCCTCTCCTAACTTACCGAGTAAGCCGGACGACTCAAACAAAAAACGGGACAGTACGTCACTTATACGTCACAGTACGTATAAGTAACAGCCTGGTTAATCAGGTATCTTTTGGAGGTGCTTATCCAGTTCTCTCTTGACCACTGTGAGGGTTTGCCAGTTATGTCCCTTATGTGCAGCGGAAGCGTGTTGAACAGTCTCGGGCCTCTGATGTTGATAGAGTTCTCTTTCAGAGTACCTGTTGC
>WNGS01023364.1:0-10479 GCA_020271785.1 Procambarus virginalis
CCTGGATAGGTCTGACATATGTGGCATACAAAGTTCTGAATGATTCCTTACACAAGTTTCTAAATGTCATTCTATGTTAGCCAACCTGCATATGCCGCTGATGTTATCCTCTTGATATGGGCTTCAGAGACAGGTCTGGCGTGATATCAATCCCAAATCTTTCTTTTTCTCGGACACATGAAGAATTTCATCTCCCAAATGAGTCCTTGTATCTGGCCTACTGCTCCCCTACACCTATCTTCATTACATTACATTTCCATGGGTTAAACTCTAACAACCCTGTGTGTGTGTGTGTGTGTGTGTGTGTGTGTGTGTGTGTGTGTGTGTGTGTGTGTGTGTGTGTGTGTGTGTGTGTGTGTGTGTGTGTGTGTGTGTGTGTGTGTACTCACCTAGTTGTACTCACCTAGTTGTGCTTGCGGGGGTTGAGCTCTGGCTCTTTGGTCCCGCCTCTCAACCGTCAATCAACAGGTGTACAGTTTCCTGAGCCTAATGGGCTCTATCATATCTACACTTGAAACTGTGTATGGAGTCAGCCTCCACCACATCGCTTCCTAATGCATTCCATTTGTCAACCACTCTGACACTAAAAAAGTTCTTTCTAATATCTCTGTGGCTCATTTGGGCACTCAGTTTCCACCTGTGTCCCTAGTGCGTGTGCCCCTTGTGTTAAACAGCCTGTCTTTATCAACCCTGTCGATTCCCCTGAGAATCTTGAATGTGGTGATCATGTCCCCCCTAACTCTTCTGTCTTCCAACGAAGTGAGGTTTAATTCCTGCAGTCGCTCCTCGTAGCTCATACCTCTCAGCTCGGGTACTAGTCTGGTGGCAAACCTTTGAACCTTTTCCAGTTTAGTCTTATGCTTGACTAGATAGGGACTCCATGCTGGAGCCGCATACTCCAGGATTGGTCTGACATATGTGGTATATAATGTTCTGAAAGATTCCTTACACAAGTTTCTAAAGGCCGTTCTTATGTTAGCCAACCTGGCATATGCTGCTGATGTTATCCTCTTGATATGAGCTTCAGGGGACAGGTCTGGCGTGATATCAACCCCCAGGTCTTTCTCTCTCTCTGACTCTTGAAGTATTTCATCTCCCAAATGATACCTTGTATCTGGTCTCCTGCTTCCTACCCCTATCTTCATTACATTACATTTGCTTGGGTTAAACTCTAACAGCCATTTGTTCGACCATTCCTGCAGCTTGTCCAGGTCTTCTTGAAGTCTCAAGCTGTCCTCCTCTGTCTTAATCCTTCTCATAATTTTGGCGTCGTCAGCAAACATTGAGAGGAATGAGTCTATACCCTCTGGGAGATCATTTACGTATATCAGAAACAGGATAGGTCCAAGTACAGAGCCCTGTGGGACTCCACTGGTGACTTCACGCCAGTCTGAGGTCTCACCCCTCACTGTAACTCTCTGCTTCCTATTGCTTAGGTACTCCCTTATCCACTGGAGCGCCCTACCTGTTACTCCTGCCTGTTTCTCCAGCTTATGCATCAACCTTTTATGGGGTACTGTGTCAAAGGCTTTCCGACAGTCCAAAAAAATGCAGTCCGCCCACCCTTCTCTTTCTTGCTTAATTCTTGTCACCTGATCGTAGAATTCTATCAAGCCTGTAAGGCAAGATTTACCCTCCCTGAACCCATGTTGATGGGTTGTCACGAAGTCTCTTCTCTCCAGATGTGTTACTAGGTTTTTTCTCACAATCTTCTCCATCACCTTGCATGGTATACAAGTTAAGGACACTGGCCTGTAGTTCAGTGCCTCTTGTCTGTCACCCTTTTTGTATATTGGTACTACATTAGCAGTCTTCCATATTTCTGGTAGGTCCCCCGTTTCCAGTGACTTACTATACACTATGGAGAGTGGTAAGCAAAGTGCTCCTGCACACTCTTTCAATACCCATGGCGAGATTCCATCCGGCCCAACAGCTTTTCTCACATCCAGCTCCAATAGGTGCTTTTTGACCTCATCTCTTGTAATTTCGAACCTATCCAAGGTCACCTGGTTTGCTGCCACCTCTCCCAGCGCCGTGATATCTCCCTGTTCTATTGTAAAGACCTCCTGGAACCTTTTGTTGAGTTCTTCACACACCTCTTTGTCATTCTCTGTGTACCTGTCCTCGCCCACCCTAAGTTTAATCACCTGTTCCTTCACTGTTGTCTTCCTCCTGATGTGACTGTGTAGTAGCTTTGGTTCAGTCTTGGCTTTGTTAGCTATATCATTTTCATACCTTTTCTCAGCTGCTCTTCTCACACTGACATACTCGTTCCTGGTTCTCTGGTATCTCTCTCTACTTTCTGGTGTTCTGTTATTACGGAAGTTCCTCCATGCCCTTTTGTTCAGCTCCTTTGCTTTCATACATTCCCTATTAAACCACGGATTCTTCCTTTGCTTCTCTGTTTTTTCCTGTTGGGCTGGGACAAACCTGCTTACAGCCTCCTGACATTTTTGGGTGACATAGTCCATCATGTCTTGTACGGACTTGGTTCCGAGTTCTGTGTCCCAATGTATATCCCATAGGAATTTATTCATCTCCTCATAGTTTCCCTTTCTGTACGCCAGCCCTTTGGTTCCCAGTTCTTTTTTGGGGGTGATAATTCCTAGCTCAACCAGGTACTCAAAGCTCAATACACTATGATCACTCATTCCCAAGGGGGCTTCCAACTTAACTTCCCTTATATCCGACTCATTTAGGGTAAATATCAAATCAAGCAAGGCTGGTTCATCCCCTCCTCTCATTCTTGTCGGTCCCTTGACGTGTTGACTTAGAAAGTTTCTTGTTGCCACATCCAGCAGTTTGCTCTCCATGTGTCTGGGCCTCCGTGTGGGTCTCTGTTCCCCCAATCTATCTTCCCATGGTTGAAGTCTCCCATTATTAGAAGTCTGGATCCGTTCCTGCTAGCCACAGAAGCTGCGGAACTTGTGTGTGTGTGTGTGTGTGTGTGTGTGCGTGTGCGTGTGTGTGTGAGTGTGTGCGCACGTGCGTGCGTGGGAAAGTGCGTCCGTGTGTTTCCGAATGAGTGCTCTCACCGAGAAATACTTAACTATATGTATTCTCCTATATCTACTCGCCTAGGCATACGCGCCAAGATACACTTACATAAATATAATCACCTAGATATACTCACGACGATGTGCTCTCCTAGATATACTCTTCTAGTACACTTGGAGATATATTCACTTTGATATAATAATCTAGATATATTTATATAGATAGACTCACATAGATATTCTCACCTACTTTAAAAGCAGAAACCACGTACAAAACTCAGTCAAATCATAACATAGAACGAAAAGGCAATGTAAAAGATTTGGTTGAACTCATGTCGGAAGACCTTACCTTTAAAGAACACAATAAAGTAGCCGTCACAACTGCAAGAAAAATGACAGGTTGGATAACAAGAACTTTTCACACTAGAGATGCTATACCGATGGTGATACTCTTCAAGACGCTTGTGCTCTCTAGAGTGGAGTACTGCTGCACAATGACAGCCCCTTTCAAAGCTAGAGAAATTGCTGACCTGGAGAGCGTGAAGAGATCCTTTACTGCTAGAATCCACTCGGTAAAACATCTAAACTATTGGGACCGACTAAAGAGCCTAAATCTGTACTCCCTTGAGCGCAGGCGGGAGAGATACATAATAATTTACACGTGGAAAATAGTAGAGGGGCTGGTCCCAAACCTGCACACAGAAATAACATCACATGAGACCAGAAGGCATGGCAGGTTGTGCAGAATACCCCCGTTGAAAAGCAGAGGTGCCACAGGTACTCTGCGAGAGAACTATCAACATCAGAGGCCCGAGACTGTTCAACACGCTTCCACTACACATAAGGGGCATAACTGGCCGACCCCTCACAGTGTTCAAGAGAGAACTATCAATATCAGAGGCCCGAGATTGTTCAACACGCTTCCACTACACATAAGGGACATAACTGGCCGACCCCTCACAGTGTTCAAGAGAGAACTGGATAAGCACCGCCAAAGGATACCTGATCAACCAGGCTGTGATTCGTACGTCAGGCTGCGAGCAGCCGTGTCTAACAGCCTGTTGGACGCAACGTCCAACAGTTACCTCAAGGTAACCTCAAAGCAAGGTAAGGTAACCTACATGTACTCATCTACATATGCTCACCTAGAGGTACCCACCTAGATGTTTTCAACTAGACATATTCACTTGAACTTACCAACATGTACTAACCTATGTATACTCACCTATATCTCACTAGATATACTAACCTTTGTATACTTACCTATATTTCACTAGATATACTAACCTAGAAATACTCTTTAATATATACTCACCAAGAATTACGTGGTTATATTCACGTCGATGTACTCAACCTGATAGTCTCACCTAGATATTCACCTATGTGTTCCCATCTTGATATACTCGGCTAGATATACTCAGCTAGATATACTCACTTAGATATAGTCACCTGATGTACTCACCAACATGTATACTCACCTAAATGTACTCACCTAGATGTACTCACCTGATATACTCACCAGAATATAGTCACCACGATATACTCACCAGATATACTCACCAAGATATAGTCACCATATAGTCACCAAGATATATACTCACCTAAATATATAAATCCTTCACATATATTTAAGTCTTCAACACTCATTGGACAATAATCATGACTTCTAATTCGTGATTATCAAATTATTATAAATTCTGCAAGTTATTCGAAAATAATTCGAAAAATCAATTTGTAATGGAGATAATGGAAATGATATTGAAAGTATAAATTTCTGACACATAATTCACAGATGATGGCAATAAACTCAAGCGTGGAATCTTTACCATAATAACAGACAAATATCATGATCATAACAGCTAATGAACCTTCGACACAGAGTAATTAAGGCCGTTAATTACAGATGAGCTGCGTTTGTCGGTCTATAAATTACAGGAGTGTAATCTGGCGGCGAATATTTCACAGGAAAAAGAATAATATTGTAGATGATGATGGAACTTGGAGAATATTGATGGTTTGATGATGTGATGATGATATGGGGCGTATTGATATATCTGGGGAATTCTGGTGTTATTGATGCTGTCCTGATGGTACTTAAAGAATATTAATACTGATGATTTGATGGTAATACTTAAAGAATATTGATGATATTCATTCTGAGTTGGTGATTCATATAAAATATCGATGGTTTTGATGATGATACTAGGGTGAATACTGATAGTATTGATGATGTGATGAAGATTGTTGATGAATATTGATGTGACGATACATGGGGAATATTGACAGTATTGATGTAATGACGATACTAGGGGGAATATTGATGATGTGATGAAAATAATTGATGAATATTGATGGCATTCATGACGTGATGATCATACTTGAGGAATATTGCAGTAGAGGGAATGAGGGGTGAGTATAGCAGGAACATGTGAGTGTGCTCAATATTCAGGCTATAATGTCCCCCGATATATGGTACAATGGTTGTCGGATTGAGACCATTTTCCGTAAATAAGTTAATAGGCGTAAGTAACTGATTAATACTGCCAGACTTTAGTTCTTGGGCCCGCCTCAATATGTTTTAAGTTGTATTTCGTTATTTTAACTCCAAACAAGATCAATTTAAAACCGTCGTAGTTAAGAAGCATTAAGAGGAAAGAGATAGTTCACAGGTTGTAGCTCCTGTCCTCCGCCTTAGTTCTCATCTGTATTTAGTTACTATTAGCTCAATTTTCATGAAATTTTAAATACAGTTATTTCATATGTACTAAGACAAGGAGTTAGTGGTTGGGTTTCAGCTCTCGTCCACCACCTCCCTCTTGTATTTCGCTATTATCGTCCTGATTTCCATGAAATGTTAAACAGGCCCTAAGAGTCTAAGTCAGCAAAATAAACGTCGCTGTCGGGTTTCAGTTCTTGTCCCCGGTCATAGTTCACTTTTGTAATTTCCTTACTATCACCTCACTTATTACGCGATTTAAAACACGGGGATTTTGGACGTAGTAAGAAGGTAATACATAGGTGTCAAGTTTCAGCTCTTGTCCTCCGCCTTAGTTCACCCGTGTAAAAGTGTTCTCCACCTCACACGTCATCTTACCCCTAGTCTTATGTCACCTTACTGTCAATATGCTCTCTGCATGTTCTTCATGTTCTTCATGTTCTTCATGTTCTTCATGTTCTTCATGTTCTTCATGTTCTTCATGTTCTTACATGTTCTTCATGTTCTTCATGTTCTTCATGTTCTTCATGTTCTTCATGTTCTTCATGTTCTTCATGTTCTTCATGTTCTTACATGTTCTTCATGTTCTTCATGTTCTTACATGTTCTTCATGTTCTTCATGTTCTTCATGTTCTTACATGTTCTTCATGTTCTTCATGTTCTTCATGTTCTTACATGTTCCTCGCATACTCTTCACGTTCTCTAGAAGCATTTAGGAAAAACAAGAGAAGCTCTCTATTCTCTAACATTGTGTTACACCTTTATCAGTTAACAAACGAAGATATTTCGTTCTGCATCATTTCTCATAGCCATTACTGTTCCTGTAACGTAACTAATGCTGTTCCAGTAACGTAACTAATACTGTTCCAGTAACGTAACTAATACTGTTCCTATAACGTAACTAATACTGTTCCAGTAACGTAACTAATACTGTTCCTGTAACGTAACTAATACTGTTCCTATAACGTAACTAATACTGTTCCAGTAACGTAACTAATACTGTTCCTGTAACGTAACTAATACTGTTCCTGTAACGTAACTAATACTGTTCCAGTAACGTAACTAATGCTGTTCCTATAACGTAACTAATACTGTTCCAGTAACGTAACTAATACTGTTCCTATAACGTAACTAATACTGTTCCTGTAACGTAACTAATACTGTTCTGTAACGTAACTAATACTGTTCCAGTAACGTAACTAATACTGTTCCTGTAACGTACTAATACTGTTCCAGTAACGTAACTAATACTGTTCCTGTAACGTAACTAATACTGTTCCTGTAACGTACTAATACTGTTCCAGTAACGTAACTAATACTGTTCCTGTAACGTAACTAATACTGTTCCAGTAACACTAAACAAGTCTTGTGGTAACTTTCTGTATCGCAACTTGCCTATTCTTAACAAAACTCTGTCAATATTTTTCTCTTTATCATTTATCAACTTGATATTTCTTCTCGCACTCTAACATGTTGCAACCCGTTTCTCGCACTTGCTTACAGTCAATATTGGCTTATTTAATAAGTGCATATGTGACATACTAATTGATTGTGAATATTTTAGTTTACCTTGAAAAGCTTCATAGAAAACACCGACTTCACCTAACCTTCTTTGTATGTTAAGATAAGCATCTTATTGCTTCTTATTTACAATTATTACTTAACCTATCAACGGTATACGTTAAGTAATAATTGTAATTAAGAAGGAATAAGATGCTTATCTTAACATACTAAGAAGGTTAGGTGAGGTCGGTGTTTTCTATGAAGCTTTTCAAGGTAAACTAAAATATTCACAATTAATTAGTATGTCACATATGCACTTATTAAATAAGCCAATATTGACTATAAGCAAGTGCGAGAACGGGTTGCAACATTCTTTAACAAAACCAAACAAAGAACTTCGTGCAATGGACAAAGTCGAAGGTGTCTTCTTCATAGCGTTCTTTACTAAAGATGTGCTTCATGAAGCAGGAAACTAGTCAAGGGTGTTGTGGGGGAATGTGCTAACAAGAATTTGTTTGGTATTTAATATATTTATTTCTCAATTTAATTTAAATAATAAAAGATTCATAAATGAACTGTATTTTTAAGTAATTTTAAGTGGACTGTAGATTTGAATCAAGTTCCTGCCAGGTGTTACCTACTCCACATATTTGGGGGTTTAAATTCATAATCTATACCACCTGAGGTGGAGAACAAGACTACAAATGTTAGTTAATTACAAGTTAGTATATAAAGCATTATACGTTATGCTCCACCGTAGTAATGGCCTGATAAGAAGCCCAAGATGTCCCTCAGTCGTGGACAAGGAACCTTGCTGGTATTTCAATTTTTTTCTTTATTATGCCTTGCTGGTAGACACCGTTTTGGCATCTTAAGTAACATCGTGACACTACAGGTGATCCGGCCTCCTTCTTTGGTACATTACTTGCCATATAAGTGGTAAGTAGCGTGCTGTGAATACACACTTGGAATATATTCACATTAAAGGAGTAAGCATTAATAATATATTTTGGTTATATCGCGTGCGTCATAACCGGGCAATGTTTGAGAAGATTATGATAATGCCACCTATGAAACTTTGACTAAACAATATATATATATATATACTATAACTATGAAACATATACTCGTAAACACACTTTCCTGAAGGTAGGGCTCGTCAGTTGGGCGGAATCACGATGTTCATGTGTTGCGAGACTCAGGAAAGATGTGCGTGTCGATTATAGTGAACAATAGTACTCTGGCGTCAGTGGGTAAGTTGTGCACAAGTGGGCGTCAAATGTGATCATTTTGATTTTTTGATTGTTGCCGCCGGAGGCAGTTAGTTTATTGTGCACCCCATACCATCCTGTGAGCGGTAGCGCAAAAAGCATTACACACGGCACAAAAGGTCTTTATCAGACCTCATCTTAGATTATTACATAAACAATTTCATCTATCCTTCATACCTTATAGTTACAATGTCAGCTAGTTACAGAGAGAGGTAACACATCCGTGTGTCTCGCTCGTCATGATTGTACTGGCTGGGCGTCACTTGTGCCCCTCCTCCTCTCTTAACAGTTAACAGGTCCACGACGTCTTCAGTTTTCTCAGATTTAGTTATCAGTTATAGGAGGAAGAGACTTATTTATTCATATTTACTGTTAAATCCAGTCTTGATAAATGCTTTTCTTCGAATGTTAACTATTCGACTGGGAATATTAATACATTAAGATAAAACATTAGGTACCTAGACCTCTAGGCTGGCGCAACAATTCCCCATTATTTCCTGGCAGTCACCAGGTACTCGCGCTTTGATAAATTTAGCAATGTTACATTATTAGTAAATACCTGGCAACCATTTTAACTAATGTATGTCGAAGTTAGTAATTTGATGTTCGGAATTTCCGACAGGTGTCTTCTTCATTACCTTCTTAAGGATAATGCTTTATGAGTAGCAATGAAACTAGACAAGAGTGTCTTCTTCATAACTCTTAATGCAACAAGGATATTCTCCTAGACATCTTCATGCATCAAAGAAGACGTTCCGTGACGTCTTTATGCAACAAAGACTACTCTCAGACATCTTGATGTAACAAAGGATACTCAGTAAGACACCTTTATGCATCAATGGATACTTACTCAGGATGATGAAGAACATTATTTCTCAACATCTCGATAGCATCTTAAGATAATATTTCTCACATCTCTGGCATCTTAAGGCAATATTCCATATCTCTGCCATCTTAAGACAATATTTCTCACATTCTCTGGCATCTTAAGACAATATTTTACTCACATCTCTGGCATCTTAAGGCAATATTTCTCACTATCTCTGCCATCTTAAGACAAGCTTTTAATAACGTTCTTATTCCTGTTCTTCAAGTCCAACTTTCGATTCGATAATAATAATATAATTCCCTCTGCAATACTCTTAGTCACATTTTTCAAGCAGAAAAACTAAGTTTTTCATTGAATTTTATATGATTGCAATGTAATGTTATTTGAGTCAAAACTAACATAGAAATTTGATCAAACCTCACCTAACCAATCCTAAGATAACTAGGTCAGTAATTCAAGTTCTTAATATAATAAATAATTATTGTTAGAAAGAACCAGTCAGGAAAAAAATATTTGAAAAACGAAAATAATTTGGCCTCTTAGACGAATAAAACGTTGCATATTTGGCCAAGTAGTGCAGTTCTGGCATATATATGCGTACATATGTTTTATACATATATACAGAGTCAGTGATACCAGGGGGAACAGAGGGTTGTGCCCCCCCCCCCCTCACAGCCGCCTGTGTTTCATCCATCACTAATCCATCAACACCTGAACACCATCCCCACTCTGCTATCCTTTCTTCAATTTCCCCTCGAGCCTTTGGTCTTCCCATCCCAGCGCCCCGTCTCCCTCCCTCCCTCCCTCCCTCTCTCCTTCCTTCTTCCTTATCCATCCATACGACAGTTCGCTTAAAGTGTCGGGACCCTCTCGACACTCCATCACTAAGCTTTTCAGGGCGTCCCCACGCCGTCTCCTCCCTCCCTGCTCCATCATTCCTCATTGTGACACATTTCGTTACTGGCAACGCTTTAATATCCCAACATTACACCCCTTCCAATGGCATGTTTCACCTTTGTCACGGCGGGTTGTTATTGAACGTGAACGTTCATAGGGTGTCTACACACCTATTTAGGCGCCTATTTGTTTCTGCAGAATCGAGCTTTAGCTCTTGGACCCCGCCTTTCTAGCTGCCGGTTTGTCTCATGCAATGACTCCTGACCT
>WNGS01023364.1:33651-48556 GCA_020271785.1 Procambarus virginalis
GGGAAATAGGACAGGAGACATTGCTGTAACCAACCGATGGCTAGAAAGGCGGGATCCAAGAGTCAATGCTTGCTCGATCCTGCAAGGACAAATAGGTGAGTACAACACACACACACACACACACACCACACACACACACACACACACACACACACACACACACACACACACACACCTTTTAGAATCGATTCGACACTATCGCATAGACTCGTTCCTGTCATTGTTTGCTGATGATGCAAAAATTATGAAGAGGACCAAGACAGAGGAAGACAGGAGGAGGCCACACGAGGACCCAGACAAACTGCCTGAATGGTCCAACAAGCTGAAGAACCTGTGTGGAACAGTTCTCTCCAAGCAGGGGGGGGGGGTTCGATAAAGGATGAGAAGGATGAATTGGTGAAAAGTTTGATAAAAGAGATGGACCAGCCCCTGCCAGCCCCCACTAAGTGCCCACCTCGAGCATCCTCCCTCCCCTCCCCCACTAACCCTTCTACCCCCCCCAGGACCTCCCTTCTTCTCCAATCCCCCAAGTTCTCCCTTCTTCCCCACCTCTCTAAGCCCTTCATTCTCCCCACCCCCTAAGCCCTCCATTCTCACCCACCCCTCTAAGCATGCTGTTCTCCCCCACTCCCCTAAGCCCTCCCTTCTTCTTCACTCCCCTCAGCTCTCTATTCCCCCAAGCCCTCCCTCCTCTTCTGCTCCCCAAGGTGGAGGGCCTTGGAGGGGAATAGAGAAGAGAAATATCTATTATTCCCCCTCAACCCCCTGTACCCCCTCAAGCCTCCCCCTCTCACTCACCCTTCCCATGCTTCCCCCCCTCTCACCCACTCCCTTATCCTCCCCCCTCTCACCCTCCCCCCCATGCCCTTCTTCTCTCCTACCCTGCAAGCCCTCTCTCCTCCACCACCCTCCCCATACCAGATCCTCCCAGCCACTGTACACACCAGACTCCCCCCAGGTCCCCCTCCTTAGGCCCTCCCATCTCGGACCCTCCTTGTTTCCCTGCTTCAGGGGAATCAACAGAAACTGAGGAAGGAGAGAAGAGAGTCAGTTTCAGGGTAATGTACTCGAACATAGATGGAATTACTAGCAAGGCAAGTAAACTAAGCGAAAGAGCACAAGAAGTGAACCCAGATGAAATCGGTCTCACAGAAACAAAACTCTCAGGAATCATAACGAATGCAGTGTCTCCCCAGGACTACATGAAATAAGGAAAGAGAGAGAAGGTAGGAGGCGGAGTTTCCCTACTAATGAGAAAGAAATGGAGTTTCAAGGAGATGGCTATCCCGGGCTGTGAGGGATTCAGAGACTACAGAATAGGCACCATGACAATGAGAGGACCAAGAATAGTAGTAGCAGTGATATATAACCCATCACCCAATGACAGAAGACCCAGACAAGAGTATGACAACAACAACATGGCAGTTAGCACTTATTGAGAGGGCAGCCTCTGCTGCCTGTAGAAACAGATCCCATCTGCTCATGATGGGGGACTTCAGTCACGGAAGGATTGACTGGGAGAACAAGGAACCGCATGGAGGTGAGGATACATGGAGAGCTAAACTATTGGAGGTGGTGACAAGAAACTTCTTAACCCAGCAGTTCTTCTTAAGCCAGAAACTTCTTAATGACAGTTTCCATCCAGGGGTAAAAGAAGTAGGCTTGGGTGCACTGTGAACTGCAATGAGCCATTAAAGTCAGCTGTGGGAGAACCTTTAGAGAGCATACTCTCACAGTGCTCTTGTCTGTGAGAGTATGGCCCCTTGGCAGCTGTCTAAGGGTCTGACAGCTGAGTTGACAGCACTTCGGATTCGTAGTCCTGAGGTTCCAGGTTCGATCCCCGGTAGAGGCAGAAACAAATTAGCAGAGTTTCTTTCACCCTGATGCACCTGTTTACTTAGCAGTAAAAGGTACCTGGGAGTTAGACAGCTGCTACTGGCTGCTTCTTGGAGTGTGTGTAACAAAAAGGAGGCCAGGTCGAGGACCAGGCCACGGGGACGCTAAGCCCAGAAATCATCTCAAGATAACCTCAAGACAATAGCATTTCCGAGAACCCACATGGCTGATAGGAAACGATGAACCAGCGAGACTTGACCTAGTCTTCACTCTGAACGACTTCGACATAAAGGATATCGGTTTCGAGGACCTGGTAGGAATGAGTGACCACAGGGTACTGACGTTTGAGTATCTGGTTGAAGAAGGGTTAAGGAACTCGAGGAGGGGAACTGAAAACAAAAGGCTGGCATTCCGAAAGGGAAACTATGAGGAGATAAGGAAATTACTAACAGATATAACTTGGGAAACAGAGCTCAGAGGTAAGACGGCCCAAGACATAATGGACTACATCACGCAGAAATGTAAGGAGGCAGCAGACAAGTTTGTCGAGGTCCAAAAGGAAAACAACGAAATGCAGATGAGAAACCCATGGTTTAATCAGAGATGTAGGCTAGCTAAGCAGCAAGTAAAAGGGCGTGGAGAAACTATAGATTTTAAATAACAGGACACTTGAGAGCAGAGAAAGATATCAGAGTGCCAGGAATGAATATGTTAGGCTGAGAAGAGAGGCAGAAGGGCAATACGAAAATGACATCCCAAGCAAGGGAAAGACTTAATCTTAATTGCTGCACAGCCATATCATGAGAAAAACAACAGTAAAGGAACAGGTAATGAAA
The DNA here is from genome assembly GCA_020271785.1 of Procambarus virginalis. Classification (NCBI taxonomy): domain Eukaryota; kingdom Metazoa; phylum Arthropoda; class Malacostraca; order Decapoda; family Cambaridae; genus Procambarus; species Procambarus virginalis. The sequence continues at coordinate 36,324 of WNGS01023364.1, forward strand.
TTGAGGATAGAGGCAGACAGATTCCCTACAAACGACAAGGAAATGTGCGAGGAACTAAATAAGAAATTCCAGGAGGTCTTTACATTAGAGCAAGGGGAAGTTCCAGAGATAAGAGAGGGAATTTTTAACTGGAACCACTAGAAGAGTTTGATATTTCCAGTGGGGATGTAAGGAAACTCTTGCTAGAGTTGGATGTGATAAAGGCTATAGGCTTAGATGGAATCTCTCCATGGATACTAAAGGAAGGAGCAGAAGTACTGTGCCTGCCACTCCCCATAGTGTATAACAAATCACTGATAACAGGGGAATTGTCAAAAATTTGGAAGACTGCTAATATAGTCCCGATATACAAGAAGGGGGTTAGACAGGAGGCACTGAACTACAGGCCAGTGTCCCTAAGTTGCATACCAAGCAAGCTGATGGAGAAGATTGTGCGAAAAAAGTTAATGGAACATCTGGAGCAAAAGAACTTTGTAACACAGCATCAACATGGTTTCAGGGATGGAAAGTCCTGTCTTACAGGACTAATTGAATTCTGCAACCAGACAAGAAAGAGAGGGGTGGGCAGACTGCATATTTCTGGATTGCCAGAAAGTCTTTGACACAGTACCACACAATAGGCTAGTGATAAAGCTGGAGATGCAGGCAGGAGTGAAAGGGAAGGTACTCCGTTGGATAAGGGAGTACCTAAGCAACAGAAGACAGCGAGTCACTGTGAGGGGGGGGGATGGGGAGGCCTCAGATTGGCGAGATAAATAATATACATAAATCTCTCAGTTAAATCTCTCACATCATGGAGAGATTTACTGGGATTCCAGAAGTCCTCATGGTGGGAAAGAAACGTGGTGAGCGAAATTAATGGAAGTTGTAGAAAGAAAGTTCTTAACACAGCATGTAAAGGAGGACACGAGAGGAAAGAGGAGGAGCTACACCAAGTCTACTGGACTTGATCTTCACCCAGAATGAGGAAGACATTGAGAACTTAGAGCATGAAATACCACTAGAAGCAAGTGACCATTGTGTCCACTAGGAGCAAGTGACCATTGTGTCCACTAGGAGCAAGTGACCATTGTGTCCACTAGGAGCAAGTGACCATTGAGTCCACTAGGAACAAGTGACCATTGTGTCCACTAGGAGCAAGTGACCATTGTGTCCACTAGGAGCAAGTGACCATTGTGTCCACTAGCAGCAAGTGACCATTGTGTCCACTAGGAGCAAGTGACCATTGTGTCCACTAGGAGTAAGTGACCATTGTGTCCACTAGCAGTAAGTGACCATTGTGTCCACTAGGAACAAGTGACCATTGTGCCCACTAGGAGCAAGTGACCATTGTGTCCACTAGGAACAAGTGACCATTGTGACCACTAGGAGCAAGTGACCATTGTGTCCACTAGGAGCAGGTGACCATTGTGTCCACTAGGAACAAGTGACCATTGTGACCACTAGGAACAAGTGACCATTGTGACCACTAGGAACAAGTGACCATTGTGTCCACTAGGAACAAGTGACCATTGTGACCACTAGGAGCAAGTGACCATTGTGTCCACTAGGAGCAAGTGACCATTGTGTCCACTAGGAGCAAGTGACCATTGTGTCCACTAGGAACAAGTGACCATTGTGTCCACTAGGAACAAGTGACCATTGTGTCCACTAGGAACAAGTGACCATTGTGTCCACTAGGAACAAGTGACCATTGTGTCCACTAGGAACAAGTGACCATTGTGACCACTAGGAACAAGTGACCATTGTGACCACTAGGAGCAAGTGACCATTGTGTCCACTAGGAACAAGTGACCATTGTGTCCACTAGGAACAAGTGACCATTGTGACCACTAGGAGCAAGTGACCATTGTGACCACTAGGAGCAAGTGACCATTGTTACCACTAGGAACAAGTGACCATTGTGTCCACTAGGAACAAGTGACCATTGTGTCCACTAGGAGCAAGTGACCATTGTGTCCACTAGGAGCAAGTAACCATTGTGACCACTAGGGGCAAGTGACCATTGTTACCACTAGGAACAAGTGACCATTGTGTCCACTAGGAACAAGTGACCATTGTGTCCACTAGGAGCAAGTGACCATTGTGTCTACTAGGAGCAAGTGACCATTGTGTCTACTAGGAGCAAGTGACCATTGTGACCACTAGGAGCAAGTGACCATTGTTACCACTAGGAACAAGTGACCATTGTGTCCACTAGGAACAAGTGACCATTGTGTCCACTAGGAACAAGTGACCATTGTGTCCACTAGGAGCAAGTGACCATTGTGTCTACTAGGAGCAAGTGACCATTGTGTCCACTAGGAGCAGGTGACCTGGTTGATACCTGGTTGATGGGGTTCTGGGAGTTCTTCTACTCCCCAAGCCCGGCCCGAGGCCAGGCTCGACTTGTGAGAGTTTGGTCCACCAGGCTGTTGCTTGGAGCGGCCCGCAGAGCCACATACCCACCACAACCCGGCTGATCCGGGACTTCTCTTAGGAAACAGTCCAGTTTTCTCTTGAAGATGTCCACGGTTGTTCCGGCAATATTTCTTATAGTCGCTGGGAGGACGTTGAACAACCGCGGACCTCTGATGTTTATACAGTGTTCTCTGATTGTGCCTATGGCACCTCTGCTCTTCACTGGTTCAATCTTGCATTTTCTTCCATGTCGTTCACTCCAGTACGTAGTTATTTTACTGTGTAGATTTGGGACCTGGCCCTCCAGTATTTTCCACGTGTATATTATTTGGTATCTCTCTCGTCTCCTTTCTAGAGAGTACATTTGGAGAGCTTTGAGACGATCCCAATAATTTAGGTGTTTTATCTCGTCTATGCGTGCCGTATATGTTCTCTGTATTCCCTCTATTTCAGCAATCTCTCCTGCTCTGAAGGGGGAAGTGAGTACTGAGCAGTATTCGAGACGGGACAACACAAGTGACTTGAAGAGTACAACCATTGTGATGGGATCCCTGGATTTGAAAGTTCTCGTAATCCATCCGATCATTTTTCTGGCTGATGCGATATTTGCTTGGTTATGCTCCCTAAACGTTAGATCGTCGGACATCATTATTCCCAAATCCTTGACATGCTGTTTTTCTACTATGGGAAGATTTGATTGTGTTTTGTACCCTGTATTATGTTTCAGATCCTCATTTTTGCCGTACCTGAGTACCTGAAATTTATCACTGTTAAACATCATATTATTTTCTGCTGCCAATCGAAAACTTTGTTGACATCTGTTTGTAGTTTTTCAATGTCTTCAGCAGAGGTAATTTTCATGCTGATTTTTGTGTCATCTGCGAAGGATGACACGAAGCTGTGACGTGTATTTTTGTCTATATCAGATATGAGAATAAGGAACAGTAGCGGTGCAAGGACTGTACCTTGAGGTACAGAGCTTTTAACATCGCTTGGACTCGATTTTATCTGATTGACTGTTACTCTTTGTGTTCTGTTCGACAGGAAATTGAGTATCCAGCGTCCTACTTTTCCAGTTATTCCCATTGACCTCATTTTGTGAGCTATCACCCCATGGTCACATTTGTCGAAAGCCTTTGCAAAGTCTGTGTATACAACATCTGCATTTTGCTTTTCTTCTAGGGCTTCTGTGATTTTGTCATAGTGGTTGAGTAACTGTGACAGACAGGATCTTCCCGCTCTAAATCCATGTTGTCCTGGATTGTGCAATTCATTGTTTTCCATAAAACTAGAAATTTGATTCCTAATCACTCTTTCAAACACTTTTATTATGTGTGATGTTAGTGCAACTGGCCTATAATTTTTTGCCAAGGCTTTACTCCCCCCCTTGTGCAACGGAGCTATATCTGCAGATTTAAGTGCTGCTGGTATCTCCCCTGTATCCAGGCTCTTTCTCCATATTACGCTGAGTGCTCTCGCTACTGGTACTTTACATTTCTTTATGAATATTGAATTCCATGAGTCAGGCCCAGGGGCTGAGTGCATGGGCATATTGTCAATTTCTCTTTCAAAGTCTTCCGAGTTTGTGGTAATATCCGTTATATTATCTGCAGCTTGAATGTCATTCATAAAGAAGCTGTCTGGGTCATCAACTTTCATGTTGTTAATTGGTGTGCTAAACATAGCCTCATACTGGCTTCTTAGAATTTCACTAATCTCTTTGTTGTCCTCTGTGTACGTACCTTCATTTGTAATTAACGGTCCAATACTGGTCGAGGTTTTGGATTTTGATTTAGCGTATGTGAAAAAATATTTCGGATTTTTCCTTATCTCTTGTATAGCTCTCTGTTCCAATTCCATTTCCTCAGACTCATATGATCGCTTCAACGTTTGTTCGATTTCTTCGATCTCCCTGCTTAGGCTTATTTTCCTTGCTTGTGATAGTTGTGTCTGCCGAAGCATTTCCGTTATTTTTTTCCTTCTCCTGTACAGTCGTCTGCGTTCTCTTTCTAGAGTGTTCCTCTTTCTGCCCCTCCTCACCGGCACGTGCTTCAAGCAGACCTTGTAAGCTTCAGCTGTCAGTTGAGCTATTCCCTGTGTGGGAGTTTTGTCGCTTAAGACCGTCTCCCATTGAATGGTTGAAAGGTCTACATTTATTTTTTCCCAGTCAATCCTCTTATTGTTGAAATTGAATTGATTGAATATTCCTTCTCGCTTGTTGGGTCTCTTAGATCTACTACCGTTATTTATGCTAGTTCGCACTTCAATGAGCTTATGGTCTGAGTATGAAGTATCTGAGATTGTTATGTCTCTGATTAGTTCATCATTGTTTGTGAATAACAAGTCTAGTGTGTTTTCGTTCCTAGTTGGTTCTGTAATCTGTTGATTGAGCGAGAATTTGTCACAGAATCTCAAAAGTTCTCTGACCTGTGGCTGGTTATTTCCCGGGTCATTCCCTGCTATGATATTTGTGTTTGCCATTCTCCATCTTAGACTCGGTAAATTGAAATCTCCAAGGAAGATAATATCTGGAGCTGGGTTTGCTAGGTCATCAAGTATGTTCTCTATTTTGTGCATCTGCTCTGTGAATTCCTCAACCGTTGTATCTGGCGGTTTATATATTAAAATAATAATTAGGTTTAGTTTCTCTACCTTAATTCCAAGTACCTCTACCACCTCATTAGTTGAGTTTAGTAGTTCTGTGCATACCAGGTCCTCTTTAATATACAGACCTACTCCTCCATTTGACCTAGTTTTTCTATCACATCTGTATAAATTATAATTTGACCAGTGGTCAAATAATATAATAAGTGGACCATTGTGTCCACTAGGAACAAGTGACCATTGTGACCACTAGGAACAAGTGACCATTGTGACCACTAGGAACAAGTGACCATTGTGTCCACTAGGAACAAGTGACCATTGTGACCACTAGGAGCAAGTGACCATTGTGTCCACTAGGAACAAGTGACCATTGTGTCCACTAGGAACAAGTGAGCATTGTGTCCACTAGGAACAAGTGACCATTGTGTCCAGGTATTACACTACATGATTGACCTCAGAACAGTGCCCATAAGACCAGGAGTCAGGGAAGGGAGAGCAGACTATACAAAAGGAGACTTACTTACATGACAGTAAGAGAGTATCTGGTAAGTGTGTAATGGGAGGAGGAACTTAGAGGGAAGACGGTGCAAGTCTTCCAAGGACCGGGCCAAGTCTCGGTCCAAATGATGGACCAAGTTAACCTGATGTGCAAAGAGGCAGAAGAGAGATTCATACCACCATTAAGGGCAAATAGTAGGAGAACATATAATAACCCGTAGTTCAAGTGACAGTGCCAGGAAGCAAGAGCAAGGAGCAGGAGGGAGTGGAGGAAATACAGAAGACAAAGGAAATAGATAGACTGGAATAGATGCAACAGGGCCAGGAATGACTACACAAACATAAGAAGAATGGCAGAAAGAAACTGTGAAGATAATATTGCCTCCAAAGCAAAGAGTCAACTGAAACTCCTTCATAGCCATATAAGAAGGAAAATGACAGTGAATGACCAGGTGACCAGGTTACGAAAAAGGTGGAGGCCAGTATAGAGAAAATGATAAAGAAATATGTGAGGAGCTCAGTGCCAGCTTCCATGTAGTGTTCACTACTGAGCCTGAACAGCTCCCAGAGCTAGATGAGGAAGCAGTCCCTGATGAGAAACTACTAAATATTGAGGTAACAGCAGAGGAAGTAAGAATACAGCCAGCATCACTGGATGTAACTAAAGCTTCTGGGCCAGATAAAGTATCACCATGGATGGTAAAAATAGCAGCACAGGCCCTCAGCATACCTCTAGTACTAATCTATAATGAGTCACTTACACAAGGTATATTGTCCAGCTGTTAGAAGAAGGCAAATGCGGTGCCAATCTACAAGAAAGGAGATTGAGAAGAGGCACTTAACTATACACCAGTGTCGCTCACAAGCACCCCTTGCAAAGTACTTGAAAGAATTATAAGGTTAAGACAAGTTGCACACCTAGACAGAATTGGGTTTGTAAGTAAAGAACGACACGGCTTTGGAGCTGGGAAATCAAGCCTAGAGCCTTATGATAAGGTAACGAATAAAGCAAAACAGAGAAGCTGGGCAGATTGCATATTTCTGGACTGCCAAAAAGCGTGTGATAAAGTATCACACAGAAGGTTACTATACAAACATGAGAGTCAGGCGGGAGTAGGCGGCAACGCACTGTCATGGGTAAGGAATTACCTAACAGACAGATGTGAGAGAGTGACAGTGAGGGGCGAGGAGTGGGACTGGCGTAGAGTAACAAGCGGGGTGCCTCAAGGATCACTCCTGGGTCCCAGACTATTCCTCATTTATGTAAATGACTTGACTGCAGGAGTTGAGTCTATTATGTCAAAGTTTGCAGGTGATGCGAAATTAATGAAGAGGGTTGAGACAGACGAGGATTGTAATTTACTCCAGGATGACCTTGTGACCCACTGTCAATCATATTTAATAAATCAATAGAGTCAGGCAGAGTGCCAGAGTTTTGGAAAGTTGCTAATGTGATACCAGTTTTTAAGAAAGGAGGTAGATCACTTGCGTCTAACTATCGACCAATTAGCCTAACGTCTATTGTGGGAAAGTTACTCGAATCTATAATAGCAAGCAAAATTCGTCTTCATCTTGAAAAACATAAATTAATAATTAAGTCGCAACATGGTTTTATAAATGGCCGTTCATGTTTAACAAATTTGTTATCTTTTTATTCTAGCATAGTTGAGGCAGTTGATAGTGGTAAGGATTGTGATGTTGTGTACCTTGACTTTAGCAAAGCTTTTGATACAGTGCCACATGAAAGACTGATTAAAAAGATAGAGGCTCATGGTATTGGGGGTGCTATATTAAGCTGGATTAGGGCATGGCTATACCAAAGGAAACAGAGAGTTAGTATAAATGGAGTCAAGTCAGAGTGGGAAAATGTTGTAAGTGGAGTGCCTCAAGGCTCTGTCCTGGGACCTCTGTTGTTTATAATATATATAAATGATTTAGATTCAGGTTTAAGTAGCAACATTTGCAAATTTGCCGATGATACGAAAATCGGTAGGGAAATTAATTCGGAGGAGGACTCACTATCACTTCAGGTTGATCTAGATAGGGTTTTGAAATGGTCAAAGGATGGCAGATGCAGTTTGATGCTGATAAATGTAAAGTTCTGAGGCTAGGTAACGATGATAGAGTTACAAGATACGAGCTAGATGGTGTTGAGATTGCGAAGTCGGATTGCGAAAGGGATCTGGGAGTTATAATTAGTAAGAATTTAAAAGAAGGATCAATGCGTGAATGTTCGTAATAAGCCAAATCGGACACTCGGATTTATTAATCGTAGCGTAAGTAACAAGACACCTGGTGTGGTTCTCAAGCTATATCTTGCTCTTGTTAGGCCCCATTTAGATTATGCAGTTCAGTTTTGGTCGCCATATTATAGAATGGATATAAATTCACTTGAACGTGTCCAGCGTAGGATGACTAAGTTAATTCCCCAAATTAGAAATCTTTCATATGAAGAAAGATTAACAAAGCTTAAGTTGCATTCACTGGAAAGGCGAAGAGTTAGGGGTGACATGATAGAGGTTTACAAGTGGATGAATGGACATAACAAAGGGGATATTAATAGGGTATTAAAAGTATCAACACAGGACAGAACGCGAAACAATGGGTATAAATTGGATAAGTTTAGATTTAGGAAAGACTTGGGTAAATACTGGTTCAGTAACAGGGTTGATGATTTGTGGAACCAATTGCCGCGTAACATTGTGGAGGTGGGGTCCCTCGATTGTTTCAAGCGTGGGTTGGACATGTATATGAGTGGGATTGGGTGGTTATAAATAGGAGCTGCCTCGTATGGGCCAATAGGCCTTCTGCAGTTGCCTTTGTTCTTATGTTCTATGTTCTTATGACTAAGACAAGCTTCAGAACTGGTCCGAGAAACGATTGCTAGATTTCAACACCAGTAAGTGTAAAGCGATGGAAATGGGGTTAGGAGCCAGATCAATACACGAAGGAAACTGCCTTCTTGTAACGACTAGAAAAAGACCTGGGAGTGGACATAACGCCAAATATAACTCCAAAGCCTCATATAAACATAATAACATCAGCCGCATATTCTCCTCTGGCAAAAGTCAGAACATCGTTCACAAATTTGAATAAGGAGGTTTTTAGATCACTGTATACCGCCTATGTGAGGTCAGTCTTAGAGTATGCCGCCCCTGCCTGGAGCCCCTATAAAACACACATGAGGAAGCTCGAAACGGTGCAAAAGCTGACAACGAGACTCATCCCACGGTTGCGAGGGATGAGTTATGATGATGGACTGAAGGAACTAAACCTGTCGACACTAGAAAGAAGTAGGGAGAGGGTAGACATGATACAGATGTATAAAATACTTAAGGGAGATTGACTGAGTGGAGAAAGAGGAAATTTTGCATTGAATTCCAATAGAATAAGGGGGAGCACAGATGGAAGCTTGAGACTCAGATGTGTCATAGAGATGCTAGAAAGTTTCCTTTTAGCATATTGGTAGTGAGTAAATTGTATGATGTAAAGGTTGTGGAAGCGACTCAATTCACATCTTTAAAACAGGCATAATAGGGAAAATAGGTCAGGAGTCATTGCATGAGACAACCGGCAGCTAGAAAGGCGGGGTCCAAGAGCTAATGCTTGAAACAAATAGGCGCCTAAATAGGTGAGTAGACACCCTATGAACGTTCACGTTCAACAACAACCCGCCGTGACAAAGGTGAAACATGCCATTGGAAGGGGTGTAATGTTGGGATATTAAAGCGTTGCCAGTAACGAAATGTGTCACAATGAGGAATGATGGAGCAGGGAGGGAGGAGACGGCGTGGGGACGCCCTGAAAAGCTTAGTGATGGAGTGTCGAGAGGGTCCCGACACTTTAAGCGAACTGTCGGATGGATGGATAAAGGAAGAAGGAAGGAGAGAGGGAGGGAGGGAGGGAGGGAGACGGGGCGCTGGGATGGAAGACCAAAGGCTCGAGGGGAAATTGAAGAAAGGATAGCAGAGTGGGGATGGTGTTCAGGTGTTGATGGATTAGTGATGGATGAAACACAGGCGGCTGTGAGGGGGGGGGGGCACAACCCTCTGTTCCCCCTGGTATCACTGACTCTGTATATATGTATAAACATATGTACTCATATATATGCCAGAACTGCACTACTTGGCCAAATATGCAACGTTTTATTTGCCTAAGAGGCCAAATTATTTTCGTTTTTCAAATATTTCTTTCCTGACTGGTTCTTTTCCAACAATAATTATTTATTATATTAAGAACTTGAATTACTGACCTAGTTATCTTAGGTTTGGTTAGGTGAGGTTTGATCAAATTTCTATGTTAGGTTTGACTCAAATAACATTACATTGCAATCATATAAAATTCAATGAAAAACTTTGTTTTTCTGCTTGAAAAATGTGACTAAGAGTATTGCAGAGGGAATTATATTATTATTATCGAATAGAAAGTTGGACTTGAAGAACAGGAATAAGAACGTTATTAAAAGCTTGTCTTAAGATGGCAGAGATGTGAGAAATAATGTCTCATCATCTGAGAAGTATCCATTGATGCATAAAGGTGTCTTACTGAGTATCCTTTGTTACATCAAGATGTCTGAGAGTGGTCTTTGTTACATAAAGACGTCACGGAACGTCTTCTTTGATGCATGAAGATGTCTAGGAGAGTAACCTTGTTGCATTAAGAGTTATGAAGAAGACACTCTTGCCTAGTTTCTTGCTTCATGAAGCATAATAAGATAAGAACGTAATAAGAACGTAATGAAGAAGACACCTGTCGGAAATTCCGACATCAAATTACTAACTCCTGACATACTTAGTTAAAATGGTTGCCAGGTATTTACTAATAATGTTAACATTGCTAAATTTATCAAAGCGCGAGTACCTGGTGACTGCCAGGAAATAATGGGAAATTGTTGCGCCAGCCTAGAGGTCTAGGTACCTAATGTTTATCTTAATGTATATAATATTCCCAGTCGAATAGTTAAAATTCGAAGAAAAGCATTTATCAAGACTCGCTTTAACAGTAAATTATGAATAAATAAGTCTCTTCCTCCTATAACTGATAACTAAATCTGAGAAAACTGAAGACGTCGTGGACCTGTTAACTGTTAAGAGAGGAGGAGGCGGGCACAAGTGACGCCCAGCCAGTACAATCATGACGAGCGAGACACACGGATGTGTTACCTCTCTCTGTAACTAGCTGACATTGTAACTATAAGGTATGAAGGATAGATGAAATTGTTTATGTAATAATCTAAGATGAGGTCTGATAAAGACCTTTTGTGCCCTGTGTAATGCTTTTTGCGCTACCGCTCACAGGATTGGTATGGGGTGCACAATAAACTAGCTGCCTCCGGCGGCAACAATCAAAAAATCAAAATGATCACATTTGACGCCCCACTTGTGCACAGACTTACCCACTGACGCCAGAGTACTGTTGTTCACTATAATCGACACGCACATCTTTCCTGAGTCTCGCAACACATGAACATCGTGATTCCGCCCAACTGACGAGCCCTACCTTCAGGAAAGTGTTGTTTACGAGTATATGTTTCATAGTTATAGTATATATACAGTATATATATACTGTATAGTCAAAGTTTCATAGGTGGCCATTATCATAATCTTCTCAAACATTGCCCGGTTATGACGCACGCGATATAACCAAAATATATTATTAACGCTTACTCCTTTAATGTGAATATATTCCAAGTGTGTATATCACAGCACGCTACTTACCACTTATATGGCAAGTAATGTACCAGAGAAGGAGGCCGGATCACCTGTAGTGTCACGATGTTACTTAAGATGCCAAAACGGTGTCTACCAGCAAGGCATAATAAAGAAAGAAATTGAAATACCAGCAAGGTTCCTTGTCCACGACTGAGGGACATCTTGGGCTTCTTATCAGGCCATTACTACGGTGGAGCATAACGTATAATGCTTTATATACTAACTTGTAATTAACTAACATTTGTAGTCTTGTTCTCCACCTCAGGTGGTATAGATTATGAAATTTAAACCCCAAATATGTGGAGTAGGTAACACCTGGCAGGAACTTGATTCAAATCTACAGTCCACTTAAAATTACTTAAAAATACAGTCCATTTATGAATCTTTTATTATTTAAATTAAATTGAGAAATAAATATATTAAATACCAAACAAATTCTTGTTAGCACATTCCCCCACAACACCCTTGACTAGTTTCCTGCTTCATGAAGCACATCTTTAGTAAAGAACGCTATGAACAAGACACCTTCGACTTTGTCCATTGCACGAAGAGTATTCTTTGTTTGCTTTTGTTAAAGAATAATGCAACCCGTTCTCGCACTTGCTTATAGTCGATATTGGCTTATTTAATAAGTACATATGTGACATACTAATTAATTGTGAATATTTTAGTTTACCTTGAAAAGCTTCATAGAAAACACCGACCTCACCTAACCTTCTTAGTATGTTTAGATAAGCATCTTATTGCTTCTTAATTACAATTATTACTTAACCTATACCGTTGATAGGTTAAGTAATAATTGTAAATAAGAAGCAATAAGATGCTTATCTTAACATACTAAGAAGGTTAGGTGAAGTCAGTGTTTTCTATGAAGCTTTTCAAGGTAAACTAAAATATTCACAATCAATTAGTATGTCACATATGCACTTATTAAATAAGCCAATATTGACTGTAAGCCAGTGCGAAAACGGGTTGCAACATGTTAGAGTGTGAGAAGAAATATCAAGTTGATAAATGATA
>WNGS01023366.1:0-11129 GCA_020271785.1 Procambarus virginalis
AGTGACCATGGGTTAAGCGAGTATGGCCAATACAAACCGTGATACATGTTTATACCTGCTTGATGGGGTTCTGGGAGTTATTCTGCTCCCCAAGCCCGGCCCGAGGCCAGGCTCGACTTGTGAGTTTGGTCCACCGTGTTGCTTGGAGCGGCCCACAGGGCAACATACCCACCACAGCCCGGCTGATCCGGAACTTCTCTTAGACAAACAGTCCAGTTTTCTCTGAAGATGTCCACGGTTCCGGCAATATTTTTATAGTCGTGGGAGGACGTTGAACAGCCGCGGACCTCTATGTTTATAACAGTGCTCTCTGATTGTGCCTATGGCACCTCTGCTCTTCACTGGTTCAATTTTGCATTTTCTTCCATATCGTTCACTCCAGTACGTTGTTATTTTACTGTGTAGATTTGGGACCTGGCCCTCCAGTATTTTCCATGTGTATATTATTTGGTATCTCTCTCGTCTCCTTTCTAGAGAGTACATTTGGAGAGCTTTGAGACGATCCCAATAATTTAGGTGTTTTATCTCGTCTATGCGTGCCGTATATGTTCTCTGTATTCCCTCTATTTCAGCAATCTCTCCTGCTCTGAAGGGGCAAGTGAGTACTGAGCAGTACTCGAGACGGGACAACACAAGTGACTTGAAGAGTACAACCATTGTGATGGGATCCCTGGATTTGAAAGTTCTCGTAATCCATCCGATCATTTTTCTGGCTGACGCGATATTTGCTTGGTTATGTTCCCTAAACGTTAGATCGTCAGACATCATTATTCCCAAATCCTTAACATGCTGTTTTTCTACTATGGGAAGATTCGATTGTGTTTTGTACCCTGTATTATGTTTCAGATCCTCATTTTTGCCGTACCTGAGTACCTGAAATTTATCACTGTTAAACATCATGTTATTTTCTGCCGCCCAATCGAAAACTTTGTTGAATTAAACCTTGCTAGAATTAAGTAGTCTTCCATCATACTTTGAAAAGGTATTTGATGTTTTACTTTAATCTAAGACAAAGAATTTTAGTGAAGCACTTACAGGCCTGCTGGCTACATGCCGGCCGTCAATGCTAAAGACTATGATGTTTACATTCTAAATCAATTTATATCTACACTATACCAGCCAGCAATGTGTAGCAATTACAAAAATACATCTTACAATGCTTTTAAACTATCACATTAACATGACATCACAAAAACACATTGTCTGCTCACAAGGAACCCTGGAAACCATATAGAGGTTAATTATGTCTGATCAAGACCTTAGAGCAGGAATCTACTACATGTAGTTCCTTAATGTGAACTGACAGGGTTTGTACATCACATTGTACCGTGTGGCAGGAAGCATATGCTAGACTATAATGCACTTAAAAACTGGGTATATCCAAATAATTTAGTAGTTTTTTAAAGGTAATTGGTAAAACAAGTGACTAAAATACACGATAGCAAAAGAAATTTGACCCGCACAACAATTTCACAATTTAATGGGAATGGATTTTTCTAGGAATAGCATTGCTGTATTTAGGTAAGGTAATTATCAAAAGAAGGCACCAAACCGGGAAGGCTATGTAGCACCATCAAAGTGTGAAATAATCAGAGGGCGTTAAATATCACCAAGAATGCCAATAAGAGAACAAAAACACATGAGGCGAACGATATCAAAAGTATCCGATTCACCTAGAACTCTATCGAGGGACAAGTGACCGCGAGGGACGGTCGGAAAGCAAGACACACGCTCGTTCCGGAAGTCAGGACATTCAAGAAGGACATGCACAACCGTAAGAGGGACAACGCAATTCGGACAATAAGGAGCAGGGCGGCACTCCATTAAGTGACCGTGGGTTAAGCGAGTATGGCCAACCCACAGCCGTGACAAAGCAGTTTCCCACCTCCGGTTACGGTGGTAGGAGGAAGGCCACGGGGACACACTACGTTTGAGAGTACACAGCTTGTTACGAACCACAGAGGACCAATAACCCTGCCAATGGGCAAGGATGGAGGAATGAATAACAGGATAAAAGTCGGAATAAGGAATACCTTTACGGGAGATGGGACAAGAACGGATAGCTTCCTTAGCGGCAGCATCCGCACGCTCATTGAAAGAAACACCAATATGGCTGGGAACCCAACAAAACTCTACTGATTTAAATTTACTAGAAATAAGAAACAGCCAATGTTGAATCTCGATGACCACCGGATGGACAGGATTAAAGGACCCTAGAACCATGAGGGCACTACGACAGTCAACTACAACTACAAAGGAGGAATGATAATGAGAAAGCAAGAGATGGAGAGCATAGAGAATAGCATAAAGTTCTGCCGTAAAGACGCTAGCCTCCGAAGGGAGGCGACACATATAAGTACAGTCAGGAAAAACAACAGAGTAGCCCACACCGTCCGCAGACTTTGACCCATCGGTGAAGATGGAAATAGAGTGGGAGTGCGAAGAAAAGTGCTCAAGGAAAAGGCTTTTCAGAATTGTAGGAGGGGTAAAGGCTTTAGTAATACAAGTCAAGGACGTACAAAACTTGGGAAGGGGGACTCTCCACGGAGGCAAGGAAGGAACAATATGAGGAGAAACATTAGAAATATGAACAGAAAGAGAATCCTGTAAGCGAGATAACCGGACAGAAAGAGGGAGACAATGAAGAGGAACAGGAGCTACAGAAGCAGGAAAAGTCAAAGCACGACAGAGGCGAGAGGGAGGATGTTGTAAGGACCGTGCAAGATAGCGAAGACAGTAGCGATCACGGCGGTCCTGAAGAGAAAGCCAGTGTCAACATACGAACTGAGGGCGGAAGTCGAACGAAAGGCACCAGAGCCGAGACACAACCCAGGATGGTGCAAAGCATCAAGACGGCGAAGAGTAGGAGGAGAAGCAGAAGAGTATGCAGGGCAACCATAATCGAGTTTAGACAGGATGAGAGGAGTGCAAATAGAGGAGCGTGCGCCTATCCGCTCCCCAAGAAGTATGGGACAAAACCTTAAGTAGGTTAAGGGCCTTAGAGCATTCAACTCGGAGGTAAGAGATATGGGCTGACCAAGACAAACGAGTGTCAAAGACTAACCCCAAAAGCTTTGCGGAATCCCTGTACACAATGGGATGACCATAAATTGACACAGAGGGACAAAGAACGACATGCTTCCGAGTAAAAGTCATAGCACACGTCTTGGACGCAGAGAACTTGAAGCCATGATCGGTGGCCCAAGACGACACGGCATCAATCGCAAGTTGAAGCCGCCGTTGAAGGAGAGGCGAAACATCACCCCGACAGCAAAGGGTAAGATCATCAACATAGAGAGCGGAGAAGACGCCAGAAGGAAGAGAGGAAAGAAGACCGTTGAGGGCAACTAGAAAAAGAGTAGTGCTCAGAGCACTACCCTGGGGTACACCCTTATACTGCCGAAAAGGGGCAGACAGAGTGGTACCAAGCCGCACACGAAAGGAACGACGAGAGAGGAAGAGAGGGAGGTTCCCACGAAGGCCAAAAGAATGAAGTTGAGAGAGAATATGATACCGCCAGGTAGTGTCGTAAGCCTTTTTGACCTGTCGTAAGGTCAAAAAGGACGGCAACAATGTAGGTCTTCGCAGCAAAAGCAGTACGAATATAGACCTCCAAGTTCACCAGGAAATCCGTTGTGCTGCGGCACTTGTGAAAACCAAATTGAGAAGGGGAGAGGTGGTGATAGTGTTCTAAGAACCACATCAAACAAACGTTAACCATGCGTTCAAAGAGCTTGCAGACACAACTCGTGAGGGCAATAGGGCAGAAGTCCTTGAGGGATGACCCGAGAGACCCTGGTTTCCCAACAGGGAGGACAACAGCATCGAGCCAGTCTTCAGGGACTGACGACGACTCCCAGACCCGATTGTACAGACTCAGTAAATACTGAGACGTGCACGAAGGGAGATGGTGAAGCATTTCATAATGAACGCCATCGAAGCCTGCTGCCGTAGAACCACAAAGGGCCAGGGCAGACTGAAGCTCAGAGAGAGAGAAGAGATCATTATAGGGAAGGTGAAGATAAGTACAGAAATTTAAAGGATGAGATTCAAGAATAGGCTTATGAAGAAGGAAGGATTGGGGGAGATGAGAACCAGAACTAACAGAGGAAAAATGGGAACCCAGTTCGGTCGCGACCTGCAACGGGTCCGCCACATGAGCACCATGGAGGCGAAGGACCGGTGAGACATCGGGAACGAACTTACCCGCAATCTTGCGGATACGTTTCCAGACCAGTGGGAGAGGAGTTTCGGACGTAACGGTGGAGACATAAGACGCCCAGCAAGCACGTTTAGTCGCACAGATGGTCCTACGGGCCACCGCACTCGCCTTCCGAAACAAAAGAAAAGACTCAACCGTCTGCCGGCAGCAATGTCTTTTCCAGGCTGCACGCTTACAGCGGACAGCCCGAGCACAGTCCACATTCCACCAGGGAACGCACTTCCGCGTTCACCGAAGGAAGAGCGAGGAAAAGAGCGGAGGGCAGCGTCAAAGACAGTGTCATGAAAAAGAAGGAGGGCACGAGGGAGAGGCAGAACGAAGAGGTCGGAAATAGTAGCACGGAGAGTAAAGAGGTGCCAGTCAGCCTTGGCAAACCGCCACCTAGGGAAGGAGAGAGGAGGGCGAAAAGAGAAAAAGGTAACAAGGATAGGAAAATGGTCACTGCCATGGAGGTCATCAAGGACCCGCCACCCGAAATCTAAGAAAAGGGATAACGAGCACAGAGAAAGATCGAGACAAGAAAGAGAGCGAGTCCGAGAGTCCAAATGAGTGGGCTCACCAGAATTAAGAAGGGACAGGGAAGAAGAGAGGATGAAAGGTTCAATGAGGCGACCCGGGTGTTTGTCAGCACATCACCCCAAAGGGCATGACGACAATTGAAATCACCGGTGTGGTGGTTGGTGGTGGTTGGTGGTGGTGGTGGTGGTGGTGGTGGTGGTGGTGGTGGTGGTGGTGGTGGTGGTTGGTGGGGGGAGGGGGGAGGGAAATATGCTTGTGGGGGGGAATGGTGGTCTGTGGATTCCTTCTCCACCCCTTACATATAAGCAAAAATATGCCTTCCTGTGGGTATAGAAACATTAACACAAATTATATCAGTAACTGATATTGTAGCCTTTTAAACAGAAAAGATTTGTACATATAAATACTTTTAAATTATCATTTATTTGTGGAAATGGCATTTACGGCATTAAATTGATACCTCAGCATCAAGTGTCCTGCAGTGGTCCAGTGGTAATTAAGTGTGTAAGTGACACGTATTCTTGGAGTTGTGAGTTCAAACCCGGATTAAGAAATATACAACATGTTTTGTTTTGTTTGTTTTTGTATAAAGCCTCACACACTATCTATATTAAGCCAGTTTGTTTTAAACATGACATACATATTAATTCATTTTACCAGGCCAGCTTACCACACAACTCCGTGAATTTCCCCCCATGGAGCCATTCAAACAAAAACAAACGAAACAAAACAAAACAAAAAACATTATTGCCAACAGCATTTGGTGTTCCCAGGCGGTCACCCATCCAAGTACTAACCAAACCCAATGTAGCTTAACTTCGCTGATCGGACGAGAAGCGGTGTTCTCAACGTGGTATGGCCGTTGGCATGAGACTGCTTACACATTGTAGCTAATAACCAACTCTTTTAGTCACGGGTGGATACGGACCTACTTGTGGTGTCTTAATGGTAATTGTATCCTAAACTGGGATCTTGTGTAAAGAATCCCCTCAGTAAAATCCCTAGAATCCCCTTAGTAAAATATCTGAACTATTGAGACCGACTAAAATGCCTAAACCTGTATTCTCTAGAGCGTAGGTGAGAGAGAGACATAATCATCTACATGTGGAAAATATTAGGACTGGTCCCAAATCTGCACACAGAAGTAAACATAACATTACACGAGACCAGAAGGCATGACAGGATGTGCAGAATATTCCTGATGAAAAGTAGAGGGGCAATAGATAGAGAACTCTATCAACATCAAAGGCCCAAGACTGTTTAACACACTTCCACTACATACATATAAGGGGCATAACTGGCCGACCCCTCAGTGTTCAAGAGAACTCAATAAACTCCTCCAAAGGATACCTGATCATCCAGGCTGTGAGCAGCCGCATCTTACAGCCTGGTTTACCAGTCCAGCAACCTGGAGCCCTGGTCAAGGACTGAGCCGCGGGGACGTTGAGCCCCAAAACCAATGCAAGGTAACCGCAAGATAGGTAATTACACACACCACAGTTGACAAGGCTCAGAAAGCTCCAAGATTATTTCATCATTATCTAAGTGGTAGTGTAGGATAGAGATGAACATATAATGCTCCAGATAATAAAAATACACCAAGATCATATCAAGATCATTAACAGAAGGTGGTGATTTGTGAATATTTTATAAGATAAACAGCTCTCTAAAAATTTGGAGCAAGCATTACTAGAACCATATGAAAATCATAACAATGGCAGGCTTGACTAGACCTGCACATTGAACAACAGACAAAAATCCCACTCCCGACACCCCACACTGCCGCCAACACCCACCCTGCCCTGCTGCCTAATACCCACACTCCTACACGACACCCACACTCCCGCCCGACACCCACCCTGCCGCCTGACACCCACTCACATTGGGACAGAGAGGGGGGGGCAGGGAAGGAATGGTGCCCAACCACGCAAGGTGGAGGGTAAAGAGACGGTCTCACTTTATGAAGATCAGTGTTCAATCCCCTGACCTGATGTATCAGGTCAGGGATGTATGCATCCCTGCATCCTGATGGGATGGGATACATCAGGTCAGTGTATCAGGGATCCCTGATCCCTGATGTATAAACATCAGAGGTCCACGGTTGTTCAACATCCTCCCAGCGAGCATAAGAAATATTGCCGGAACAACCGTGGATATCTTCAGGAGAAAACTAGATCATTTTCTCCAAGGAGTGCCGGACCAACCGGGCTGTGGTGGATATATGAACCTGCGGGCCGCTGCAAGCAACAGCCTGGTGGACTAAACTCTCACAAGTCAAGCCTGGCCTCGGGCCGGGCTTGGGAAGTAGAAGAACTCCCAGAATCCCATCAACCAGGTATCAACCAGGTAACCGTCCAAGTGGTTGGGCACCTTTCCTCCCCCCCTCCCCTATCCCATCCCAAATCCTCATCATGACCCCTTCCAAGTGTAATATAGTCGTAACGGCTTGGTGCTTTCTCTTGATATTTTCTTCCCTACCCGCCCTACATCACACTTCAGCTTCAAACCTACACTTTTCCTTGTAAGTTTAGTTAATTTATTATGTAACCCTTACCCCCTCCTATGGGCAGTAGTGGAAAGGGTTAACCTCTAAGCTGCTCTGGACTATTTGGCCTTTAACCCTTAAACTGCGCATGGCGTATATATACGCCCTGAGTAACATGTCCCGCGGTGCACATGGCGTATATATACGGCATAGGGTGCCAGGCCCGATTCAAATGGCCCGCGGCTACACGGGGTTCACATTAGCTTCCTCAGGGCTCTTGTAAACAGATGCCATTTAAAAAAAAATCGTGGGCAATAATCTCAGGTGTGAGAGGCACAGTACTGTTGGAGCAACCAAGGCTGGCACACGCAGCATGAGCGAGCAGCATTGCTGTTCAGCTTGTGACCACAGCATCGCCGAAAAATGTCAAAATAAATATATAATTGTTATTATTTAGCGATGACAATATTACAGATGACCCCTGACTGTGATATAAATAACCAGGGTTGTGATAATAGCAGGATTGTTGTAATAATTAGCGCTGTAGGAGGAGTGATGCTGAGAGACGGAGGGAGACAGCATCGTTTACTGACTGTGTGGCCACCTGTTATTGTTTACATTCACCAAACCAGCTCAGTGGTTCTCTGTGGTGAACACAAATGTAGATACTTATATATAATGTGTGTATTAGTGTAATAACAGCATAAGGATTATGCTGGGAGGAGCCATTTGGGTGACGGAGGTGACGTCGTCTGCATGATTTGTCTAGCTGTTTAGAGGGTGGCCACTATGCTCTTTGGGCACACTACAAGCTTAGGTGTACAGTTACGGTGCATAAAACATGTAGATATTTATATATAATGTGTGTATATAGGGTAATAACACTGCAAACAGTATTGTTGGGGGAGAAAGTTTAGTGCATGTGACCTTGAATGAGTGAGGGAGCCGCCAGCCGCCAGCTGTGTATACCGACGACTCTTAGTCCCTGAACTAACTATATCAGCTTAGCTGTACAGTTGTGGTGAACAAAATATATACATACTTATATATAACGTCTGTATATAGTGTAATAACACCACAAATGGTATTGTTGGGGGAGAAAGTTTAGTGCGTGTGTTGAGGGAGTGGCAGCGAGTGGCTGGCTGGTGTGTGGCGGTAACTCTTCGTTGCTCTTCGACTCTCAATACCAACTTAGTGGTTTGTAATGGTGACCAAAATATGCAAATACTTATATATAACCTGTGTATAGAGTGTAATAGCAGCAAACAGTATTGTTGGGGGAGAAAGTTTAGTGCGTGTGTTGAGGGAGTGGCAGCGAGTGGCTGGCTGGTGTGTGGCGGTAACTCTTCGTTGCTTTTCGACTCTCAATACCAACTTAGTGGTTCGTTATGGTGACCAAAATATGCAGATACTTATATATAACCTGTGTATAGAGTGTAATAGCAGCAAAACTATTTGTTTATTGTTTTATGAACATAATAATTGAATTACTAATATGCACACCATACGTTTGAGTATAGCGATTATTCACCACTTTTATTATATAAATATATTACAATACACACAATTGAATAATATTACTGCAAAAAAACTAAGAAAAAATCAATCGGAGACATTGAAACAATTAGGTAATAATATCTTTGTGGCAACTCCCATCTGTCAGCGCGGGTGACGCTGACCGGCCCTGGCGACCGCTCTGTCAACGCCCACTTTTTGCCAGACTTCCTCGGTCAATTGCGCCCAAAATATGTGACCTACGATTTTTTTGCTATTTTTCCCGTGCTCAGGGGACACAAATTAACATGTTTAGAAGACGAAAAAAAAATTTGGAATTTTTTTTTTCTTGCGCACAGGGGTGTAAATGTCCCCAGGACCCCTGAGCAGTGTAAGGGTTAAAGTAGCAGACATAGCCCCTCTACACAAGGGAGGGAGCAAAGCATTGGCAAAGAATTATAGACCAGTTGCACTAATGTCCCACATAATAAAAGTATCTGAGATAGTGATTAGGAGTCAGGTTATCAATTTCATGGAGACCAATGACCTTTACATCCCAGGGCCAACATGAATTTCGAGCAGGAAGTTTGTGCCTCTCACAGCTACTTGAGCACTACGACAAAATCACTGAGGCATTAGAAGAAGAACAGAATGCTGATGTGGTATATACAGACTTCGCAAAAGCTTTCGATAAATGTGACCATGGAGTGATAGCACACAAAATGAGGTCAATGAGAATAACCGGTAAAGTAGGATGTTGGAAACTTAGTTTTCTGTCAAACAGGACTCGACGAGTAACAATCAATCATATAAAATTGAGTCCAAGCGCAGTTAAAAGCTCTGTACATCAGGGTACAGTCCTTGCACCACTGCTTTTCCTTATTCTCATATCAGATATAGACAAAAATACAAGTCACAGCTTCGTATCATCCTTTGCAGATGACACAAAAATCAGCATGAAAATTACCTCAGCTGAAGACATTGAAAAACTTCAAGCAAATATTAATAAAGTTTTTGACTGGGCAACAAAAAACCAGCGTTGAATGTAATGAAACGCCATTTTCTGGGTGAGTCCCGGAGGCTCCCCGGAGCTATCCATGGCTGATATGGATATTCTAACTACTTTGCATCAGTCGATGTGGGTGGAGTTCTAGCCTACTGGGGACCACGAGCCAGAACCTGGCCCCCTCAGAGAGGCACGGGGAGCAATGGCCCATAGAATGCACATGTGATTTGGAGCATTCTATATCTGCCATCGACCGGGACAGGCACCCAGAAAGGTAAGCGCCACAAAACAAACCCCTATTCTGGTTAACAACAAAAATTAACAAACGAGTGGACAGAACTCCCCCAAAAGAAAAACGAATAAACTAGCATGACGTCACACCAGCCGTGCCGCATGTCTGCGCAGCTCCCCCCTCCCCGGAGGGGGAAGGGGAGCCCCAGACCCCCGCGCCGGCTATCCACACCTCAGTTCCGAGACTGGATATCAAAACACGAAAAACCGCCGACCGGAGGGCGGGAGGGATGCCGGGGAGCCTCCGGGACTCACCCAGAAAATGGCGTTTCATTACATTCAACGCTGGTTTTCTGGGGGAAGCCCCTACGGCTCCCTGGAGCTACCTCACAAAAGACTACCTAAGAAAACAAGGGGACATACCCGGGAGGCGGTCGGTGAACCACTCCTCGACACGAAGTCAATACAACAACCAAAATGGCCCCTCCGGAAAACAGCAGGCACAACATTCGCCAGAAAAAGGGAGAACGGCCACAGACGAAGAAAACTAGGACCAAGATCATAGGAGCCAAGAAACCACTGCGCCTGAGAAGGGCATGAAGCACTGCCAGACGACCCCAGAGGCCAATGCCAAAAGAGCCGAGGCAAAGCAAACCTGGCCCGAGGAGCCACAACCACCAAGGAGAAGAAAAAACAGGAGAGCACCCAGTCCAAAGACCGGACGGCACAGGCAGTGCAGAAACAGGCGGAGGTGAAACAATGCACGATACAGCCTGCGAAACGGCACAGAAAGGAACATTGATACCGAAAGCTAGCAGCCGAACCAGGTGCAAGACCCAGGAACAGTCCCAAGCGCCTCGACACCTTCTGCAAGCCAATCCTATGACAGCCCCAGAGGAAAGAAAACGCAGGACCAAACCAAAACGCCACAGCGTGCAAGGCCACCACACAGTGCAGCCGACAGGGAAGGACCCTGCATAAGGAGCCGCCCGCACCAACCCCCGGCAGAAGGGCAGGAGCGAAGACTCAGGAAAAGGAGCAAAAGCGCCCACAGGAAAACGAGGAGCGCCGAGGACAGCGCGAAGAGGAGGATATGCACAAAAGAACCAGAGGCCAAACATCCAGAAACTGCCGGGAAGAGGACCCACAAGCCCTAGAAAGGACTGGAGGGA
>WNGS01023381.1:0-12257 GCA_020271785.1 Procambarus virginalis
TGAGAGCAGCGAGGCGTGAGTGTGCGAGGCGTGAGTGTGGCGAGGCGTGAGTGTGGCGAAGTGTGGGAGAGGGTGTGAGTGTGGCGAGCGTGAGTGTGGCGAAGTGTGAGAGCGGCGAGGCGTGAGTGTGGCGAGGCATGAGTGTGGCGAGGCGTGAGTGTGGCGAAGTGTGAGAGCGGCGAGGCGTGAGTGTGGCGAGGCGTGAGTGTACCGAGGCGTGAGTGTGCCGAGGCGTGAGAGTGACGAGGCGTGAGTGTGCCGAGGCGTGAGTGTCCGAGGCGTGAGTGTGGCGAGGCGTGAGTGTGCCGAGGCGTGAGAGTGACGAGGCGTGAGTGTGCCGAGGCGTGAGTGTGCCGAGGCGTGAGTGTGGCGAGGCGTGAGTGGCGAGGCGTGAGTGTGCCGAGGCGTGAATGTGGCGAGGCGTGAGTGTGCCGAGGCGTGAGAGTGGCGAGGCGTGAGTGTGCCGAGGCGTGAGGTGGGCGAGGTGTGAGTGTGCCGAGGTGTGAGTGTGGCGAGGTGTGAGTGTGCCGAGGCGTGAGTGTGGCGGGCGTGAGTGTGGCGAGGCGTGAGTGTGGCGAGGCGTGAGTGCGGCGAGGCGTGAGTGTGGCGAGGCGTGAGGTGGCGAGGCGTGAGAGCGGCGAGGCGTGAGTGTGGCGAGGGTGAGTGTGGCGAGGCGTGATGCGGCGAGGCGTGAATGTGGCGAGGGTGAGAGCGCCGAGGAGTGAGTGTGGCGAGGCGTGAGAGCGCCGAGGAGTGAGTGTGGCGAGGCGTGAGAGCGGCGAGGCGTGAGTGTGGCGAGGCGTGAGAGCGGCGAGGCGTGAGTGTGGCGAGGCGTGAGTGTGGCGAGGACAGTGGGCGAGACGTGAGAGCGGCGAGGCGTGAGTGTGGCGAGGAGAGTGACGAGGCGGAGAGTGGCGAGGCGTGAGAGCGGCGAGGAGAGGGCGAGCGTGAGAGCGGCGAGGCGTGGTGAGAGTGGCGAGGCGTGAGAGCGGCGAGGAGAGTGGCGAGACGTGAGAGTGGCGAGGCGTGAGAGTGGCGAGGAGAGTGGCGAGGAGAGTGGCGAGGCGTGAGGTGGTGAGGCGTGAGAGCGGCGAGGCGTGAGAGTGGCGAGGCGTGAGAGCGGCGAGGCGTGAGAGTGGCGAGGCGTGAGTGTCGCGAGGGTGAGAGCGGCGAGGAGTGAGAGTGACGAGACGTGAGAGCGGCGAGGCGTGAGAGTGGCGAGGCGTGAGTATGGCGAGGCGTGAGTGGCGAGGCGTGAGTGTGGCGAGGTGTGAGTGTAGCAAGGCGTGAGTGTGGTGAGGCGTGAGTGTGGCGAGGCGCGAGAGCGGCGAGGCGTGAGTGTAGAAGGCGAGAGTGGCGAGGCGTAAGAGCGGCGAAGCGTGAGTGGCGAGGCGTAAGAGCGGCGAAGCGTGAGTGGCGAGGCGTAAGAGCGGCGAAGCGTGAGTGGCGAGGCGTAAGAGCGGCGAAGCGTGAGTGGCGAGCGTAAGCGCGGCGAAGCGTGAGTGGCGAGGCGTAAGAGCGGCGAAGCGTGAGTGGCGAGGCGTAAGAGCGGCGAAGCGTGAGTGGCGAGGCGTAAGAGCGCGAAGCGTGAGTGGCGAGCGTGAGAGCGGCAAAGTGTGAGAGCAGCGAGGCGTGAGAACGGCGTAGCGTAAGAACGGCGAGGCGTGAGAGCGGCGAAGCGTGAGTGGCGAAGCGTGAGAGCGGCAAAGCGTGAGAGCAGCGAGCGTGAGAACGCGAAGCGTAAGAACGGCGAGGCGTGAGAGCGGCGAGGCGTGAGAACGGCGTAGCGTAAGAACGGCGAGGCGTGAGAGCGGCGAGGCGTGAGAACGGCGTAGCGTAAGAACGGCGAGGCGTGAGAGCGGCGAGGCGGGAGAACGGCGTAGCGTAAGAACGGCGAGGCGTGAGAGCGGCGAGGCGTGAGAGCGGCAAAGCGTGAGAGCAGCGAGGCGTGAGAACGGCGAAGCGTAAGAACGGCGAGGCGTGAGAGCGGCGAGGCGTGAGAGCGGCAAAGCGTGAGAGCAGCGAGGCGTGAGAACGGCGAATCGAGAGCGCGAGGCGTGAGAACGGCGTAGCGTAAGAACGCGAGGCGTGAGAGCGGCGAGGCGTGAGAGCGGCAAAGCGTGAGAGCAGCGAGGCGTGAGAACGGCGAAGCGTAAGAACGGCGAGGCGTAGACGGCGAGGCGTAAGAGCGGCGAGGCGTGAAAGCGGCGAGGCGTAAGAGCGGCGAGGAAGCTACATCTTGTGTAACCTGTACTTCCATCATGGCGGTCTAGTCCGTTTGTGCTAGACAGAATACCACCTCCAGAAGGTTCAACCTCATGCGTCCTCAGCATGAGGTTTATTATTATTATTATTATTATTATTATTATTATTATTATTATTATTATTATTAAAATTGGATTGAGGTTAGTCAGTCGATATAGGCCTCGTCACTAGCCAACCAGGAGGTGGCACGGGCATGAATAGCCCCTGACGTTAGTAGATCGACGAGTGCTTTGTAAGTTCTAAGCCTACTCCGGTGCACCTTACCCTATTCATTCCCTTCTTTACCTCCAAGTCCCAATTGTTCCTTACCTATCTTCCCTATTCCAACACTTCCCAAAATCTCTACTCTCTTCTCCCTGTCTTTTCCTCTCCGTACTGAACCTTACCGGTTGTGCTCTGCCTTCATACCGACCCACCTTCCGTCCTGGCCTGAAACACGTCAGAGTTTATAGATATATATATATATATATATATATATATATATATATATATATTATATATATCTCCGGCGTTCATGCAGCTTTCTCACATATATATATATATATATATATATATATATATATATATATATATATATATATATATATATATATATATTATCCTGGGGACCATTCAGGCTGTTCGCATATATATATATATATATATATATATATATATATATATATATATATATATATACTATATATAAAATATATATATATATATATATATATATATATATATATATATATATATATATATATATAAAACTCCACACCCCAGAAGGGTTCGAACCCAGACAGCCAGGAGCACTATGCCAGCTGCTCTAACACAGTAAGCTCGTAGCGCCCAGTTAACACCCCTAATGTTACCACTTTATTCAGTTTAAAGACTAGTAATTCGAGCGCCAGGGAACCCATATTTATCTCATAAGTCTCATAAGTCCCTTGCATTCCAGGCAGCGTCTGAGATGCTCTCGGACGCAGGTTCGAATCCTCGTCACGGCCCTTGTGGATTTGTTCATTCTCTATGCTTAAGTTGACCACCGAGCGCTGTCGGATCTTAAATAAATAGTCTCACGACTACCAACATTTAAGTACAGTCAGTGTGGTCTAGTGGTACCAGGGACGCCAAGGTCCATAGTGCTCCTGGCTGTCTGGGTTCGAATCCTTCTGGGGTGTGGAGTTTTTAGTTGCATATTGGCTTGGGACCCATTCAAGCTTGTTTTATATATATATATATATATATATATATATATATATATATATATATATATACATATATATATATATATATATATATATATATATATATATATATATATATATATATATATATATACACAACACAACTTTACTCGAATATTTGCTTGGTGTTGGCCTACGCCAGTGGACTTATGGAAGGTTATTAAAGCAACAACAGCTTACTGACCAACCAACAAATATGCTTTAGTCTTGAACGTCATGGAGAGCATCCCAGGGGAGGGAATTATTCACAATCTCACAGTGAATAGTCTTGTATAATCAACGAAATATGGGTTTGTTAAAAATAGATCTGCCTTCAACCCGTCCTCAGAACTAGTTCATCCCTGGAAACACAAACCGCAACTGTCTCTATTTTCCGCTTGTTACAACTTGTAACAAAGTTGTTACATCTTGGCTTAACGTGTTTATGACGTATTAGAACGCTGTTACAACTTGCTATATTGGTTGTTATAACTGGTTAGGAAGTGGTAAAACTTGTTCGAACGTTGTACCAACGTCGTAGTTTCGGTGTGTGTTTGGCGGGATTCCACCCAGCGGTCGACCGCAAAGACGCATTCATCAATTTTATCATAGTGTTTATTCAAAACAGGAATTGTATCAAATATAAATTAATATTATTTTATATTAGCATTTTGTACATATTTTGGGACTGGTTGGGTTAGGTTAGGTGTTTATTACACCTATTGGCTATTATTTGTATTTGTAGTACGTGGGTGAAGCATTTACCAACCCGTCCTCGACTGAAGTCCATTACATCCAGCGGTCGACCCCACAGACGCATTCATAATTTTTTACATGCTGTTCATTGAAACCACTTGGGCTGGAGGGTAGAGCGACGGTCTCACTTCATGCAGGTCGGCGTTCAATCCCCGACCGTCCAAGCGGTTGGGCACCATTCCTTTCCCCCGTCCCATCCCAAATCCTTATCCTGATCCCTTTCAAATGCTATATAGTCGTAATGGCTTGGCGCTTTCTCTTGATAGTTTCTTTCCTTTCATTCAAAACGCGAATTTTCTCAAATATAAATTAATATTATAATATATTATCATATTGTGCATATATAGGCATAGGTTAGGTTAGGTTTTTAGGTTCTGTTGGCGATTATTTGTATTTGTAGTACGTGGGTGAAGCATTTACAGCGTTGTGGTTCGAACAAAATTCGTCAGTTAAGCACCTGTTCCGGAAGTGTTCGAACATCATCAGTTATGAGTCGTGTGTAAACTATTTTCATTCATAAACAGGGGGTTTGGCGGGTGTATGGAATGGACTTTGGGTTTTTTGCTTAGAGGACGGGCTGCTGCCTCACAAACCTGCTCACATTCTTTGAAACGATAACCAGCTCCTCAGACAAAGGACTTCCGGTAAATGTAGTATACATGGACTTTGCTGATTCTTTTAATAAGGTACCATATGAAAGACTAGTAAGGCCTTATTCTAAAGAATGAGGACTTTATTCCACATGCGGGTGAAATAAATGGTAGAACACTAGAATGAATAAATCAATGGTTAAAACAAAGAAAACTAAGAGTCGTCCTAATACGTTTATTGCTTGTGATGTGTGTCTATGTATGTATTAACACGATGTACTGAACGGGGTGAGGATAGCCTGAGCTACCTCATCCCTTTGTGTGTATTTTACCTCAATAAACTTATTTCAATTTCAATGTCAAGAGTCGTCCTTAACGTCTGACTGGAGAAATGTGGTGAGTGGGGTACCTCAAGGGTCCATTCTGGCACCAACTCATACATATATGACATTAATGTATGTCATATACATCAGTGACCGAGAATATTACAAACCACATTATAAACTTTGAAGATGACAATAGGATTTATGGTAAAGTGGGGAAGGGAAAATGATATTGAGGCCTTGCATAGAGATCTACAGGAACTCCACTAATGGTAGAAGACTTGCAAATGCTCTTTGTTATCGAAAAATGTGTGACCTTGTATGTGAGGCATAACATCCCACGTCATGACTACCAAATTAACAACATTACAGCTGATTAATTAATAAAAAGACCTTGGAGTCAGAATCCATCATTCATTGCACAACAAGAAACCATCAAGTTGCACAACAAGTGGGAGCTGCAGTTAAAAAAGAAAGCTAACGAAATCCTAGGAATAATCAAGCGAATCTTTGACTTTAAGTATTATTGTGCCCAAGCATGGAGACCTCATCTTCAGACAGACATATCTGCTTTGGAGAAACTTCAACACCGGGCGACAAAAATTATTCCAGAAATAAGTCGACTTTCATACCAGGAACGGTTGAGGGCCTCAGGGGTTACAACACTGTGTAAACCAGACACGACAGGGCGGATCTCATCGAAATTTTTAAAATATTGAACTATTTGGAGGATGTTCAAACAGACAACTTCTTCAGGTCAGATGTAACACAAACAAGGAGCAACGGGTTCTAGCTGAACACGCCACACTGTAGGACTGTAAACAGGAGGTGCTTTTTCCCATGTGGTTAGTCCAACCACTTGGGCTGAGCGGTAGAGCGACGGTCTCGCTTCATGCAGGTCGACGTTCAATCCTCGACCTTCCAAGTGGTTGGGCACCATTCCTTTCCCCTCGTCCCATCCAAATCCTTACCCTCATCCCTTCCAAGTGCTATATAGTCGTAATGGTTTGGTGCGTTCTCCTGATAGTTCCCTCCCTCCCATGTGGTTATAAACACATGGAACCGCCTACCCGCCGAAGCAATCAATGCCAAAACACTGCTGAATTTTAGAGTCCAGCTTGAGAAAATCACCAGAACAAGTGGGGGTGACCTTTGACTAACTGCCGGCTTCCTGTCCTCTTAGAGGCCATTAGAGTGCTATTGGCCCTCAGGTAAGTCAACTCTGAGTGTATATACACAGAGATCCGGGTTACAACTCTTAGTCTATATATCCTTTCTCGAACACTGCCTTGCTATCTTCCTCTGTTTAGAGTCGTAACTCTCTACAGTTTCACCCACGGGTTAAAAATCAGTAATTGCCACTTGAACCTAAACACACAACAAAACCTACGCCTAAATATGCACAAAATGCTAATTCATAATAATAATAATTTATATTTGAGAACATTCCTATTTTGAATGAACAGAATGTTAAAATTGGTGAATGTGTCTTTGGGGCCGACCGCTGGATGGACGAACCTGAGGACGGGTTGCTGTAAATGTACACACTGGCAACGCGTCCCCAGCTGACATATGGAAGGTCAAATGCCTGCTATATGTGGCTCTAGTTCATGGGGTTTGTTTTTAGTGGTGATTTTTATTCGTAATAGTAACTACGTTCGAATCTTTTACAACAGTATCCCATCACACGACCACCATTTTCCGTTTCCAGAACTTAAAACGGATTCTTGAGACCCCTTGGTTCTGGAGGGAACCCGGGGGACTATCAGTATAAAGTTGTCCCTATATATCGCATTATACTTACGGGCTCACCATAGCCCGTGCTACATGGATACTTCGTCCTGAGTAGCTAAATCTGAAACAACAACGCATTATACACACAGCCCCGCTCCTGTGCCAGGTAAGTCCACTACGGGCTCACCATAGCCCGTGCTACATGGATACTTCGTCCTGAGTAGCTAAATCTGAAACAACAACGCATTATACACACAGCCCCGCTCCTGTGCCAGGTAAGTCCACTACGGGCTCACCATAGCCCGTGCTACATGGATACTTCGTCCTGAGTAGCTAAATCTGAAACAACAACACATTATACACACAGCCCCGCTCCTGTGCCAGGTAAGTCCACTACGGGCTCACCATAGCCCGTGCTACTTGGAACTTGTTCTGAGTAGCTGAATCTAAAACAACAACAACAATCGCATTACAAATCCTTGGCCCCGGCTAAAGAGTGTGAAGAGACTGATCAAGGATCTGGGTTCTATCAACCAGTTCTTTCCAAGAGTACATTGCATTTTGATGTATTTTGCCTCCAACGGCCAAAATATGATGTACTATAAGTCACAGCGGTTCGCAAAATAGACTGGCTGTCCCATTTTCTTTTATTGGGTCCTCGGTTAAGTTAGGTTAGGTTCGGGTAATTTAGTACATTATTTTTGTGACGGTGTGGCAACTGGATACCAAATGTGTGGCTGCGATACCACCAGAAACACGTAAAAGGAATATGTACTCAGAGTACATATATGTACCTCATGTGTCGTTGTGCCTCACTTTATTAAAAGTTTGGTTTAGTCTAATATTACGGAGTAAAGTATATGGTTGGTGGGTATAAGCACTAGTGGTGAGCTTAACAACCAAGCCGCGGTTGATAGGCTCTAAGCCCAACACTCAACTATCCACAAACCCGAGAGACGTCAACTTCCTATTTTAATTCCTTAATGAGGCTGTACAGAGGGAACATGCTCACTACATCCACGATACTCAGCTCAGCAACTGAGAAGTTGGAGATTAGCAGGTTCTAGCATTTCATTATTTACCTTTATTCGTAATGAATCCAATTTGTATTTTCAATTCGAGTGAGCCACTGCGTTAAAAAATGCGACTGTTTTGCCTACTCACCCGAGCAACAATTCCTAGCTTATGGAGAACGGTACATAAAAAACATCAATATAATGGTACTTTAAATTTTACAATTACGTCGTATTTTTTTACGGATTGGTCGATTCTGTAAAAAAATGCTACTATTAGAACGGGTTAAAAACTGTATATATGCAAGACTGACATGGAACACCCGACCTGGGATAGCAAGAAATGCCACAGTTAATAGGAAAATCAAAACAGTCAGTAGACGAAGACAACTCACTGTAAAGGGCTTGTGTTGAGGGGAGGGAGAGGAGCAGGGCCGTAGCCACACCCAGGACGACACACGCCATCATAGACGGCCCTTGTTAAACTGAGCGGTTGCCCGCTTCACCCACCTCTATATCCTCTCTTCCTGTCACTGTGCACATGCGCCCAGGCGCCGGCCTCGTCGTGCGCTGCTGGACGTCCAACCTAATGCTTGCTTCCACTCTCATGTCCGCTCCAGTCAATCACGACCACTTTTAAAATAATTTTCTTCTGATATCTCGGTGACTTAACTGTGTTTTCAGTTTCCAGTTATGTCCTCTCCTTTCACTCTTCCTCGCTTTGAACATTGCTCCTTAATATCTACAGTCTTGATGAGCTAGTTACAAAATTCTATATAAGTCGTCACATCATCAATCGGTTCGAGATCGACCACAAGTAGTTTCTAAATTAAGCAACTGACTTATGTGAAACATAATATGTTTGTCCTGCACACCGCCCCCCATCCAGTGGGCAGCGGTAGATAGATTACCATCACTTAGTTGCTACCTACAGTTAGCAAACTGGGGATATTTGGCTAAAATTTCTGGTAGCAGATCATTTTCAATTAAATATTTACACATCTTTGGAACTTTGTTTATAGAATTGTCTCTGAATTCACGTACCTTTTCGCACTCCATCACATAGTGACGGAGGGTGTGCGAATAATTTTGTTGACACAGTTTACATTTGGTCAGGTCTACATCGGCAGATAATGAGAATTCCCAGAGATACTTGTAACCGAGTCTAAGCCGAGCAGTAGTAACATCTAGAAGTCTGCTGATTTTATTGGATGAACCATAGATGTGTGGCTCCTCTTGCATGATATTATGATGATAGATGGAATTACTGGTGTCAATTTCACTTTGCCTCAGATCTACAATTTTTTTTGAAGTTCTTGGTGTACTATTACTCTCAGACTGTTTATTGACAGTCCAAGGTTATACTCAATTTCTCCTTTAAAGGCAGATTCTTTAGCTAACTCATCAGCTCTATCATGCATTCGAAGGCCAACATGAGATGGACTCCAAATGAAATGGACTCTATTACCATCATTAATAATTTTGTTGTATTGGTGTCCAGCTTCAGACACGAGCATGTTACAGATACGTTTAAAGAGTTGAGATCAATTAAGGATGATAAAGATTCACTTACAATTAATGTATCAAGTTTGGAGACTTGTACACATTTCAGTGCAAGGAGCAAGGCAAATAGTTCGGTCTGAAGGGTAGAGGCCCAGTTGTTTATACGGACGCCCCACTCAAAGTATAAGCCATCGCCCATTGTCAGAACAACTGCACTTCCAGCTGCACCCGCGGTGCGGTGTAGGGAACCATCAGTGTATATGATTTGAGAGAGAAAACTTGCTTAGCTAAATGAATTGTGGGGTTCAGTCCCTGAACCCATTATGTGCCTCTGTAACCCTTTCCACTACCGTCCACAAGATGGGTATGGGGTACATAATAAATAACTAAACTAACCTTAGTATCTTGTACGTCATTATCATGTCTACCATATTCCTACTTTCCTCCAGAGGAGTGAGGTCTGGTTTCCTCAGACTTTCTTCATAGATCAATTCACATAGTTTAGGAACGAGCATGTATATTTTTGGACCTTTTCTAGTTTTGTTTTGTGTATGTATAGGTAGGGGTTCCATGCCGAGGTGTCATACTCAGGCATACATCCCGTCCTCCTGAAATGATAGTACTTATAGTAGCTCTTTGGTCCAGAGTACCAATATGTAGTGTTCAACCACCAATAATCATGTTTTGTACTTTTAATTTTATAGACTCCGGAAAAATAAGCCAAACAAAAAAAATTTTTAGGACTATTACAGCACATAATACGAACAGGGCTGTTCCTATAGTACAGGAACACGGCCTGTTCCTTTACTGTATTTCAGCTAAGATAGTGTGGATTAGACCTGGCATTGCTAGGAGAGCTTGAGTTAGGATAGGGACTGTTCATGTAGCGGTTAAAAGGTTTCCCGTTTAGTTAAACTCAGTAACACAAAAGTCAACTTTTTGGTGGTTCCTGACTTTCGTCTAAATAGTTACTATATGTACTGGCATTTTAGGAGAATAGGGCTACACGAACGGGTCTCACGAATGATGTATACAGCGCTCGGAAGGATCTTTTCCCAAGTTGCTGAAGGATGACCGGATGTTTGCCAGTATGGCTATATGCTGCCCTCGCTATCCTGCTGATGTGTTTCTCTGGTGTTAGACCTCCAGTTATGTCTACTCCTATGTCTTTCTCTTTTTCAGAAGTTGTAAGTTGCCTTCCCTTCATCCTGCTCTCTATTTTAGGCCTTCTTACTCCAATTAAGTAAGTATTAACTTTCCTCATAAACTTGCATTTGTCAGGGTTAAATTCTAGTAGCTATTTCTAAGTCTATCTCTGGGAATTTTATCATGCAATGTATTGCAATTTTACTTTCTGATTTGCCTCATTACCTAACATCGTCAGCAAACATTAATAAGAATGAGCTTACTTCCTCTGCTAAGTCGTGTACGCACATTACTAACATGAGTTTAGTTAGTTTAGTTACATGATGGACTCAAGGGCCAACCCTTGAGCGCTCCACTCATTGCCTCTCTCAATTATGACACCTCTCATCTTACTATGACTTTGTATTATTCCTGAAAGTTATTCCTTCACCCACTTTAGTACTTTTCCCAATACAACCGTAGCCGTTTTTTTCTTTTAGTTTGCATAAAATCACTTGTGAGGGACAGTGTCAAAAGCTTTATGAACAGTCCAGGAAAACTCAGTGTGGTCAGCCTTCCCGCTCCTGTTTGAGTGTTGTCCTCTTGTCATAGAACTTTAATAAGCTGATCAAGCAAGAATTTTCCTTTGCTGAATCCATGTTGATGTTTGGAAACGAAATCCATTTTTGAAGTGTTCCACAAGCTCAAGCTTTTTGTTAATGAGTCTCTCTGATATCTTACAGAGAATACTTGTTAGTGATACTGGTCTGTAGTTCAGTGGCTCCTATCTTCCCCTTTCTTATTTATAGCTTCCAAAATTGCTGGTTTCCGAATTTCAGGTGGTTCCCCAATGTTAGTGAGGAAGTGGTGGGTGTAGCAAGGGGTGCAGTCCGGTGCTTCCTCTTAATGGATCCATGGTGAGATCTTGTCAGGACCACTTGGGCTGGACGGTAGAGCGACGGTCTCGATTCATGCAGGTCGGCGATCAATCCCCGACCGTCCAAGTGGTTGGGCACCATTCCTTTCCTGCGTCCATCCCAAATCCTTATCCTGACCCCTTCCAAGTGCTATATAGTCGTAATGGCTTGGCGAATTCCCCCTGATAGTTCCCTTCCCTTGTCAGGACCTGGCTTACATCACCTAATCTCCTCTAATTGTTTCTTTACTTCCTCTGGTGGCACTGCTTTTTTAAGCAGGTTTTATTTGGGTAGTGCCTGACCCGTTTGACACCTTACATCTGGGGCAGGTCCGTTCTCTTTGTAAAAATTCCTGGAAGTTTGTATTTTCTTCGCATACTTCCTTATCATATTCTTCGCGGCGTCCTTCTCTTTCGTGTAGACTGATCACTTGTTCATTTACCGATATTTTGTTCCTCGTGTGACTGTTCAGTAGTTTAGGCTAATCATTGGCTTTTTAAGCTATATCATTCTCCCCCTGCTTCACTGCTGCTGCTCTCCGCATTCCTGTGTAATATTTCCTCTCTCTTGTATATTATAAATATGTTATTTGTCCTCGTTCTGTGCTTCCTCTATTTCTTCCATTCTCTTATAATTCTCCCTTTTGTCTTTAAGAATTTTATGTTAAACCATAGGCATTTTTTTCTCTTGTCTCCTTTATCTCTTAAGAGAGGTATAAATCTTCCTTCAGCTTTCTATGCGTAAGCAGCTTGTATACAGCTTCTATGCGTAAGCAGCTTGTATACAGCTTCTATGCATTCTATTCTTCTTCTATGCGGCTTCTATA
>WNGS01023385.1:0-11974 GCA_020271785.1 Procambarus virginalis
TTCTTCACTGTTGATGGTAAATGAAAAATCAATTCTCCAAAATTAATTTTCATTTCTAGTCTGACGCGACACTTGAGCGCGTTTCGTAAAACTTATAAATTTTCAAAGACTTAGTTTACACACACACACACAACTATAACTGAATAGAGCTTAAACATCTTCGATTTTTTATACCTGCATTTGGGTGAGGTGACATGTTACAATAGTATTGGATGAGGTGAAAACAATTTTCAACACAAGCCAGAACGGGGTATAGAACGGGGTATAGAAGAGGGTATAAGCTAAACGGAAGGATGGAAGTAACAGCAAAGGGCCTATTGGCCCATATATTTATTGATGCTTCTATATTGGAGCGGAGTCTTGAAGTGGGAAGAATATAGTTGTTCATTAATTGGCTGTTGATTGCTGGTGTTGACTTCTTGATGTGTAGTGCCTCGCAGATGTCAAGCCGCCTGCTGTCGCTGTATCTATCGATGATTTCTATGCAGGCCATATACTGCAGGTATGTTGACGACATTTTTACACAGGTAACTGATGTCAGACATCTGCAGGAGCTGAAGGAGGCATTTGAGCAGAATTCTGTGTTGCGTTTCACTTACGAGATGGAGAAGGATGGGAAGCTGCCCTTTCTAGATGTAACAGTCATGGAAAGGAGCGGAGGTTTCCACACTGCAGTCTACACTAAGGAAACAAACATAGGAATATGCCTAAATGCCAACAGTGACTGCCCAGACAGGTACAAGAGGAGTGTTGCTAACGCTTATGTCGACCGTGCTCTCAGCCACAGCTCAGAATGGAAGCAAGTCGACGAAGAACTCTGTAGGGTAAGGCAGGTCCTAGTCAACAACGGCTTCTCCAATGGTTTCGTTGAAGACATCATAAGAAGGAAAGTGAAACGCCATGCAACCTCTGAAGAGACAACTAATACAACACCTATACCCCCTATTAGACTATTTTACAGGAACTTCTTTTCCGCAGCTCATAAAACGGAGGAAAGGGTCCTGAAAGATAGTGTTAATAGAAACGTTATCCCTACAGACAAAAATCAGAAGATACAATTGACGATTTACTATAAAACCAGGAAAACTGCCAACCTACTCATGAGAAACTCTCCAGACACAAAGCAGAACGCTTTGAAAGAGACCAATGTCGTCTATGCCTTCAAATGCCCACTTGGGGACTGTAAGCCCCAAAGAACTCAGTATTAGGCAAGACAACATCTCTTTCCAGGCGATTAACGATGCATAAGCAACAGGGCTCTATCAAGGAACATATAATCTCTTCCCACAAGCAGACCATCACCAGAGAAATCTTAACAAAAAACACGGAAATCATCGATAGATACAACAATAGCAGGCGGCTAGATATCTGCGAGGCACTACACATTAAGAAGTCAACACCAGCAATCAACAGCCAATTAACGCACAATTACATTCTACCCACTTCAAAACTCCGCTCCAATATAGAAGCATCAAGAAATATGGGCCAATAGGTCTTCTGCAGTTACAGATCTATTCTTCCCTTTTGCTTATACCCATTGTTTCGTGTTCTGTGTTGTGTTGAAAGTTTGTTTTCACCTCATCCCAAACCATTGTAACATGTCACCTCACCCAAATGCAGGTATAAAAAAGAAAGCTGTTTAAACTCTGTTCAGTTATAGTTGTTGTGTGTGTGTAAACTAAAGTCTTTGAAAATGTAATAAGTTTTACGAAACGCGCTCAAGTGTCGCGTCAGACTAGAAATAAAAATGAATTTTGGAGAATTGATTTTTCAGTTACCATCAACAGTAAAAAGAATATAAGAAAATTGAGAAAATTCGTGTTAGAATTATTAATCTTACTTTTTCGGTCATATTTAATATATGTCTACAGGAAAGACTGCTACCAAAATATACCAATATATATATATATATATATTATATATATATATATATATATATATATATATATATATATATATATATATATATATATATATATATTGTGACGGTAACGAGTTGGAAATGGTGGTCGGCAGTCTTCCAACTAGCAGGTGTCAGTGCTGGGCCACATATAAATATTAAAAAAAAGAAAAAAAAAAAGAGAAAAAAAAGAATGACTGCGTGATTGGTAATCTGTGGTAAGGTAAGAAACATAAAACACAATAATAAACAATGTATTTTAATAACAATAAAAAACAAATTGAAATAAATGCAAAATCTTGGCTTAATGGTAAAAAATGTCAAGTGGAAAAATAAATAAACATGAAAATAGATTACGTTAATGGGGGAGGAGAATTGACATACAAAGGTAAATAAAATATGAATGCTGGAATATATGCACTAACTATAAACCTCTATTTGACCACACAAGGTGAGTCACTTAGGTGTTCATAGTATGAGAGCACAAGATATTCTGGCTGGCAGAAACGCAAGGGACTCCAACAATAACTGGCGATGACTTGTGATTGGCGAGGAACCGGAGTGGCGTGTTGGTTGGCGGCCAATGAGAAAGCTGGATGGCCGCAAGTCGCTAGTTAGGCAGTTGAAGGGTTCGGCGCGTCGACCAGGTGTGCAGCAGGTGCTGGAGTGGGGGGAGGAGGGAGTTGCTGGTGCGTGTGGCTGTCTTGATATATACGTTTAGCCACTACAAAACGTATCTTGTATATTGTTGAGGACGTGATGAAATACGAAAATAGCAGGCTAAATCTCTGATAAGAGATTATCGTCACAACTCTCCCCCGAAGCCTGCTGTTTCGGGTGAGTCATGTTCACTGGAGGTAGAGTGGGAGGTGGAGCTGCCTCTACCTCATGCACTCTGGAGAGGGCGTCAGCGATGATGTTATCAGGCCCCTTGATGTAGCAGATCTTTAAATTGAAGCCTTGAAGATATAAAGCCCATCGCAGCAGACGTTGGTTATTAAATTGGGCTTGATGTAAGAATCTCAGAGGGTTGTGGTCCGAATAGATGGTAGTGGACCTAGCACCGTGCAGATATGGTGCAAAGTGTTGTAAGCTCAGGACGATGGACAGGAGTTCCTTCTCTATAGTACTGTAGTTCTTCTGATGAGGCTTCAACTTGCAACTGTAGTAGCTGACAGGTAGAACCTCCTCGCCTCGCTGCTGCATTAAGACACTTCCGATGCCGGTACCACTGGCGTCGACATGGAGGATGAAAGGCTTCTTGATATCTGGTGAGGCGAGAATGGGATTAGAACAGAGGAGGAATTTGAGTTGTTCGAATGC
Source organism: Procambarus virginalis (assembly GCA_020271785.1). Lineage (NCBI taxonomy): Eukaryota > Metazoa > Arthropoda > Malacostraca > Decapoda > Cambaridae > Procambarus > Procambarus virginalis. The sequence goes on from WNGS01023385.1 coordinate 3,224, forward strand.
AACGGTTTGCTCTCTGGTCCAATTATACCGTTGCTTGGGACTGGTTAAGGTGATTAATGGGGTTGCAACAGTGCTAAAATTCTTCACAAACCTACGGTAATAGGAAGCAAGACCAAGGAAGCGCAGGAGCTGCTTCCTGGTAGTAGGCTGTGGATACTGTTGGATTGCTTGAATGTGAATGTTTAACGGAGCCAGGCTGCCACTCCCTATAACATGACCCAGGTACCGCACTTTACCTTTCGCGAAGGTGGACTTGCCCAGATTGATGGTGAGGCCGGCTTTCAGGAGCTTGTAGAACAATCGTTGTAGCTGGAGCAGGTGTTCGCTCCAGGTGTTGGATGCTACCACGATGTCGTCCAAATAGGCGTAGGTGTTGTCCAAGCCCTGGATGACGCGGTTGACAGCTCTCTGAAAGGTGGCTGGGGCATTGCAGAGTCCAAAGGGAAGGCGATTGTACCTGTAGAGACCAAACGGGGTTATAAAGGCGGACAGTACCTTAGCTCGCTCCGTTAAACTCACCTGGTAGTAGCCCTTTAGTAAGTCTACCTGAGACAGGTAGCGGGCATTACCAATGGCATCCAAAATGTCGTCTATCCTGGGTATTGGGTAGGCGTCCTTCACTGTGACCTGGTTCAACTTCCTATAATCCGTACACAGACGGATTTTGCCGTGAGGTTTGGGTACCAGGATGCATGGTGAGGCCCAGGGGGACTCACAGGGGGTAGCCAGTCCATGGTCCAAGAGATACTGTACCTCAGCCCGCATGACTTCCGTTTTGCTCGGGCTGATTCGGTAGAACGGTTGGCGAATCGGCTGGGTGTCAGGTAGCAGTTGGATGTCGTGCTGAGTTACAGTACACTCTTGGGGATCATCTCGAAACAACTCTTGATGTTCTCTGACGAGTTTGATTAGTGGAGCACTATTATCGTCCTGAAAATGATGTTGAAGGTTAGTAAGGATTTCTGAGTTAGAGAGCGCTGTCTCAGTGTCAGTGCTCTCGGAAGGAGAAGCAGGGAAGGTCTCACTGTGGCTGTATGGACCTGTAAATGAGGTGAAATTGGTTAACACAGTGGGAGGAACCCCATGGTAGGGCTTGAGTAAATTAATGTGGCACAGCTGGGTCTTCCGCCGCCTATCGGGGGTCTCGAGAACGTAGTTGAAGTTGTTCCGGCACTCCTTAACACGGTAGGGTCCTGAGAACCTGTTCTGTAAAGGAGAACCTGGGATAGGGAAATAGGCAAGCACTAAGTCTCCTGGTGTAAACTTCCTTACTTTACAGTGCTGGTCGTAACGAGTCTTCATCCTCTCCTGGGCTTTCTGTAGGTTGTTGCTGGCAAAGGAATGGACCCTCTCTAGAATGTGTCGGAGATTTTGAAGATACTGGGGCACATTCTGATGCTCACTGAAGGTGTCATCACGTAGAGAATCCTTGAAAGCCTTGAGAGGTGTACGGCACTTACGTCCGTAGAGCATCTCATAAGGAGATACTCCTAGTGACTCGTTGGGAAGACTTCTGAAAATACACATGATGAGATCAATTTGCCTATCCCAATCCTTTGAGGTCTCATTACAGAACTTTTTTAAGAGTGCCTTGATGGTTTGATGACTACGCTCGAGAGAACCCTGTGAAGCAGGATGATAGGGGCTGGACAGTACCTGTTTGATGTTGAACTCCTCCAGAGTCCGTTTGAAGAGATCACTGGTGAAGTTGGTGCCACAGTCGCTCTGAATCTCCCTCGGAAATCCATACTGGGTGAAGATTTTCAGTAGATTCTTCACCACTGTAGCAGCTGTAATATTTTTCACTGGAACTGCTATCGGAAATCTGGTGGTAGGACACAGGATGGTTAAGATATATGCGTTGCCTGCACTGGTCCGAGGCAAAGGACCAACGCAGTCGATAATGAGCTTGTGGAACGGTTCCTCAGGCACCTGGATGGGTATCAGTGGTGCTCTGGGAATGGAAACGTTCGGTTTCCCGGCTAACTGACACACGTGGCATAATTTGACATGAGATTTGACGTCGTTTACCATACCTGGCCAGTAGTAGTCTTGTCGAATTCCATGGTAAGTCTTGTTGAACCCATAGTGTGACAAAGCGCCGTGGGCCAGGTGTAGAATCGTGGGCCGCAGGCTGGTAGGAATCACTAGTTGTTCAACGTCTGCCCAATCGTCCTCGTCCTTCAGTTTACTGGGTCTATACCTGCGATAGAGTATTTCGTTCTCCATAAAGAACCCAGGAACACTGTCGGATTGGGTTTCAGCCTGAAAGAATAATGGTGTCAATGTAAGATCATCTCTCTGTAACTTACGGAACTCCACCGCGGTCAGGTTAGGGGGTAGTTTCGAAGGGTCCTGAGGGACAGCGGTAGCAGTAGAGTCGGCTGGCTGTGGACGTGCAGCTTGAGCACGGGTGGTCACCATAACAGGAGGAGAACCTTCATCACTCTCTTGAACCTTTACTGGGAAATGTTCAAAAATCGGGTTATCCACCACAGAGTTGCTTACCTCGGATATGTCCTTGACGATCAGGTTGTTTGGTTGTTGGTCTTCTGCCAAGTCGTTGCCCAGGAGAAGTTGCACTCCAGGCATGGGAAAAGGCTTTTCCCTGACGGCGACTTGGACTTCACCGGTCACGAAGGGACAATCTAGGTAAACTCGGGCAAGGGGATAAGGAGTTGTAGCAGTAAGGTCAGTGATGAACACAGTCTCTCCTGTGTAGGCGACGTTGGGCACAGCCGATTTCAAGACGATCGATTGTAGAGCCGCTGTGTCCCGTAGGATCTTAAGTCCGAAACGTCCCTCTGAATCTGAACCGTGGGTAGAGATAGTTCCTGGATATAGATGCTTGGTAAAGAGAGAGAGATCATTAGCATGAACACCAACATTCATTACAGGCTTACCGGACTTAGGGTGAGTAGGTTTAGACTTAGGGGGTTCGACGTTACCTTTAGATTGGGACTTACCACATTTGTCAATGGTGTGTCCATATAATCGACAATACCTGCAGTACAGTTGAGAGGTACCTTGATCTGGGCTCGCTTTCTCGTAACTGTACCAAGACTTCTTGCTGGTAGGTTCTGGAGTCAGCCGGTGGATGAGGCTGTAAGTGTCAGCTGACTTCGCACACTTCACTAACTCCGTCTCTTCCTTGTCTGCTAAGTATAGGCGGACAGGAGGAGGTACACGTCTCAAAAATTCTTCAACCAGTATGAGGTTGACAAGTTCTGAAAAAGTAGAGACATGTGCTGCCTCCAGCCATTTCATGAAATATCTTCGTTTGGTGTTAGCAAATTCTAAGAAGGTGGTGGTACTTGCCTTGACGTAGTCACGAAACTTTCGTCGATAGCTTTCGGTGGAGAGAAGGTAGGCGTCCAACACAGCTTGTTTCAGGGTGGTGTAGTCGTTTTCCGAAGCCAAAGTGCTGAGTGTGACTGCTGCTCTACCTGTTAAATGTACTCTGAGAAGGGTAGCCCATTGGTCGTCAGGCCAATTAAGTTGAACAGCAAGGGTCTCAAAAGTGGTAAAGAACACATCAACCTCCGTTTCGAGGAACGGGGGCATTAACTTACTTGCATGGGAGATATTGAAACTGGGAGGAAGACTAGCTGCCGCTTGTTGGAGTTGAGCTGGGTGTGCAGCGTCCCTCGTGAGTTCTCGGTTACGACATTCTAGCATTGCTTCTGCCTGTCGTTTGTCGTGGTCACGCTGCATCTCGAGTCGCTGTTGGTATAAGGCCAACTCACGTTCACTTTCTTCTTTCTTCAGTGCGGCCTCTCTGTCCTTGAGGCGGATTATTCTTTCTTGTTCTTCCTTTTTGAGGGCAGCTTCTTCCTTTCTGAGGGCAGCTTTACGCTCTTGTTCTTCCTTTCTGAGGGCAGCTTTACGCTCTTGTTCTTCCTTTCTGAGGGCAGCTTCACGTTCTTTGATTGCAGCTTCACGCTCTCGGATTGCAGCTGCTTCCTGTTGTTGCTGTAGCTCGATCTTGGTAAGTTCCAATTTGAGCTTTATCGCTCTCAAGTCATCCTTATCTGAAATAATGTACTGTTCATGAGTAGAAGAATCTATAATACCTTCATCAGCAAGGTGATCCAGTATCATATTATTAATGGCAAATTTGTTGGCTCCATCGGGAAGTTCCAAGTGATACTCATGTGCAAGAGTTAACAAATCGACCCTCTTAGCGTGACGTAAGGTCCCTATTTCACCTTCTGGATCTGTTTTGAATGCCTGTAGGCGGAACATTGTGAAAATATAGCAAAATAAAGGAGACACGAATATATAGTGAGAATATGGTGAATGTCAGAAACAGGAAACGTGGCAACTGATACCTATCCTGTGGGGAATTATTAATAATTAAAGTTAATTCAAGATGGTAAATGAATAAGGTCGCAGGAAATCTTGTACCTGGTACTCACTATGGGAGGATAAAGGCAAGAAAATCCTACTAATTAGTGAAAACTGCTTTTAAAATACAAGTGAAACACTAAATGGCTTCAAAATAAATGAGGTAGTCCAAAAAATGTAGTCATACCTTGCCAAGTCACTATAGAACATAAGCAATGGTACCCACTGAAATTGAATATGGTATTTACAGAATTAGCGAACTTTGTGCTCAAAAGAAAGAACGCCAATTCCCTACCTTTTGGTAAATACCATCAGTCTGACCGACGAGTAGGGGTGCGAGTGTCAACTGGTGACGAGAACTATCGGCGAGGTCCCAATTCGCCAATAATAGTTCGTGCTAGAGGATCTAAAGCCCTCTTTTTCCTCCTAGAGTCGGATTGCAGGACTTGGGTGCTATTGACCCGGAGACAGACCACAGTACCAGGGTACCTATGTGATAATCTGTCAAAAAGTGAGAAATATCTGGGGACAAAGATGTTAAACACGGAGGATAACACGGAAGGGGGAGACGACCAATTAAGAGTATGACTGCGGCCTACAGTCACCACGTAATCCAAAGTTGTCTCACTCTCACCATATGCTATTCCGTAATGTACAATATACACAGCACCATATAAAATAAAAAATTATTAATGTAAATAATGGAAGCAAGGGAAATGAAAGCCAAGTATGCTTACCACAATTACCAATACCTGAGTGAAGCTCCCGGACAGGCCCCCATTTATATGTGACGGTAACGAGTTGGAAATGGTGGTCGGCAGTCTTCCAACTAGCAGGTGTCAGTGCTGGGCCACATATTAAATTAAAAAAAAAAAAAAAAAAAAAAAAAAGAATGACTGCGTGTTTGGTAATCTGTGGTAAGGTCAGAAACATAAAACACAATAATAAACAATGGATTTTAATAACAATAAAAAACACAAATTGAAATAAATGCAAAATCTTGGCTTAATGGTAAAAAATGTCAAGTGGAAAAATAAATAAACATGAAAATAGATTACGTTAATGGGGGAGGAGAATTGACATACAAAGGTAAATAAAATATGAATGCTGGAATATATGCACTAACTATAAACCTCTATTTGACCACACAAGGTGAGTCACTTAGGTGTTCATAGCTTGAGAGCACACGATATTCTGGCTGGCAGAAACGCAAGGGACTCCAACAATAACTGGCGATGACTTGTGATTGGCGAGGAACCGGAGTGGCGTGTTGGTTGGCGGCCAATGGGAAAGCTGGATGGCCGCAAGTCGCTAGTTAGGCAGTTGAAGGGTTCGGCGCGTCGACCAGGTGTGTACAGCAGGTGCTGGAGTGGGGGGAGGAGGGAGTTGCTGGTGCGTGTGGCTGTCTTGATATATACGTTTAGCCACTACAAAACGTATCTTGTATATTGTTGAGGACGTGATGAAATACGAAAATAGCAGGCGAAATCTCTGATAAGAGATTATCGTCACAATATATATATATATATATATATATATATATATATATATATATATATATATATATATATATATATATATAGATAGATATTAGTATATTTTGGTAGCAGTCTTTCCTGTAGACATATGTTATTAAATATGACCGAAAAAGTAAGATTAATAATTCTAACACGAATTTTCTCAATTTTCCTTATGTTTGTTTTTACTGATGACGGTAAATGAAAAATCAATTCTCCAAAATTCATTCTTTATTTCTTAGTCTGACGCGACACTTGAGCGCGTTTCGTAAAACTTATTACATTTTCAAAGACTTTAGTTACACACACTGAACAGAGTTTAAACAGCTTTTCTTTTTTATACCTGCATTTGGGTGAGGTGACATGTTACAATGGTTTGGGGTGAGGTGAGAACAAACACAGAACACGAAACAATGGGTATAAGCTAAAGGGAAGAATAGATCTGTAACTGCAGAAGGCCTATTGGCCCATATTTCTTGATGTTTCTATATTGGAGCGGAGTCTTGAAGTGGGTAAAATATAGTTGTGCGTTAATTGGCTGTTGATTGCTGGTGTTGACTTCTTGATGTGTAGTGCCTCGCAGATGTCAAGCCGCCAAACAACTAACAACTAACTGATACAACTAACAGTTGCTGTTAGTTGCTGAAGTTGCACGGGACATAAGGATAAACTGGGTATAAACTGTCACGTTATGTCCAGACCAAGTGCGTTGGCCCGGAAAGTGGAGTTGGAGATCCTGTTGGACGACATATTTGACCTCGAAGCACAAAAGAAGGTCACCACCAAAGACACCTTACAAGCTGAACTTATTGCAGAAGGAGGAAAGAATCGAGGCAACTACAGAAGTACCATACTGACCCCCGAGCTTAAAGCGGCAGCCAAGAGCCTTCGTGAGAACAAGGAGATAGTTGTCAGGAGAGGCGACAAGTCGCCAATATACGTCATCCTTAAGAAAGACGAATATCTGGCGAAAATGAACCACATACTCTCTGACCAAATTAAATTCCAAAGGGTAACGAAGGATACTACAGCTGAATTCAAAACAAAGGTCAACAAGTTGATTGAAACTGTGAATGCCAAGAAGTCCGGACTCCACCTGCCAAAGATTATTGGAGAATATAAACCTGGATATGCGTATGGAAACGTCAAGACGCATAAGCCTGGAAACCCACTTCGGCCAATTATCAGCCAGATACCCACACCCACGTACAGACTGGCGAAACGACTCAACGGCTTACTGACTCCTTATGTCCCGTGCAACTTCAGCCTGAAATCCCCGAAGGAATTTGTTGACTTACTGCGGGGAACACGGGCTACAGGGATAAGAGCATCGTTGGACGTAGAATCACTGTTCGCCAACGTACCTGTGGATGAAACAATCGGGATGATAGTGGACCGAGTGTATCGAGACCCGGCCTGTACTCCCCTTGACATGCCAGAAAATATCCTGAGGAAACTACTCCAAGCTTGTACTAAGGAGGCACCCTTCTTGAGCCCGGATGGGCACATGTATAAGCAAGTAGATGGGGTCGCTATGGGTTCTCCCCTAGGCGTCCTGTTTGCAAACTTCTACATGGGTACTATTGAGGAAAAAGTCTTAGTCGACTTGAACTTGAAACCGGCCATATACTGCAGGTATGTTGACGACATTTTTACACAGGTACCTGATGTCAGACATCTGCAGGAGCTGAAAGAAGCGTTTGAGCAGAATTCTGTGTTACGTTTCACTTACGAGATGGAGAAGGATGGGAAGCTGCCCTTTCTAGATGTAACAGTCATGGAAAGGAGCGGAGGTTTCCACACTGCAGTCTACACTAAGGAAACAAACATAGGAATGTGCCTAAATGCCAACAGTGACTGCCCTGATAGGTACAAGAGGAGTGTTGTAAACGCTTATGTCGACCGTGCTCTCAGCCACAGCTCAGAATGGAAGCAAGTCGACGAAGAACTCTGTAGAGTAAGGCAGGTCCTAGTCAACAACGGCTTCTCCAATGGTTTCATTGAAGACATCATAAGAAGGAAAGTGAAACGCCATGCAACCTCTGAAGATACAACTAACACAACACCTATACCCCCTATTAGACTATTTTACAGGAACTTCTTCTCCACAGCTCATAAAACGGAGGAAAGGGTCCTGAAAGATATTGTTAATAGAAACGTTATCCCTACAGACAAAAATCAGAAGATACAATTGACGATTTACTATAAAACCAAGAAAACTGCCAACCTACTCATGAGAAACTCTCCAGACACAAAGCAGAACGCTTTGAAAGAGACCAATGTCGTCTATGCCTTCAAATGCCCACTTGGGGACTGTAAGCCCCAAAGAACTCAATATATAGGCAAGACAACAACATCTCTTTCCAGGCGATTAACGATGCATAAGCAACAGGGCTCTATCAAGGAACATATAATCTCTTCCCACAACCAAACCATCACCAGAGAAATCTTAACAAACAACACAGAAATCATTGATAGATACAGCGACAACAGGCGGCTTGACATCTGCGAGGCACTACACATCAAGAAGTCAACACCAGCAATCAACAGCCAATTAACGCACAACTATATTCTACCCACTTCAAGACTCCGCTCCAATATAGAAACATCAAGAAATATGGGCCAATAGGCCTTCTGCAGTTACAGATCTATTCTTCCCTTTAGCTTATACCCATTGTTTCGTGTTCTGTGTTTGTTCTCACCTCACCCCAAACCATTGTAACATGTCACCTCACCCAAATGCAGGTATAAAAAAGAAAAGCTGTTTAAACTCTGTTCAGTGTGTGTAACTAAAGTCTTTGAAAATGTAATAAGTTTTACGAAACGCGCTCAAGTGTCGCGTCAGACTAAGAAATAAAGAATATATTTAGATATATATATATATATA